>CM038621.1:28870232-29470232 GCA_021554675.1 Leuciscus idus
GACTCCTATCTGACAGTCAAAGCAGCGTTACGTCACGAAACTGTGGACTCGAGGATTTCGAGGGCTTAGGGTTCCATTTGGGACCACCACCTCCTGCATGACACCTGCATGCTAGCTGACATAAAATAAAGGATCGGACTTAGGATAGCCGATACCGATCATGAAAAAAATTGCATACGTGGATTTTCATGCTTTTACTGAAGTGATAATTAGGTATACAATGTGAGGAAGGCATTGCTATGACTTGCAATAAATCTAGCTATTGTATCGCAACTGCATTACTTTGCGGCCTGATTATCAGTAATGAGACTTATGTTCATTAAATAAAGAATTAACAACAGTTAATTTACTCTTCATAAACATACTATTGCTGATGTCAGGCATGGAAATCACAGTCTTCAGTAATCTGACTCCAGGCTTTCATTGTCAATACTGATCGCTCTACTGCGTCAAACTGTGCTCATTCCAGCGAATTCTTCCTGTTAATAACAAAAATAACAGATTATTTTGGCCGCATAACACAGCCTTTTCTGTATAAAGAAAAACAAGAAACACATGGAGGGGCTGCTCATGCTGGCAAACTCATCTTCTCACTCTCTCTAATTTTATGTTCCAGCATTTCTATTGTCAGTGTTATGGCAACACAGCAGTGATATCACAAAACTCTGACTGATTGTTCATAAATGAGAAGCTGAACAAATGAAAGGGAGAAAGGCAGAAATTATTCCCTCGACAGTGACGATGATAAGGTATTCTTAATAAGCAGCCCTCTACTTCATAAATTGTTTAAATAGTAATTAGGAGAAACAGATAGTAAAACCTTTAAGCAATGAAAAATAGATTAAGAAACATTAGCAGAAAAAAAAAATCATATAGAATATGGACTTTTATTACAACTACCAATACGTTTAGATACATTACAGAGTGCTGTTTAATCTGTTAAAGGGATAGTTCTTTTTCTTTTTATTCTTTTACTTTTTTTGGTCCCAAAAATGACTTTCTTTCATCCATGGAACACAACAGAAGAAATTTTGTACAATGTTCAAGCTGCTCTTTTCCATACAATGAAAATGGAGAAAGATCAGGGGCAAGAGTGGTTCCAATTCACTTTCATTTGATGGACAAGAGCAGCTTGGCCAGTCTTTCCACAGAAGAAATTAAATCATATGGGTTTGGAACAAGTAAATTATGGCATTTAGGTAAACTATCCCTTTAACTTCTGTAGTTAGCAGAAAACCCATGTGTAAAGTCGACACAGTGAGAAGAACAAGAACACTTCCAGGTATAACCGTTGAGAGCAGCTGCCTGTGCGCATATGTACATTCCACAAGAGTGTACGTGGCGTTTTCTCATAGATATGCTCGTGTTTTTCTGTGGTTGCCTACTATCACGATTTTCTATGTGTGTGTGCTGATATCTATAACTGTGTGTACCTGCGTGGTCGTATTGGCTTGTCTTGTTAGCCATGGAGAGGTATGATGGTATGACAGCAGTCTGAGGCTCTGCAACAGGAAAGGAAGACTATATGTCACTGTCAGAGAACAGGACAGCCTGGTTACTCTTTGTGCGGCCCTGCCAGCCAAACAACCTATCGATACCATTACAAACCTCACGTCAGAGGCTCTTTATCAGACTAAAAGATCGTAGCATGCATGTTAATGTATCGCACCGTAATGCACCAGTGCACAATGCTGATGCTTTTAAATAGTTCCACATACATGGCACTACATAGATAATTACATATCACATTGCCTTTAAAGGGAGGGTTGTCTTGTAAGTATCCTGTAATTAGAAGAACCTATGTAAAATGTTTCACATAAATTAGCACTTGCATTGATATTAGAACCATGAATTATAAAGCAAAACACAGAGGTCTTGTTCTTTCTCCAAGGCTTATTTTTCATTAATTTTCTCAGAAGTCTCAGATGTAGCACAATCTATTTATCCTACTATTAAATGTATTGTATATTACTATAATTAGTCAAATTCATGTCAAAACTCAGTGCATAATTAATTTGCATAGTGTTATTTTAATATTATTTATGTACTATTATAGTACTTATTAATATTAATATTTTGAATTTGCTTTTATTTTTGTATTTTCAGTTTTCATTTTGGTTTAAGTTTTAGTAATTTTGTTGTCATTTACATTTTTGTGATTTGTTTCTATTTTTTTTTTTTTTCAGTTAGTTATTTAAAAACACATCATTTTAAAAGTGTCATCAGAGCTCAGCTACTATTTGAACAGAGGAGATCGTTTACAGATTGAGAAGTACTAAAAAGGCACTGATGATAAGGATTTCTGTGTGGCTTCATCCATTTGGGTCATATTGATTCCTAAAAGAGCCCAAAGGCTCATAGCTGATTAAATTCACAGAAAAGTGCTGTGAAAATCTATTATTTTAATAACAGCTCTCTCTCCTGGTGCACTGTTACACATGCTCAAAGTGGACTTAGTCCCTGCAGAAAGGGCCATTTAGACAGACAGGTTAAAAAAGCAATATCTTTTAAAAGTCATAATGTTCGAGAGAATTAATGGAAAGAAGCCGAGAAGTTGTGTGTGTGAGAGAGAGAAAGAGAGAGAGAGAGAGAGAGAGAGAGAGAGAGAGAGAGAGAGAGAGAGAGAGAGAGAGAGATAAGTTGTGTGTGTGAGAGAGAGAGAGAGAGAGAGAGAGAGAGAGAGAGAGAGAGTGAGAGAGAGAGAGAGAGAGCGAGAGAGAGAGAGAGAGAGAGAGAGAGAGAGAGAGAGAGAGAGAGAGAGAGAGGGAGAGAGAGAGAGAGAGAGAGAGAGAGAGAGAGAGATTCCATTATCATTCTTTACGATTATTATTGTTCATTCTTGCTTTTTTCATTATTTACTGTTCTTCAATCTATTGTCTGCAGCTAATCTGTTTCAGCTTCAAAATACAAATTGAATTGTGGGAGAGAGAGAGAGAGGGAGAGAGAGAGAGAGAGAGAGAGAGAGAGAGAGACAGAGAGAGAGAGAGAGAGAGAGAGAGAGAGAGAGAAAATACTTTGAATGATATGAAAGAAGATAGAATCTCCTCCCATCACCCTTTGCTTCACTAAGTGATTACTGACCAAGAATGCTAATGAGGAATGAAGTGGTGAGTCACCGCACTCCTCTACTGAAGCACACAAATATGAGACAGCACGCACACTCACTAATACACTCACACACTGGGATTGCTGACAGGTTCCATTCACTGTTGAAACATTGGGAAAGCAATGAGGAAGTATGTCATTTGTCATGATTCGAGTCTGTTTGGTCGCTTGTACTGCAGTGCGGCCAAACGCAAAAATATACAGTATATGTGATTGCAGTAATATTATACCATTCAAAAGTTCGGGGGGGTATTTTAAATTGTAATAATATTTCACAATATTACTAATTTCTGTTTTTATATATATATTAAAAAAAAATGTTTTGGCAAAGCTGAATTTTTAGTATCATTACTCCAGTCTTCAGTGTCACATGATCAGTGTCTTCAAAAATCATTCTAATATGATACATATTACACTCAAGTAACATTTATTATTATCAAGGTTGAAAACAGTTGTCCTGCTTAATATTTTTCTCAGCATTCTTTGATGAATATAAAGTTTAAAAGAACTGCATTTATTTGATAAAAGTTTTGTAACAATGTAAATGTCCTCATTGTCACTTTTGATTAATGTATGTAAAATATCCTTGCTGAATAAAAGTAATGATTTCTTTCAGGGCTGCGCGATTATGGCAAAAATCATGATCTTGATTATTTTGGTCATTATTGTACACAATTATTTAACCAAAATTATAAACGCAACACTTTATTTTATTTTTTTTGCCAGCATTTTTCACGAGCTGAACTTAAAGATCGAAGACTTTTTCTATGTACACAAAAGGCCTATTTCTCTCAAATATTGTTCACAAATCTGTCTAAATCTGTGTTAGTGAGCACTTCTCCTTTGCCGAGATAATCCATCCACCTCACAGGTATGGCATATCAAGATGCTGATCAGACAGCATGATTATTGCACAGGTGTGCCTTAGGCTGGCCACAATAAAGGGCCACTCTAAAATGTGCAGTCCACTCAAGGGGGTCCCAATACAGTAAAAAAATAAATAAAAAAACAACACGGTTGTTGATTGTGGCCTGTGGAATGTTGGTCCACTCCTTTTCAATGGCTGTGCGAAGTTGCTGCTAATTGCTCATATTGCCAGAACCTGTTGTATACGCCGATCCAGAGCATCCCAAACATGCTCAATGGGTGACATGTCCGGTGCTGGCCATGCCAGAACTGGGATGTTTTCAGCTTTCAGGAATTGTGTATAGATCCTTGTAACATGGGGCCGTGCATTATCATGCTGCAACATGAGGTGATGGTCGTGGATGAATGGCACAACAATGGGCCTCAGGATCTCGTCACGGTATCTCTGTGCATTCAAAATGCCGTCAATAAAATGCACCTGTGTTCATTGTCCATAACATACACCTGCCTGTACCATAACCCCACCGCATCCATGGGCCACTCGATCCACAACGTTGACATCAGCAAACCACTCACCCACACAACGCCATACACGCTGTCTGCCATCTGCCCTGTACAGTGAAAACTGGGATTCATCCGTGAAAAGAACACCTCTCCAAAGGGCCAGACGCCATCAAATGTGAGCATTTGCCCACTCAAGTCGGTTCCGGCGACGAACTGCAGTCAGGTCGAGACCCCGATGAGGACGACGAGTATGCAGATGAGCTTCCCTGAGACGGTTTCTGACAGTTTGAGCAGAAATTCTTTGGTTATGCAAACCGATTGTTGCAACAGTTGTCTGGGGGCCTGGTCTCAGATGATCTTGGAGGTGAAGATGCTGGATGTGGAGGTCCTGGGCTGGTGTGGTTACATGTGGTCTGCGGTTGTGAGGCCGGTTGGATGTACTGCCAAATTCTCTGAAACGCCTTTGGAGACGGCTTATGGTAAAGAAATGAACATTCAATTCACGGGGAACAGCTCTGGTGGACATTCCTGCAGTCAACATGAATGAATGTGTTTGGGATGCTCTGGATCGGTGTATACGACAGTGTGTTCCAGGTCCTTCCAATGTCCAGCAACTTCGCACAGCCATTGAAAAGGAGCCTATTGTGGCCAGCCTAAGGCACACCTGTGCAATAATCATGCTGTCTAATCAGCATCTTGATATGCCACACCTGTGAGGTGGATGGATTATCTCGGCAAAGGAGAAGTGCTCACTAACACAGATTTAGACAGATTTGTGAACAATATTTGAGAGAAATAGGCCTTTTGTGTACATAGAAAAAGTCTTAGATCTTTGAGTTCAGCCAATGAAAAACAGGGGCAAAAACAAAAGTGTTGCGTTAATAATTTTGTTCAGTGTAATTAGGAGTGGGCAATATGAATAGTTTTTGTTTTAAAATTCCAAAATAGCGCTATGGGCCTATATATAAAGTACATTTTGCTGGAAATAAGGTTGCTATAATTTCACAATTTTAAATACCAGTGAATCACAATTCTTGATTCCAATTTCAACACCACAGCTAATACTAGACTACCTAATGTATGTAAAAAAAAGTCCTCGAACAATTTTTGAAGAAAACAAAAGAATAAAAAAATCAATAAAAACAAAGAAAATAGGACAAATATAGAAAAAAAGATACAAATGAAATAAACAACGCTTTAAGTTTTTCATGAAAGTCAATAACAGTGAAGTATTCAGGCACACACCTCAAATTATGCACTAATTCTATGCTATATGGTCAACCGTAGTGTATGAACTTTAAAAGGTTATTTTGAACTTGAATTTATTGATTATCATTAATGGCTGCTCTGCCGTAGAAATGAAGCATAATCAAATTATTTGTCTCTGGAACATAATCTAGGTGTAAAATCCAGTTTTTAACACCTCCTACATTTCTTTCTCTCTGCATCGGCATCTTGAGAGCCCCCTTTCTATTCTTCCCATGTCTTCATCCATTTCCCCTCTTCCATTCTTTCTCTCCTCTCTACCCCTTGAGGCACACGGCATTCTCTTATAATGATGCCTCTTCTTAATTCTCTGTTCCGTGGTGCATTAGAAAGGCACTGTTCCAGAGGGAGAGCTGAGAGATGTGCTCTGACTTTGATAGATCGTCGGCTATTAGTGGGTGGGTCCCAGCATGCTATCCGCCTCCATGACACGCAACACACACACACACACACACACACACACACACACACACACACACACACACACACACACACACACACACACACACACACACACACACACACACACACACACACACACACACACACGCTGCTACCTGCCACGGAGGACCAAGCCAAAAGCACACAAGCACAGTGGGGGAATACCTCACTAATCTGTCTGCCACGCATCCCTATCCAACTGAGTGTGCACTGAGTGAATATACACTGAGACTGATAGCAAAGCACAATGACTAACGGCCTATTGAAAATGTATGATGACATTCACTGATGGAAAAAGAGCATGCCATAACTGAAACCAAACACTCACTTTGCTATGCCAAGTGAGCAAAGATGTTCTGACTGATTTATTTGGTTATTTTGGTCCTTCGAATTCAATATTTAAGGGAGTATACACAGACAACATTACTGCAAAACATTTTTTTTTTTTTTTTATCAGGACCCTGACTTATTAACTTCCAAATGGACATGAGTTGGAATTATTATTTTATGATGCATTAAATTTTATCATGAGAAGAAACACAGAGTGACATGAGAGACAAGAAACACAGGAAGTCAATTACTTGGGATGACGGTCAGCTATACAGTCATTGTGCAAGAGATTATGTACAGTCAGAAGAATAGCACCACTAAAGAATAGCATTATATATATACACGTATATATATATATACTGTATATATAATGCTATTCTTTTGAACTTTCTATTCAACAAAGAATCCTGAAAAAAATCCATCACAGGAATAAATTAAAATGTTAAATATAGTTATTTTAAATTGTAAAATATTTTACTATTTTAAAATTTATATTGAATTGAATTTCTGATCAAATAATTTCATCCTTGGTCAGCATAAGAGACCTCTTTGAAAAACAGTAAAAAAAAGACCAACAAAAAAACATTCTTACTGACACCAAATTTTTGAACAGAAATGTATTTGAAAAAGTTAAAGTTACTTGTGAAGGGGTATCCCATACTTGGAATTTGTCAGAAAGCATTTAACCCATCCAAGCACACACATTAGGTCACACACTGGGCAGACATTTTTTCTGTGGCACCCAGGGAGCGATTGAGGGTTCGGTGCCTTGCTCAAGGGAAACTCAGTCATTTCCTGCCGGTATTGAGAATTGAACCCACAACCTCCGGGTTACCAGTCTGACTCTCTAACCATTAGGCTACAACTGCCCCAAAAACTGACAACAAAATGATGTGATTGACCAAAATAAAATTAAAGTAAAAGACAGAACGAACATAAGAGTTAAAGGAGAAATAAATATTTTTGGGGCAGATTGGCCTCTGAAGAGAATGAGAGAGAATGAGGGAGGTTGATTTAAACAGACAGAGTGAGTGAGAACGATGAAAAGAATGATTAAAAGAGAGAGAGGTTGAGATTTGTGAATGTGTGTGGGTGGGAGATGAGAAGTCTATAAACTGTATTTTCTGTCTGACTGGAGATGACAGAAAGGGAAATGCTCCTTACTACCCTGAGGCCACACTCACCAACCAGAGCGACACAGCCGAGGTCAAACTTATTGACAGCTATATCGGATCAGTGGGAAACCTGAACACTGATATAGGAAAGAGAACAACTTCAGCAGAAGACAGCACGAAATATATAGGGGTTTGTGACTGACTCAGACTTAAGTTTGTTAGGCCAGGTACCCCCATGGACCACAGCAGGGACCCTCTGATCAGAATAGTGTGTGTATTTAAAATTAAAAAATGAAATAAAAAAATGCATTTAATAAAAAAAAAAAAGTAAAAAAATAAAAAAATAAAAAAAACTGGGCATTGTTATATCGATCTGCGTTATTTTGGGATAGATAAAAATTTGCCCGATTATTTTGAGTTTAAAAGAGCATGAGCACAGTCGACACTTTGAATTTGCACGTATAAGGATATTGCGTCAGGAGCTGACTAGCAAAATGCTTAAGTAAAAGTTTGTTTTCAAAGTCAATGAGAAAACACACTGTCTGTATATATTTTAAATTCTGCTTTACTTCACTGTCCTTAAAAGGCATTTTGTTATGTAATAATAATAATTAAAAAAAATGATTAAAAAAATTATATACAGGTCCTTCTCAATAAATTAGCATATTGTGATAAAGTTCATTATTTTCCATAATGTAATGATAAAAATTAAACTTTCATATATTTTAGATTCATTGCACACCAACTGAAATATTTCAGGTCTTTTATTGTTTTAATACTGATGATTTTGGCATACAGCTCATGAAAACCCAAAATTCCTGTCTCAATAAATTAGCATATCATGAAAAGGTTCTCTAAACGAGCTATTAACCTAATCATCTGAATTCACGAATTAACTCTAAACACCTGCAAAAGATTCCTGAGGCTTTTAAAAACTCCCAGCCTGGTTCATTACTCAAAACCGCAATCATGGGTAAGACTGCTGACCAGAAGGCCATCATTGACACCCTCAAGCAAGAGAGTAAGACACAGAAAGAAATTTCTGAACGAATAGGCTGTTCCCAGAGTGCTGTATCAAGGCACCTCAGTGGGAAGTCTGTGGGAAGGAAAAAGTGTGGCAAAAAACGCTGCACAACGAGAAGAGGTGACCTGACCCTGAGGAAGATTGTGGAGAAGGACCGATTCCAGACCTTGGGGGACCTGCGGAAGCAGTGGACTGAGTCTGGAGTAGAAACATCCAGAGCCACCGTGCACAGGCGTGTGCAGGAAATGGGCTACAGGTGCCGCATTCCCCAGGTCAAGCCACTTTTGAACCAGAAACAGCGGCAGAAGCGCCTGATCTGGGCTACAGAGAAGCAGCACTGGACTGTTGCTCAGTGGTTGCTCAAATTTTGCATGTCATTCGGAAATCAAGGTGCCAGAGTCTGGAGGAAGACTGGGCAGAAGGAAATGCCAAAATGCCTGAAGTCCAGTGTCAAGTACCCACAGTCAGTGATGGTCTGGGGTGCCATGTCAGCTGCTGGTGTTGGTCCACTGTGTTTTATCAAGGGCAGGGTCAATGCAGCTAGCTATCAGGAGATTTTGGAGCACTCCATGCTTCCATCTGCTGAAAAGCTTTATGGAGATGAAGATTTCATTCTTCAGCATGACCTGGCACCTGCTCACAGTGCCAAAACCACTGGTAAATGGTTTACTGACCATGGTATTACTGTGCTCAATTGGCCTGCCAACTCTTCTGACCTGAACCCCATAGAGGATCTGTGGGATATTGTGAAGAGAAAGTTGAGAGACGCAAGACCCAACACTCTGGATGAGCTTAAGGCCGCTATCGAAGCATCCTGGGCCTCCATAACACCTCAGCAGTGCCACAGGCTGATTACGGCCATGCCACGCCGCATTGAAGCAGTCATTTCTGCAAAAAGGATTCCCGACCAAGTATTGAGTGCATAACTGAGCATAATTATTTGAAGGTTGACTTTTTTTGTATTAAAAACACTTTTCTTTTATTGGTCGGATGAAATATGCTAATTTATTGAGACAGGAATTTTGGGTTTTCATGAGCTGTATGCCAAAATCATCAGTATTAAAACAATAAAAGACCTGAAATATTTCAGTTGGTGTGCAATGAATCTAAAATATATGAAAGTTTAATTTTTATCATTACATTAGGGAAAATAATGAACTTTATCACAATATGCTAATTTATTGAGAAGGACCTGTATATATATATATATAATAATAAATTTTATTTAAATTGCGCCTTTCAATAACTCAAGGACACATTACATAATATTGACAAATAACACAAATAATACTCCAACATAAATGTTGCCTATGGCCTCCAAATGTCTGCAACCAGCCCTGCATTAACACTACTGTTAAAAAATTTGGGGTAATGAATCATTTTATTTAGCAAGACTGCATTCAATTGAAAAGAGTAACAATATTAATGTATATAATATATATAATATATATATATATATATATATATATATATATATATATATATATATATAAACATAAACATATCTATTTCAAAGAAAGGATGTTCTTTTGAACTTTCTATTCATGAAATAATCCTAATAAATATGTATCACGATTTCCACAAAAATATTTAGCAGCAAAATATTAAACACAGTTGGCAGACCCCCTGAGGACCCATAGGGATTTGCGGACCCACTGTTTTAAAAGACTTTGAGTAAACTGTGTTTATTATTCATACCTTCTTTTTTAGTGGAGAAAGCTTCACGTTTGATTGGACAGACCTTCTAAACATAGCACACAGAAATACTGTGTGTGTAAATGCGTCTGCAGCATATCTGAGCCGAAAGCCCAGTGAGCTGAACTTGAGCTTGATTCAGAGTGCATGAAAACAGCTTGCCGCGTGTGTCTGCTTTGCACTCTCATATCATTGAATTGTTTTGTCTCTTTTATTCAGGGGTGATGGTAGAAAACCTGCTAATAAACTAGGGCACTGATTGTCTTCAGGCATAGAGGAGAAAACGAAGAAAAGAGAGCACAGACAGAGCGGGGAAGAAAGAAATGGAGACAGAACAGAGAAACTGAAACAAGAGAATATAATGTACAGTTTATTAAAGGAAGGCTTTAGTGAGACATCAAACATAAGAAACTGTTCCTTGCATTTCTACTGACTAAATGTCAGAGATTATACTTTAACACAGATTTTTAATTAACCACAATCATCTACAGTCATTCCCAAATCCATCAGTTGCTTTCCTTATTATTAAACATGTCCAAAACAGCACATTTAAAATCACTTTAGTTAAATAACGGTCATCCATTGTTCTTACTGGCTTTGACAGAAAACAAAGCTGTGTTTCCATTTTAATTGTTGCTTATAAGATTGTACAATATGAGTAAAGGCCAAGGCAGAAAAGTGTGCTTAATTGTTTTGAATGTGCACTTGTAGTGTATGCTAAAAGCAGTGTACTTCAAATCAGCATGTTTTACAAGACACTTCAAAATGTCATTCCTTCATGCATCTTTGTAATTGTTTGTGAAATTTAATACCAATTTCTAAGTGAAAATTGTATCTACATCAAATTATTTTCAGTGAAGTTCACTTGTTTTGGTGTGTTGACATGCTAAGCACATGTAAATACATTTAATATAATTTTAACTGTAGCGTGTTACTCAATATTACATTTTGTTAATATATTTTAAATGTATTAAATTTCAACTTCATAACAAATGTGTTATTACAAATATATTTAAATACATGATTTACAAGTTTCAATAGAACTGACATTAAAATATGTTTTAGTTTATCATAAATGCATGTCAGTACATTCTGCAGTTCACTTTAACCGTATTTTAAAAACATTAGAAAAATTATATATAAAGATGCAATGAAGTCCTACTTAAATGGGTCAAAAAGGCAGACTTTAGTTCAAATAAGTGCATTTAATATTGCACAAGGGGTAAGATGTATATCTTATGACTTCATGATTGACAGACTTTTGGGTGTTTTACATCAAAATTGGTGTCATGTTTGTGTGCAATCTTTATTGACATGCGAACCTGAAATGGTACTGGCAAACCTAAGCAAGCCCCTGTGCTGTAATGATGACAAGTTGTCAGAATGTCTGGGGTCTGTGGCTAGATGGAAAGAGGCAAGTAAGATCAAAACATGAAGTGAACGCTAACTAACAAGATATTTATGTTTCAAATCAAACACGCTAGTATCAACAGTTTAACTGAACATCTTACACACACACACACACACACACACGAAGCTCTGCTCTAATTAGTTCTTTATTAGTCCTTTAAGGGTACATTAAGGTAGAATAGCAATAGATAAGATACACAGGTGTACCTTTGAGAGCTACAATCTTTTCAGGTGTTACACCCCTAAAGGTACATTTTTTGCATATACTGTATATATATATATGCAATAATTTCACATATATGTGCAAAATTTTTACCTTTAGGGGTGTAAATTTGTGGTAACTCTCAAAGGTACACCTGTGTTATATATATATATATATATATATATATATATATATATATATATATATATAAAATGTATATATATAAAATGTTTTTCTGATAGTGTGCAGGACTGTGAACCAAAATGCCTGACACTCTCCAAACTTCAGTGGCCGGTTGCACAAACGGATAAGTCTAGCCTTACAAGTTAGTTATCCATTTTTTTCTTTAAGACTGTTCATAAAGTCAGATAGCCTACATAAAAACGTAGATTGGTCTAATTTAATACCAAAAAGTAAGACAGATTACCCCTAACTAACTGCTAGTAGCTCATATTACTAGTTCTCAAGACAGAGTCTTAACAAAATGGCTATGTTTACGCAACTGGCCCCAGGTCAGGTACAGTGCACACAAAGTTAGAATTTCGGTCTCTCATCAAAGTAGGCCAGTGAAGAATGTGTCAGGAAGAGGACAGGAAAGGAGGACAGTGTAAAAAGGGAACATAAAAGGGAAAAGAAGGGAGACTGTAAGAGTAAGAGCTATAAGAAGAAAAGAGAGCAGAGCAGATGAGTAATGAGTAACACGACTGATGCCATTCAGCACAAGCAATGACAGGCCTCTCTGATCAGGATGTTGGGATTGTGTGCAAACAGTCATGAGCTGAATTACAGAAAATCATGCCTAGATTGGCCTAGAAAAAGATCATTCTCTGAGGTAATTTCTGATGACTACTGTAAAGCAAACAGCAATTTTTCCGTTGTCCTGATTTGTCCTGATGAGAGCTATTAGTATTAGATGACACTCTCGTCACTTTTGTAACAAATTCTAGAAGTCACTCTGGTGCCTTAATCAAGTTGTTTCAAGGGATTCCATCACTTCACCCAAGGCTAAACTTTAAAATTTTAAAATGAATGAATCTTCTGTCATCATTTAATCATAAATCATTTAATTTTTTTTGTTTGCCGTGGGACACAAACTATTTTCTTAATATTTAAGCTGCAGCTAAAAGACAAAAGCACTATAAAATGTTATAAAATTATCTATTCTATTTGTGTTCTATATTCCAAGTTTTTAGAAGTCATACAATAATTCTTTGTGAAAAAACAGCCTTATCTCATGAAATGCATCTCTATAGCATGCATTGTATTTATCGTGCAATTTATACTCGAAAATTAGTTTTTACGTGCATATGATATGCACTTTATGGCGTATAATACGCACGTACCCCACTAATCCTAACCAAGGGGTTTACAGTGCGTATCATATGCACGTAAAAACTACTTTTCGTGTATAAACTGCACGATAAATACAATGCGTGCTATAAAGACACATTTCATGAGATCGGGTTGGAGAAAAAGATCCCCATCTTGCGCCAAGAAGCATTATTATGACAAGTTTGATATCAGTTACTTAAAATGTCTATACAATAGTAAATAACAAATGTAGGTTTACAAATATATTTATAATTTATAACAATATCCAACATGCATAATGATATCCAAATATTGAAGAATGTGATGAAATCCTCCTAAATGACATAAGAACCATGTGATGGTACAGTGATATTTCTCCAAATAAGACTGCATGAGTGAGCGAATACCCTACTTAACTTCCTGTTCATTGGCTGAGATTTTTACTGTTGTCATTCATGGACATTTTACACGTTGAGTGAAAAGGTCAAGGCGGATTTGTCATCTGCTGAGACAGGCAGCTGCAAAATAATAGCAGGGTCATGTTAGACATCAGGGTCAGCTTAGCAAATGTGCTTTCCTGAGAGACAGCCAAACCCCACTCATCTACTCTGTCTGCCCTTATCGTGAGCTGCCGTATGAGCCGCACACCCCCATAATCAACAATATCTGCAATAAAACCTGCAGAGCTACTGCTACACACACCCTGACATTAACGTTTACAGTCCCCAGGAATCAGTCTAATGCCCAACATGAGAGTTTAAATGACTTTGTGAGAAGACCATGGCTGGTCATGTGCATTGAGTTTGTCATGATTGAGGTGAGGGATGAAGCGAGACCTTTTCAGAGAGTGCAAATGGCTCCATACTTTCTGTCTTGGATCAGGTCGCAAAACATATAAAGCCTTAGAGCAAGGTAATGCATTGTACTGAGATTGCTTTGCTACAGGGTCTGACACTGCGGGTGCGGTTACTCATAAACAAACAAATTAAGCAAACAGACTCTCACTCGGTCACAAACATCTTATTCCACTAGTAACACAGAGTCTGTTTCTGTGAAAATTAGATGGTGTTAAATAAAGATCATGACTTAGTGTACTTGTGCTGCTTTTCAAATGTATAGATTTTATTGCTCTTGTTCCATTGTTGCTTGTAAATGAAAAGCATGCTTGAGATGAAATATGAGACGTGATCCGTGATGAAAATAAAGAAAATAAAATCAATGTAAGTACCAATCGAACAGAATATTTTATTTCCAGCAAGCGGATATTTGATCAAATTGTACAAAAAGTATGAAAATCATTGTATATGAGAGGGCCTCACTAATACCTATTGAACTGTGTGTGGGTCAGATGAAAATGCAAAAATGTTTAATTGGGTAGTCGATACAAAATATAATTAAATCAGTAAAAACAATCCAAGTCCATTAAAAGCCCCCATCAAGTTATAAAAGAATATCAAATGTGTATGTGTGTGCATGTATGTGGCAAGGGAATATACCACCCACATGCTACATCTTCAGTCATTAGATAATCTCTCTCTAGTCACAGCAGAGACAAACTGCTCACTAACAAAGCCCCTCCTACTTCTGCTGTTTAACTCCATATTCTCCTTCACATTAACAAACAAACAATAAAAATCTTGCTTCCAATGTACCATGAGCACAGTCGATGTGAAATCCACAGCCAGAACAGCATGTTCTTACCAACCAGCTTAATAAACAGTCTTGAGCACGATGCCAGACAGTGAAAATCCATCCTGCAAACACCTCCTACACAACTGCCCATCAAACCCATCCAGTGCCACCATGGAGTTAACCGCTGTAGCAGTACCACCGACAGCAGGAATTCACCATCATTTAGACACTGAATTAGGGACCAAGCAACCAATCTGCTAGATTGCATAGGATATAGCCATTAAAAGTCCTTCATGCCTTTATGTTTTTGTCGCACAAACATATTAAGCAGCAATATGGCTATGGAAACACATTGGCTATGTTTTGTAAGCTCCTCTCACTGGAGGAGGAGGATTTTTAAGGTTGGAGGCAGATCTAGGTAAGGAGGGAGGAGCCGGTGGTGACTGTGTGAACATGATTGGAAACTTAAATGTAGTATTGAAATGTTCTATATGTGCTACGACGCTACAAAAAAAGAAAGAAAAAAAAGTAATTATTATATAAAAAACACAATTTCTTCATTAACTCTTTCCCCGCCAGCGAGAGAAAACAAGAAAAGAAAAAAAAGCCACCGCCAGCGTTTTTTGGTCATTTTCACAAAAATGTCACGGCCCCCAGAATATTTTGTTGTATGAATATCAGAACATGTAATATATCAAAAGAAAGAACAGATCCTTTGCTTTTAAACAAAAATGTTGATAAAATGTTGTATTCTAGCTTCATGCATTCTTTTTTTTTTATCAACACTTAAATGTGGGTAAGCTTCATAAAAAAGCTACAGGCTACATTTTGAGCAAAAAGCTGAGAAAATCGTGTTTTTGTCAAAGACTACTGTACGTCTGGATTGGATTCAGTACAATGATCAAAACAGATGGAGTAGATTGAGTCCATCAACACCGCCAAAGCTTATACAGTCCTAACCACTTCCTGGGTTGACTTTCACTCTGTAACATTAGGCTGTTTTGATTTTTATGCTGTTTATTGTTAATGATTGCATTATTTTTCAAATGCATCTGCTTACTTATGAGATCGCTTGTTTCTGCTTCTTCTTTTCCTGTGTTTTGATCTGGAGAAACTGTACTCGTTCAGGAGATTCGTAATAGCGCCCCCTACCTTATAACAGTGATAACAAAGCTGTAAAATATCGTCAATGGCAGGGAAGTGTTTTCTCTTAAAAGACAAGAAAACTTGTCAATGGCAGGGAAAGAGTTAATCTCTCGTTTTCTCTTTCTCTCACTTAGTAGCAAAACCACTGCCTTCTGGTGCATCATCTGAAGTGTAATAAAAAAATCCTTGGGGGTGGCATCTGATTCCCACGCTGCTTGAGGAGAAGAGCTGCAGACTGTGGTGATCCAAATGCTTCAAGAAATACACACACTATGAGGCAGTCAGAATCTTCTAAATCATAACATGAAAAAAAGAAAAACAATAGCCTGAGGTGGTTTACTGGTCTTTTCTGGTTTTCACAGGTCTCCCTGCCAAGCCCAATTTTGCTTGTTTAGCTGGTTTGCCAGCTGGTCTCTGTCCTTTTTTCTGTATTTTTATCATCTGTCAGCCAAAAACTGTTGCGTAGGAAATAATGCTCTCACCTGATCACCCACTGAAGCTAAACAGGGTTGAACCTGGTCAGTACCTGGATGGGAAAACTCCTGGGAAAACAAGGTTGCTGCTGGAAGAGCTGTTAGTGAGTCCAGCAGGGGGTTTCACAATGTGGTCTTTGTGGGTCCTAATGCCCCAGTATAATGATGGGGACACTATACTGTCAAAAAGCACCGTCCTTCGGATGAGATGTCCCTCGGATGTCCTCCGAAAAGAGCAGGGGTGTAACCCCGGCATCCTGGCCAAACTTGCCCATCGGCCTCTGTCCATCATCATGGCCACCCAATCATCCTACTCATTAGCTATGTATACATAGACAGCTATTTTTTCAATCTGAATGAAATTATTTTGATTGATGAATCCAAACATGATCAGGTTGATGTGTGTGTTTATATTTCACAAGATTCAAATTGGATTTGATATTTTCACATGCAGAGTTTTTACATACAGCCTACAGAGTTTCCTGCTGTTTCAAGATGTGCACACTAGCCATCCTCCTACCATTGCTTCTTTAATAAGGAGCAGCCATTTTAGACACAATATTGCCATTTTGACCTACCACTAATACACACTTACAGTCTGCCAGGAACACCGCTCAGCCAATCAAATTGGAGGACTAGAACTAACTGCTATATAATGCTAAATGATATCCTGTCACTCACATGACCTCACAGAAATCACAAACCACAACCATCCAATGGTCCAAACAAATTTCAATGGACAAAATCAAGTCCCGCCTACATTTACGTTTCACTCGTATATGTCACAATAGGGAAGAAAAGACTATTGCAACTTCCCTTTCATGCCGACTTTAAAAGAACACATTTCAGATTTGACGACCACGAACAGGAACTTAAGCCTTACTGATGGGGCGGTGGGGGTACGAAAGACAAATAAGGCATTTTGAATTCAGAGACAACAGTGCTAACAGAGGCTCTTGACTACAAGACTAGCATGACTACAGAGCCAAAACAGAGCGAGAGAGAGCAAGGAGGCTGGAAAGAGGGAGAACAGAAAGGAAGGCAAAAGTTTCCTGTGGATGAGGGTGGAGGAGAGATTGCTGTTTGCTGCTGTGCGATAAAACACACACCTCAGAGGGATAAGCCTCGCTTAATCTCCTCGCCTGCCATTTTTCAATTACAGGAGGTTGCAGCCAGGGAGGTTGGGGAGAGGAGAAGGGAGGATTACAAGGATATCTGGGCTCTTATATTGAAGGGAAAAAAAACACAAAAAAAACTAAGGCCCCCTACATGGGGAGAGGGGGGACTCGGTGGACAAGTGAGTGAGGAAAAGAGATTTGTGGGTCCCGCACATAGATATAGTTGCTTAATTCACCCTGGAGTTAATGTGAGTCTAGTGTCTCCATCATAGTGCCAGTACTCTGGGGAACGTGCCAGCAAGAGCGAAGCAAGACAGGGATAACAAATAATACAGTAGCTCACCAAACTAGCTGGCAGGTTTAAGAACCACAGAAGCGGCGAGCGCTCAGACCCTTAGATGTGAGGCGTATGGGGTGTCTGGGGCATATGCAAACAAACACACACACACGCAATTACGAACGGCCTACCGAGGATCGTTTGAGAGCGAACTCTTGTGGAGTCAATTGTTGTACAAGGATATGTGTTTATAGTGGTCATGAATTAAACATTTTATTCCACATTCAGATTGTCCTGCAGAGAGCTGTGTGTGTGGTTTTATTCTATCTGGCTATTTCCACTGGATACAGTCCAACAGCAGAACACACTGTGGATTTGAGCATGCAAGTTTCTGAAAAGTTTAAATGTGGTGCGTGGACACGATTTGCATCCCCCACAAATAGAAAGGCCTGAGTTAAAGAAAGCTGCAAGCTTAAGAGATGATTTTGTATAAGTGAACTAATCTTTCATATGCATTAATGTAGATTTTGTTACAGATGGTACAGGAACGGTAGCAATTACATTTATAACGAAATGTAATTTATTGTAGCTACTGAATTCAATATACAATACAGTTTCCAACGCCAATATCCTAAAGAGCATAGTGGTCCAAAAACTGATATATGCTATATCACACTTTTTAAATGTTTATTAGATATTTAAAGACTTTTTTAATCGATATAAATGCTTCTGAACGACGACTATGTATTAAAAAAGTTTGCCTTTCAATTATGAATTGAAAGATAATTTGTGATAATTAAAAAAATACCAAATGCTGGTTGATTGAAAAAAAAGGGGGAAACAATTTGGTTGAAAAAAGAAAAAGAAAAGAAAAGAAAAGACAACACTGAGACATTTCTCAAAATGTCTTCTTTTATGATCCACAGAAAAAGAAATTCATACAGGTTTGAAATGACATAAGGGTGAGAAAATGACAGAATTTGTATTTGTCAGAGAACTGTCCATTTAAAATGCGAAAGGTGATTGGCTCAACAATGATTATACCTCAATCAAGATTTTACATTGCATATTCCAGTCTTGCACCAACAGAGCAACTGCCATTAAGATGAATGGAAATGTTAACGGATAGCTTTCTCCAAGTATTACGGACCTAATTTAATGTGACTGGTTCTAAGTTGCTTTTTTTTACAGATGACATTTAGAAGCTTCAAAAGGATGACTTTCACATTTAAATTAATTTTATCTAATCAAATTGATTTATGAAATAAATTATTAGAATGATATTGTGTCTGATTGCTGAGAAATTGAAATTTAGCTAAAAGAGACCGTGACAACCCACATATTGTACAGTATGTACCAAATGGTGAGGAAAAACCTTTAATAAATAAAGATCGCAGGATTTGTACCTATGCATCTGCACAGGACTGATGTTAACCAAACACCCTTGCTCATACGGTGGCTGAGTCAGACAGCGCTGTGCACACCTCTGCGGGTACATGTGTGTTCATGAGGCACTGCTCAGTGTGAGAGGGCACAGAGCACCTATCTGGAGGGCTTCCATGAGCAGGGTTGGATATTAAAGAGCACTCAATCCTCTGGTCACATTCACAAGAGCAACTATTTGATTTATCACTGAGAATAACTCCCCATATCTGCCTCTAGTGCTCTTTCTCTCTTATTCTAGCTCTCCCTTTCAGTCAGCTCCAGGACCTCGTATTCCCTCTACTTGTTGACTACACTGACTGCACTTTTTTTTGTTTAGCATGGATTTCAATCTCTCTCTCTCTCTCTCTCTCTCTCTCTCTCTCTCTCTCTCTCTCTCTCTCTCTTCTCTCTATTTTAATGAAATAAACATTCATATTATTACATGAAAACTTATATTAAAATGTTGCTTTGGCAACTAACTGAAATAAATAAGTTTGAATAAAATCAGGTACAAAAACTTGATAGAGCTAAACAATTTTTTTTTTTTTATAATTACACATACAATTACTATTAAATCAAAAAAAAAAAATTACTAAATAAAAGCTAATTCATAATATTATTATTCAAAACGAATTAATTAATTAATTGTATATAAATACATAGTGGATAATACTAAAATAACACTGATAATGATTAATAAATTATGACATTAAAATTTTTTCGGGCAGACTATCCCTTGCATCTAAACTTCACACCACCTTTTCATCATTTCCAGTAAGACATTATTTTGTATGTTTTGAAAATGTTGTCTTTGTGACCATTGCACCTGTAGTAGAATTAAACTGAATTGTCTGGTGTGGACTGAACTAAACTAATTTCACCTAACAAGCGGTTGACAATGCTAACAAGGATTAAGAGAATATTGCTGTTCATCTCCAATACATGTATGGTTAAGGATAGTGAATGACAAAGTGTGGACCAAAGAATAGGCCTCAAATAGAGAATAAATGCAGAGTTGTGTAAGAATAATTATTCGTATCATTGGGACAGTGGCTTCTCTGCTTCCCCAAAAGGGCCAGATGGTGTGGTGACCTGGGTGCTTTAAATGGATATTATTCTCTGTCTACACCCAGCTGCAACCATTATGGGTGAGTGGGGCGCCTCAGGGGACAGGGTCATCAGGCTCACCTGGGACTGATTGTCCCAAGTACATCCTCCATAACACCTCAGCTGACAGGAAAAAAGAGCTAAATGTCCACTAGAGCAGCACATCTCCTTCATCAACATCAACATACAGTTGAACTTATTGTAGGAAGGGAGCTATATGCTATATTGAGCTAAAAGGTGGGAATTTTTCAGTGAGTCTTTTTGCAGATTACATCGTTATGCCAATAGGAGATGACAATTAAATGTATATGTCAACGCTAATTCATTCAGGCACTAAACACGTTGAGCGAGTCAATAAATCATTCACCCATTCGATCAAAACACTGATTCATTCAGGAACGAATGATGAAACAGCACTACTGTGAGCTGTTCTGCAATGCGCGATGGTTCATTCTGTGTTGGCTGTAATTGTAACCTTTTAATTGGCGATATTGTCTAACATGCAAGATACTCAATATGAATTATTTTACAGTAATTATTATTACTATATGAGATATGAAAATACATTGAATTGTCACCATTCTGAGTTTGAGTCAGTATCTGGTGTGGCACCAGCTGTTTTAGGTCCTACAGGGCATCTCATCTTCATGGACTGAGACAGATTTGCCCATTCTTGCTGTGAGATGTAACCTCACTCTTCCACCTAGGCACTTGTAAGTTCTCACACACGTCTTGGGGGAAACATGTTTACACGTGGTTTGGCACTGCAAGGATGATTAACTATCCTTCCTGTGTCCCTGTAGCATTGTCTTGGGCGTCTTATACTACGGACATTGCAGTTTATTGCTCTGTTCACATCTGTAGTCCTCAAGCCTTCCTGCAGCAGGACTTTGGCATGTTCACAGCGGTGATCAGGGACCCTGAGCATCTTTCTCCTGGTGTTTTTCCGAGTCTGTAGAAAGATCTCTTTAGGGTAGTTATTGGAACTGGCTCCTTAATTTCTTACTGCCAATTAACTGTTAGGGCCCTATCTTACATCCGGCGCAATGCGGCCCCATGTGCGACGCAAGTGTTTTTTGCTAGTTTCAGCCTGACGCAGTTATCATTTTTGCATCCTGCACCACACTGTTTAAATAGAAAATGCATTTGCGCCCATTTGTGCGCCCATGGGCGTGCTGGTCTGAAAACAAGGATTGTTCAGGCGTATTGTTGGCACGTTACTATTTTGAGGCAACTGAAATAGACCATTGACCAACTGAAACCTGGTCTCTATTTTTTTTTTGGTTATTTAAAGAGCGTGTTAGTAATATGCGCCTATAGGTGGGTCCACAACGCGCGTACACTTTGTCCCGTAGATGGTCTGCTCGTGTGCAAGGTTAAATCCGTTTCCTCGCTAGAGAAGCGTTCAGTTTTTCCGCTTGCAAATTCCGCCATGTAAATAGCGAATCCGCCATGACGCGAGCGCAACTGGCTTTTAAAGGGAATGGGAGATGAGACTCTGATTGGTTTAAAACCTGAAAAGGGACAACCCTTTTAGACCATGCGCTGGGCGCGCCGACCAATTTTACCGTTGTTAAACTAGGAAAAGTGGATTCAGACACGCCATAAGTGCACTTGCGCCGTGCACTTTAAATCATGCGCTTAGATCGTTAAAATAGGGCCCTTAGTGTCTTATGGACTGTTTATAATGATATTACAATCTCTCAGCTCACCAACACAACACCTGTCAATATCCATCTTATTTTTCAACGTGAAAAGTAAGCTATTTTCCGTGAATGTGCAGACACTTCAGATTAATTTGCCTTTATAGGGAAAAAAACTTCCACTTCCACTACACTAGAAATTTCCACTACAGGCCAGTGTGTTTATATGTTAATAAATAAAAATAATATGATAACAAGTTATGCAGTTTGCAATATTAAGCAGCATAACGGACAGTTTTTGTACAGCTAAAATAAAAGGAAGCGGATGAGACCGAAGGTCTCGACACATTCTAGTTACAATGGCCGTGCCTACTCTTACGATAAAAATAAGGTGGATAGCTACTAAATCTATGGAATAAATCATGCAGCATCATATTCAGATCATGACCATAATCATCTGAACATGGCTGCAGAGCCCCACTCCTTCTAACATCTATAAGTCTGTCTTCCACTCCTTCTTTATACCAAATTTCTATATAATCCTGTCGTTCAGTCTCAGTAGTTTTCAGATTCTTTATTAATTGCATTTCACTGTTTTACTAAAGTTTTTCTACCACACGATTGCATTTCCAAATGGGCACCCGAACACAAGATAACATGACAGCATTTATTGCGTTTTGTCTGCACGTCCTGAGACTCAAGTCATTTATGATGTAGGAAAAAAGAGCCACAGTGGCATCCCCGATTGCAGCAACTTCCATTTTTATTACAGATATTTTCTGCCAATTTCTCAGGGAGTGACGATTTTGTTCTCTTGAACACATGGGGTGGAAATGCTGTTTTATTCGCAAATTTTGTATTTGATATTTTAATTTTGCGCTTGAAACTTTGGATGGAAACATTGCTATTGACTGGTTATATGCAGAAATAAGCTTTGTCAATAGATATAGCTCAGATCCCTCCTTCAATGTCTGATAGTCTGGCAGACATCCATAACAACATACAATATTAATATCTATTCAAATCCCGAACCCTAATAATGAGAAATGCTGCCTTAGCAAACATCACTAATACGATTTCCACAGAACAAGGTCCGCAAAATATAAACATGTAAGGAGAATAAGAGCAAGAGGGAGGAGACTGAAAGATTGTGACTTGCTGAAATAATGATCATAAACCAGTCATGTTCCTAAGATGTTTCAGGAGCTGAGTAAAGGCATTGCTTTGGAAATAAATTATAGATCAAAATGTTTTGCTTTTTACTCTTCTCTGTGGCTCGGTCTCTTTCTTTCTCTTGCTCCCGATCCTCACTGCTGACCAAGAGCGCTGTGGCAGTAATGAGGCCAGAGACAGCAGATGAAAAGATGATCATCTTCGGAGTTTGTTTCTGACGTGTGAGGAATCATTAAAGTGTCGGCGAGGGAGTCTTTGACAAGCTGCCTCTGATCACAGGACAAGAGACTCTTTCTTTCTGGCTTTCTCCCTCCATTCCCTTTTCTTCTCCTCTGTTCTTCCTCCCCCATTTCTTTCTTCTGCACAGTTTTATGTGTACTCCATGTGTAAGTTGTGCAGATTTCATAACACCATATTAATTAATTGTAGTCCATTTATGTTGATAGAAACATTTTAGTCAATGAAAAAAAGTATCTTTTTGTGTGTGTGTGTGTGGTTCCACAGGAGAAATAAAATAATAAAGGTTTGTAATGACATGAGAGCATGATTAAATGATGACTACTACTAGCATAGTTTGTTAACAGTTACTACAGACTCCAATTATTCTGTACATGTACAGTAACTGCAAACCCAAGCTTATTGAAAACAGTCTGTGTGAACAAGTAACCCCCTTTCCAATTCTTGAGATAGCCAGGAATAACATCTGTAACCATAGTGATGGTCACTAAAGTAAATATTAAATATGGCAACCTCCGTAACACCAGAAAGTCTTATCACTATTCCGCACACAGCAGTTTTTAATAAACGAGCCCAATCGAGTTAAGAGTTCATGCGTCAAATCTTAATTAACTGACAGTGGCTATGAATGCTCAGATAACAAATCTGCTGGGGATAGACAGCAACAGGATCTAAAAGCTTCATACACACAGTTCATATCTCCCTCTCTGAGTTTCCAGATGTGGGCTTTTTGGGGGCCGGAAGAACTGCGGATTTCAAACGAGGGGGCCTTTAGACAGATCCGTGACACAACCTCGCCAAAATCCGTCCCTGAAATTAGCCCTCCAAAAAGGACTGACTCTAGTATTCTGAAGCTGAAAGAAAATAGAGACACTTATAAATAAGAAGCAAAGATAATAGATACAAAAAAAATGATAATATGATTTGAGAGAGAAAACATAGTTCACTTAAGACTTGAGAGAAGACTGAGAAAACAGCTGGGAAAGCAGGCCCTCTGTTTGTGATTTTGCCATCTGTTTAATTTTCTGCCTCAGAAATCTCTGGAAGCTCTCGCTACATTTCAAACAGTCCCAGCCGCAGTCTCTCAAGTGCGTCTCTGTGAACTGATGTTTTAGTATGCGGCTGAAGATGCGGCCGTCCTCCGCCCTTCAGAAGTGGAGCGTGTTGAGCACTCTTCTTTAAATAATGGTGCTGAGACCCTGCTGGGTTCTGCACCGCATGAGGCACAAGATCAGAGCAAAGAGGAAGTCACATTAGACGTTTGTGCTGCCTAAACCCTTATGCATTTCTCTATCTATATCTCTCACAATATATTTCTTTGCTTCCCTCTTTTGACCTTTTAATTGCTGCATCTCTCTTTCTCTCCCTCTCCTCATTCCCTCATTCCTCTGCTCTTTGATATGTTAATTCTGTCATCAGGTCTCTTGCCTAATTGGCTGCCTCCTTGTTTTAATTAGGTATGTATAACTTGAAGTAAGACGTCCCCAGACTGCTGCATGTTGTTTTTGGGTGTGCGTGTGTGTGTGTGTAAGAGAGAGAATGAGTGTGCGCAAGCTCAAACGGGTCAGAGTGACATGATGAATTTCCTGCTTTCAGGTCTCTCTGTGTTGTGTGTCAGGCCCTTGCGTAAGGTACATCTCTCGTGTTGTCGTAGTGACGGCACGAGCTCCCTGCAGCTGTGCTGTTGTTCCCAGAGAAGCTAATCTGACTGTATGACTGAGCTGACGGTCATGAGGTCATGTTTGTCCAATTATGGCTGCATTTGGCCTCCACCTCTGTAAAAAGCTGGACCGAGGAGGACCGGGATGATGCAGTGTCCCTGTTTTACTAAAACATGAGGACCAAGCTAAATTTGAGCCTATACCATTGTGAAATTTTTTTACACTTTAGCATACTTTAAAAAACGTATTGCGGAATGTGTAGCTTTAAAGCATATACTTAAGTGAAAACTGTATGGTTTCAGACATTTAATTGCATTTTAACAGCAATTACATTAAATTGAGATCAATGCAATTAGCTGAACATGAGAGTGCTTTTTGAAACACTTACGTACTTAAATACATCCTATATATGTCATTTCAAAATTACTATTGTCTTTGAAATATGGTTAAAGTGTACTGTTGAATGTACTGACAAGAATTTATGGTAAACTAAAATATACTTTAAAGTAATTTCTATTAAAACTTGTATGTTATGTATATACTTGTAATTATAAGTGTATAAAGATTGTACTTCTTTAGAGCACAACAAAGGTTTATTAAAACATTATTTCAATTTAACTTTAATGTAAGACTTTTAATTTGACCTTTTAAATGTGAACTTAAATTAAACTTTCAGTCATGCAAATTTACTCTCTTAAAGTTTTAATTTGACCTTTTAAATGTAAACTTAAATGAAACTTTCAGTCATGAAAATTAAGTCTCTTAAAGTACACTTAAGTGGCCTTTTATTTCATTAATGTTATAATATTTGCAAGTACAGTTTTTCAAAAGAAAATATTTGAAGTACACTACAAGCACACACTTCTTTTACACAAGGGTATATAGTAGATGCTTTTAAGTTTCAAAATCTGCATGCATATAGTTTTATGTTTATGTTAAAATGTAGTTCAAATGACAGCGTAATTGGGTGACATTTCATATTTCTATGGTATTTACAAAGACTGCAAATTACTTTTGTTAAATGTCCCATCTGGATTAGATGTATAAATAAATTCGCCTTTAGGTCTTTCTCAGAGAAATGTTTTCTGCATGGTTGCCCCCAAGAAATGTCAAAACTTGAACGCTCAGACAAATAAGATCTGGTGTCTAATTAAACAGAGACAAAGCTATATTCACCTAAAATATAGATTGTTTGAAAGCAAAATAATAACCACTATTAATGAAAATGCTAAATGATATCTAGTATATTATTTGTTTAAAGCATGGACCTCATTAATGGGGCTTACAGGAGTACATAATTTAAAAAAAGAGAGAGGAAATGCTGCATTAGATGAAAAAACGCTTGAAAAACATTGTAGACAGAGAGAATACAAAACCAAAAGTTAGCCAATATCAGCCTTATTTCCATTATTGACATGGCAGGATAGAGAAACTGAGCTATTTCTTCTGAAGCTACGAGGACAGATCGAGTGAATAGTTGTGGAATGACAGGAATTGAGTGATCTGGAGGGTGTGAGCGAGAGATCAGCAGGGGGTCTCTCGCATGCATCGGACTGCAAGAACATGTCACAGATATGTCAGAGAAAAGACAGATCTGAGAGAGTGGGGGAGTGAGAGATCGCAGAAAGACTGTCAGCTTTACGACTTCTAATGCATTAAGTGGTTCTGGACCTGGAGTGACCATATACGTCTAGTTTTCAAAGGAGATTTATGAAGATCATACATTAGTGGATTATTCACATCAAATGCTGTTTGCTATCTGTCACATCAGACAGGAAATACGAACAGTCTTTATTATGGACGGACGTGTATAGTGTAAGCTGTATGTTGTGTGTGTGATACGTGGAGGAGAGTTTTTTTTTTTTATGTAGCGAACTGTGCGATTATGTAAGCTGACCTATCTTTGCTATAATCAGATCAGAGCGCGTACAAAATAATCCAGAAACAACTGAAAAACAATGCCGAAATCACTCAGCCAAAAAGAAGGAGGAAAAAAGCAGGAAAGTCACCAAACCCGCTCGTGGAAATGTGCTGAAGATGAGAGGGTACTAAAGTTCATGCCTTAGGATGTCTATGTTCATCTGGGATGAATATTTCATGCTTTGTCAAGCTGTTTATGGCTGCTTGTGGCTCACTTTTCTTTCCATCCCTGTCTTTATCTCTCTCTCTCTCCACACTCTCGATTCTCATGAAATCAGCCTTATTCTTCTTTAATGAGGGCATGAGGGACAAATGTACATTACAATATCTTAGCTTTGGTTGCATCGCAGTTTACAGAAACATATCAACCACAACACACCACAAAAATATTTAAGCAGTACTACAAACTATGAGGTTCTGTGACGAACAAATTACATTTGTTGACTGTATTAAATTGTGCTGCATAAAGCACTGAAAATGAGCTGACAGCTGAGAGTATTTGCAGATACGCAGGAAAGACAGAGGATGTGGAGGTGTACCATGACCTGAAAAGCTTGTGTGTGTGTGTGCGCGCGCGAGTGTGAGTGTGTCTGTGTATGATGAATCAGAGGATGCAGAGTAATGAGATCCCTATTTAAATCTTCTTATTTGGAAATGTATGACTTGGCAAACCTGTTTAGATTTTGTAGGATTCATCAGGGTTCTTTTAGGTTCTCTTTCTCTCACCCAAGGTCGGCCTCTGGGCCGCTAGGTGTGATTGTGAAAATGGACTCCTTTGGTGTGAAAATGAATCATAATCACAATCACAATTAGAATTTAAAAACATTCACGATTCATTTCTGAATGCAGCACAACCCTGATTTTCAAAACTATGCTTATAAATGATGTTTTATTGCAACAGACTTTGCAAAGAAAAAGGCAAATTATGTTTTAACTCTTCAAGTCAGTATACATTTAAATGTGTGGCGTTGATTTATTATAGTGTAATAGATCTAGTCACGGCACAACACTTCTGGTGTTCAAATGGTGCTAAGTGACTTTACATTGAATGTTGTGATACTTATTTGTTATATACCATCTCACAGGATTCAGCTATGCATCCGTTGCCTTCCATTTAACAAAAACGACTGGCATGATGATTATAATATCCAAATAATAACGTACTACACATACAGTATCCACAAACCTCCATAACGTAACGTGCTTTGAATCACAGTGAGAGGTTGTCACAGCAGGCAGGGTTTCGTACTGTATGACTCATGCTGTTTGATGTAATACATCATTGCAAAAGTGAGAGTGAAAAGGGCAGAGGTCAAATTATGAGTCTTAGCCACAAATCTTTTTAAGTGATAGTCATTGGTGTACATTATGATCAACAACAGAAACATTTCATGTGAATTAGAGTGATTGAATGATCCGTGAATTAATGACAATTTTTCGTATCCTAAAATGATCTCTCATTTACCAATTCTCTTATTCACATCATGCTTGATAAAGTCAATTCCACATTTACTGACTCACCAGTGCACTTGTGTTTTGACTCAAGGGTTCACAGGTCCACCGAAGCCATTAGTCAGCACAGTCATTTGTCGAGCGTTGAGGTCATGCAAAATAAGCTGTTTCACGAGAGCTATGGGGAGCACAGAAATGCTCTCCTGTGTAGTGCAGTCCTCTCGGAAACAACAGCTCAACACAGCCACCAACCTCCTTCAAGCCCCAGATCCTCTCCATTAATAAGCAGAAAAGCTCTCTGCTCCTTCACTTCATAAAGGGACCTTAAATCAGAGAGGGCAGCCAGAAATCATGACAGAGTTTGGAGCTCTTAATGAAACACCAGAACACACTTCCCAGCCCCTGATATTAATTACCACCTCAGCTATGGGAAGACAGTCTGTTTCTCCATCTCACAAGTGCTCTCACCTCAATATCAGTCTCAGTGTGCAGCTACAGCTCTGCCAACTCAGTGCTCACTACGATCTCAGCTCACCTGACTCGCTCTGGCTTCATCATGAGAGATTATATTCTCATCCAGAGACCAGAGTCTGTCATATTTCACTTTTAAAGTAGTTTCTTCTGACATGTAGGACATGCTGTAGTCGATTATATGGTGATAGACACCATATTATTTAAAGATCAAGTTGACATTTGGTCCCATTAAGAGCACCGAAATGTTGGCTAGTGAACATAAGAAATTACTATTTTATTCAGTAAGGATATATTAAATTAAATTAAAGTGACAGATATTTTTTTGTAATGTAAAAAGGTTTACTTTTTCAAATAAATGCTGTTCTTTTGAACATCAAAGAATAATAAAACAAACTTGGTTTCCACAAAAATATTAAGCAGCACAACTGTTTTCAACATTGAAAATAATCAGAAATGTCTCTTGGGCAGCAAATCCTCATATTAGAATGATTTTTGAAGGATCATGTGGCACTGAAGACTGGAGTAATGATGCTGAATATTCAGCTTTGTCATCACAGGAATAAATTACATTTTAAAATATATTCAAATAGAAAACGGTTACTTTATTTTACTGCATTCTTGATCAAATAAATGCAGTCTTGGTGAGAATAGGATATTTGTATCTTAAAAAATGTATCTTACTTAAAAAGATTTTCTCTTTAAGTTCTCATAACTTTTGAACAGTATTCTATGTTTTTAGCAGATATATGCATTTAATACATTCATTTTCTCCCTGGAAAACAGAACATGATTATTGATTATGTTGATCTCACATTTTAGTTCAGTTAATGTATTTAAATGTATTTAGTAAGTGAAAGGGTCCGGTGACAAGAGGGTTACAGAGAAAGAAAGAATAAAAATACTGAGTGTACCTTTAAAACATGTTATTGCCCCAACTTTAGGCCTTAAATGTTGAACCAAGTTAAAATGGCTGGCTCCCACTCTGCCTATCTAGCATGGGGTGCTCATTCAATATGTTTGGAGAGAATAAACAGTGAGTGTGTGTGTGTGTGTGTGTGTGTGTGTGTGTGTGTGTGTGTGTGTGTGTGTGTGTGTTTGTGTGTGTGTGTGTGTGTGTGTGTGTGTGTGTGTGTGTGTGTGTGTGTGTGTGTGTGTGTATGTGTATGTGTATGTGTGTGTGTGTGTGTGTGTGTGTGTGTGTATGTGTATGTGTATGTGTGTGTGTGTGTGTGTGTGTGTGTGTGTGTGTGTGTGTGTGTGTGTGTGTGTGTGAGAATCAGCCGCTGTAAAATGAACTATACAGCACTAATGGAGAACGTTAGACTGTAGGGCTTAGTAAACACATGCCTATTTTTAAAACACGGGCTCTGGATCAGCAACTATGGCAGACAACTCCTCATAACGCTGCATAAAATACACATCGTTCATTATGTGCTCCATTACAAGAAAGCGCATAGCTGTTTTAGGCTATGCTCATATAGCAGCACAATATGGTTGTCAGTCCAATTTGAAATATAATCATACACAGTTGAGTTATGTAAAAATTGACAAACACATTCTATAACAGAAGTTACTTACCTTGTGATAAATCAAAACTGCATTTTAAGAGTGAATTTAGTTAAATGTGTGCCGTTTGAATACCTACAGGTGACAACTATGTACAAATGACAAAAGCCCAAAAACTATTTTCATACATTCACACTATCATTATATACCATTTACAACATGGCAGAAAAAATGGGTGTTTTTTTTTTTACCACAAACTGTTCATGAGTGGGACAAATGCTAGACAGTTTAGAAAACCTTAAAGATACAATTCAGAGTCTTGATATTTACTATCATTATCTGTGACTACAGTTACAACCATTACTGGAGGCTATGGAGAGATGAGGATTGACTTTGGTTACCCATTCATACAGACTGCGTTCGATCTGCGCCAGTCTGCTATTGTATATGTGCAGGGCAATTTCAGAGACACACCTGTTAGTAAATACGACCGTATTGATACTGATATTGAACACTGACACATCCTTTCAAAACTCTTTTCTCACAATCATTTACTCCAGAACCTTATACAGGCTTTTTGGGTCCTTTCGACCTTCTCTTCTCCAGCAATCTGTCATTTCGATTCAATTACAAAACCCTCCCTCTTTGGCAGCCTGTCACCTACCACGAGGAACAGCTGAGAGTGTGAACAGCTCAGTTTAGATGCGCCTCAAAACATACAGTATGTGTGTGTTTGCACATTTTATTTGTCATACAGTCTCTAAGGACTTGTTGATTTACAAAATAAGTGTCTATAAGCACATGTTCAGTGACTTTTGGCCCTACAATCTACAACGTTTATCAGTGTGTCTAACATCTTTCACAACAGCGTCAATCACAGCGGAAACTGCTGTTTACTGTGTCTGTCACACAGATTCACGATCTATTCACTACTCTCGGGAGAGCTTTTACACTATAGCATTTCCGTCACTGAGCCATGTGTATAATAACGTCGTCCCCCCACCATCAAAATCTTTCTTAAATGCAAGGCCATCTGCTTGTGGATTCAATATAGGAACAAAGGGTACACATGTGAAGGATAAAGAATTAATGTTATTTTTCTGACAGTTCTTTGTAGCTCAAACCAAAGCCTCGGATTAAGTCTCGACACAGAGAGACAGCACATGCTGCAACACTTCACATCAGGGGATGGAGATGAACACACATCAAAGCAACACACATGCACCACATCACAATTGAACAAAATGATGTTTTAGTACTTTTAATGAATACACACTACTAATCAAAGGTTTGTTTTTTTTTTTAAGTATTTTATGCAAGCTGCATATATTTGATAAAATACAGTAAAAACAGTTTTCTATTTTAATATATTTTGAAATGTAATTTATCCCTGTGATCAAAGCTGAATATTCAGCATCATTACTCCAGTCTTCAGTGTCACATGATCCTTCAAAAATCATTCTGATATGATGATTTGCTGCTCAAGAAACATTTCTTATTAAAATCAACATTGAAAACAGTTGTGCTGCTTGATATTCTTGTTGAAACTGTAGGCAGTATACATTTCTTTGATAAATAACAATTTTAAAAGAGGAGCATTTATTTGAAATATAAATCTTTTGTAATGCTATAAATGTTATTTTTTGATCAATTGAATGTATCCTTGGTGAATAAAAGTATTCATTTCTTTCAAAACAAATCTGACCGTGAACTATTAAAAAATGTACAAAATGTTTTTTGCCAAATCATGAGATGATTTTAAAAAGTAAATAACAAATAACAATTAGCCTATTTCAGTGTGTTTACACAGTCTTGTTATAGGCAACAAAATGCAATCAATAATTGTCCTTAACTACAGCAAATAACACCACACAGACTCACGGTTCAACAACATCCACTTTAATGTCATCACCCCAACAGCAACACCAGCTAAAACCACCCTCACTCACACTTATATATGAATGGCACACAGTATCACACATATACATTGGGAGTCACCCCAGGCTGTTACCAGACTAAACAGCTGCAAGAGGTTAAACCAACCCAAAAATGTGATAAGATATTTTATTCATTAACATTTCTAAAATACTACTGACAAAATGCATAATGTGTATTTTTAATTTGAACAGCCAATGAGTTGTACACAACTACACTGATTGGCTTCATCACTGTCTCCTCTCCACCAGTAAGCTGGTGTGTGGTGGGCGTTCTGGTGCAATATGGCTGCCGTCGCATCATCCAGGTGGATGCTGCACATTGGAGGAGATTCCCCACTTCCATATAAAGCGCTTTGAGTGCAGAGAAAAGAGCTATGTAAATGTAACAAATTATTATTATCATCATTAGTTGTGTCTAATAAGAACTAGCTTATTCGATTCATTCAGGAACTGAACTACACTTGTCGCGCTGTATGTTTCGTGCTGTAAATTCAGTTGCATTATTCTAAGGGGCTGTTGAATGCTTGAATTTGATTGGTTGACAAACGTTCTCAGATTTGTAATTATTTTCAGGGAAACGCACGGCTAAAGTTGTTCCAGGCAGGTCTAAAGTTACCGCATTAAAGTTCCATATCATTTCACCAAATGATTTCAGTTATTTCAAAGTCTCCTCTGATGAGACACTTAACAGAACGACTCAAGTCTTGCTTTCAGTACTCACAGCTCATTTCTGTGTGACCGGTTGGCCATTATGGCACCAGGAGAAGATTCTCTGGGTACGATCTAGCTCAGTCACACATGTTGAATAGCCACAGACGGACACACATCGACAGTCTGACTGTGACTGATTCTGTGACAGAGTGTAAGAAAGCTATATTCTCACACATCCAACTGGCTCTAGCTAGCTAGCAAACTGGTCTGTATCTTCTTTATTACATAAACTGCTTTCATTTGACTGGTGACCCACATTCAATTTTTTAATCGTATGCGACATAAACCTGAATATATTTGAGCAGTGTGAACACAAAAATCCAATCTTTTCAAATCCAATTTCCAGTCCACTTTCATATATGGCCCTTCAACTAATATCTGATCCATGGTCATGTGACCAGAGTGTAAACCGCCAGACTGACACATCTCAATACGTTTTTGACAGTACACTTTCTGCACAAGCACAAAGTAAAAACTATTACATATTTTTTCCAGCATTTGAAGCTTTTTTATCTACAGATATTCAAAAAATGGGTAACACTTTAGTTTAACGTCCAATTCTCACGATTAAAGTTGCTTGTTATTAGCATGCATATTACTGTTTATTAATACTTATAAAGCACATATTAATGCCTTATTCTGCATGACTATATTCGACATCCCTTAATCCTAGACAATTCCTTAACTTAACAACTACCTTATTAACTATTAATAAGCAGAAATTAGGAGTTTATTGAGTCAAAAGTCATAGTTAATAGTTAGTTAGTAGTGAGAATTGGACCTTAATCTAAAGTGTGTCCCAAAAATGTGAATCACTTTCAATCTACATTAAAATACACAATTTTAAAGCAACATTTCCAATGCTGTCCCAACTAACCTGTCTGAATGTTTTTAATGTTTGCCTTGTTTTATTTCTCACCAATATGTATATATATATATTTTTTTTTATTTTTTTTTACAGTTAATTAACAGCAGGCAAGGGAAATGAACAATAGACAGAAAGATTGAAAATAGAATATGAACTATCCTGAAATGAACTGACAGCAGACAGATGCATAGACTGATGTAACTTGAAAGTTGGCAGATACAGAACGAGTACCGATATCAGCCGAGAACAATCATGGGTCTGTTTTCAACATGACTACAGAATGTGGAGCCATTACGACAGTCTGAAACGAAAAACCAAGAGCTGCAACTAAGTAACAAACAAACTCCATCTACCTCAATGGCTTGAGATGGGCCTCTGATCAATCCTTTCATTAGAACTCTCTATTTCTGTCTTTTAAGAGAGAGCACATCCTTCCTCTATAAATACATCTTATAAAAACAGAAAGTAATTTGACTAAAAACTAATACAATATAAGTTGCACTTGCATTTCATTTATTTTATTGTCAGGCATCTTCCAACCAAAGCAACTTACCAGAATGAGGTTAAATGTTGTTTCTAAAGCATTGTGTAATTAAATAATTAACTGTAAATCATGAACGAGAAAGATTAATTGAAAATGTGTCTTTGAGAGTCGTGCAACACAATAGATTGTTCTCTTCTGTTATGCCAGAGCTGATTGACTTCTAAATTATTTTATAGCAGGTTGGACACACACCCACCCACCCCCCCCCCCCCCACACACACACACACACACACACACCAGACTTTACAGAGAATATCCTGTAGAGCAGAAGGATCAAACACATATTAGTGATGGTCAAAGTGCACCATAATGTTCTGTTCTACAATAATAGAGCCCACCAGATCAGGTCGCAGAGAGAGACATAATATGATTTAGCAGACACCATTTCACCATACACAGTGTCACTCATTAACCCCCACTGAGAGACAATATCACAGATGTTGCTCATGTCCACATCTAAATGACTCATCTACACACATGCGTATATAGCTTCTTGGATAAATAAAAAGTCATGCTGTCCGACATCAAAATCCTCTTAAAGACTCATTGCGCTCAGGCAACCGATTTGAAGTCCATAGAGAGACGAGACAAAGAGAAACACAGAAGGTCAGATTTACTACATTCAACAGCTGCCTCACTGATTCAGTTCAGTGCAAATAACCTGTCTTTTTCACTAACCAACCATTAATCAGTTTAATAGGGTGCTGCTTGTGCTGAAATAGTGCTGCCCTGAGTATTTAAATTAAATAATTATTATTTTCAACACAAACAGGCCTCCTTATCTCTATACAAATTATTGTATAATGTATTTTATACAACTGTCAGTTCTGATCCAAAAAGCACTGGGACTTTTCTGCAGGTTACATCATTATGCAAGTGACTCTTATGTCACTTAATGACTGAGTCAGTGAATCATTAAATCAATTCATTCAAAAAAACTGATTCATTCAGAAACAAATCAAGTGATCTAGTGAATAATTTTTTCAAATAATTAATTCAAAAACTGATTCATTAAGGAATGAAACACCACTTCCTTTCTGCTTATTTTCTTTGGCAGAGCAAAACAGACTGGCAATATTGGCCCTGTTTACATCTGGTTTTAAGATGAGTTTTAGTCGATCAGATCACAAAGTAGACGAGGGAGACACATCCTGGTTTACACCTGGTGTTTTAATCTGTCTCTTTTGTCCACTTTCAACCACTTATGTCCTGATTTCTTCGAGGAGATGGTCTATGGGCGAGTTAATGTATGGGCTTTTTCAGATCATTTGATCAAATGGACAAAATAACCTCATTCAATTTACATATGAACACAACCGGAGACAACGGAGCATTTCTGCTCTGATAGCCTCAAGACGACGCCGAAAGTGGCGTGTGTGTGAATCGAGAACATTGTGCTTGGTACGTTTTTTGTCTTCAAACCAAACTTCCAAACATCCACTTGTGATCGGATCAACCAAAACACATCTTAATACCAGGTGTAAACAGGACCATTGTGTCTAAAAAGTAATATACACAATTTTGTTTATTAAACTGTTGAATACAAGAGAAATTCATTCACAGATAGAATTCTATTTTACTATTTTATAAAAAAATAAGAGGTTTGTGTAAAACAGCACTTATACTTTAAATGATGATGATAGATATATACACACACTACTGTTTAAAAGTTTTTTTTTTATTAATAATTTTATTCAGCAAGCATTACATTGATGCAAAGTGACAAAATACATTTATAATGTCACAATATATATCTATTTCAAATAAATACTGTTCTTCTGAACTTTCTATTCACCAAAGAATCCTGAAGAAAAGTGTTATAGTTTGCACAAAACTTCTTCAACATTGATAATAATAATAAACACTTCTTGAGCAGCAAATCAGCATATTAGAGTGATCATTTGACATTGAAGGCTGGAGTAACGGTGCTGAAATGTCAGTTTTGCCACAGTTATTCTAAATTGTAATAATATTTCACAACTTTACTGTTTTACTGTATTTTTGATCAAATGAAGTATTTTTGAGCATAAGAGACTTTCATAAACACCTTGCTGACTCTAAATGGTATGCAAATAAAGCTTGCTGTCTGAATTCCCCCTGATGGGAACCTGTCTCAGTTCCAGTAGGGAGGGATGGATAGAGGGATGTAATGGTAGCTCTTGTCCTTGTGAGAAGAGTCGGGCAGGGCAGGGGTGGAAACAGCACACTTAAGCACTGTTGTCAGGCAGTAATAACAGAGTTCCTGTGTTAATCGCTGTGGGTGGAGAGGCAGCCATTATGTTCTTCTCAACAGTACAGTCGCTACTCACATGACACACACAACCACACACACACACTCCTTCTCACCCACTGTGTGTTTCTGTGCCTTTCCTAAAGGTCCTGGCTTAATGTGCTCTACATGACCGACCTTTACTGTCAACAGAGTGCCACAGCAGTCATTACAGAATAGCCATTTCACACATACATACACACATTAACCTCTCATGTGCCAAGCAAGGAGAGACACCTCACACAATATGAGTTTTCCCCCTGCAGTGATCCAGCCAGATGGAAGATCAGCAGATGAGCCCTCACAGCCCCTTAAAAAACATAAAAAGGTCACCTGTGTCTCTAAACACACACCATCTACACCAGGGGTGCCCAATCCTGCTCCGGCCCATCGACTGTCCTGCACAGTAAATCTCCAACCCTAATCAAAGACACCTGCCTTTCATTTTCAAGTGATCCTAAAGACCTTAATTGGTTGCTTCAGGTGTGTTTGCTTAGGGTTGGAGATGAACTGTGCAGGACAGTCGATCGGCAGGAGCAGGATCTACACACTAACCACACAACCTCACTATCTGTCTCGCTTTCAGTGATTGCCTTGTGCTTTCTGGATGCACTGAAATGAAGATTCTGGGCCGAAATTCAGGATGCGCTTGGCAGGAAACCTGAACTTTTTTTTTTAAGGTTTATCTTACATCACAAACTAACCAATCACATCAACGTGAGGGCGGGCTTTAGCATATCAACTATTCTCTGAAGCAGTGGAGTGTCAAGAGAAGCCGGGTTATCCCGGTATATTTTTTTTGTTGGTATGAAAAATCATGTACATTTAGCAAAGAAATATAGCTGGTGAATTATCTATATTAAATATATTATAATGTTTTGATGAACTCTATGACTTTTTTCACTGACCGTCTGAGTTGTTCAAAGCGTTTTTAAGGATGCTGATTTTTAGAAGGCAGCTGTCTGACTCTGAAATGGTTAATGGGAACATGGTTTGTGTAACACTATAACACATTATTATTATTATTATCAACTGTTTGATAATGTAGTCAAGCAAAAGGATAATCATATTAACTACCGTTATTGTGTCCAGCATTGTAGAGAGCAATACATTAAAAGCGTTTCCATTCTGATACATCGACCTGTAGATGACCCTGTATGAGTGAGTGGAGGCAGGACTACTTTGCATATTCATAGAACCGCATATACTAAATGAAGAAAGGGTGTAGAGTTACATTCAACTATTGACTTCAGGGGGACTTTAAAAATAACAAAGCTTTTTTGTGATTATTTGATGGCAGGTGCTCTACAAATGTTTAGTGACGTTTTGTTCACGCTGCACATCAACAGAAAACAGCACAGACTAAAAGAAGTTAGATTTAAGAAACCATATCATTTCCGATTAAAATCGAGATATTAATATTGTCAATCCAGAGCTAGTGTCCACACAGCTGACATGTTTAACTGTTGTAGCTTATCCACATTGTGTGCACGAAATAGACACAGAACACAGTCAAAACATGCCATCGAAGAAGCGCTAATTAAACGTGTTTCGGTCACTGATATTGGCCCTCCAAAACCATTTCGGTATTTTCGGTAGCCAAAATGTCGGTGCACTCTATGGCTTTCAGAAAACTTTTCCTCAACTTATTATGAAATTAAACCAAAATGAGGAAAAAAGTAAAAGATATACATTATATTTATGCAAGTTTTTGTTAAGAAGGACATGAGAAAGCACAGTGTGTGATTTGGGGACTGTGATTAATGATCTGTCTTCATTAGGACTGAGGGGTTAAAGAGGGTCAAAGGTGAGCTCCAGTGGTCTAGACTCATAAAAGCCTCTCAATGCTATTGAGCTGACTGCCGTAAGCATGAGTGAGCAGGACCATTCGAGGGAGCAAGGCCATTTAGCCATTTCATTTTACCGTTAAAGGGGTCATGAACTGCATTTTTCTTTTCTTTTACAATGTTCTCTGAGGTTCACTTATAATGTTAAGATTTTTACATAAAAAAAACATCCTAATGTAGTTGTGATAGGCTATTTACACTGCAATTTCTGCTATCATTTGCCAACAATATAAAACATTTAAGAGTATTATATATGCGTTATAAGTCTTGGTTGTGGCAAAGGATGATAAAGGTTGACTTGTGTGTTTCGTGTAAACAGAATTATGAATGAGTGTAACATGGTTTGTCAGACTGTCGTTTTTATAGGCTATTCATCGTTCATACTTTTCGATAAAGTGAAAAACATATAGGCCTACACTGTCATTTGCAGTGTTGTGTTCTAAAATAAAATGAAACGTGCTGTAATGTCTTCCTGATGACAAAACAGATGATGTCGCTCTACTGAAGCTTTTATTCAGGATTACAGTGAATGGCTTAGATTAAAAAAACAATAAAAGTGGCGTTCTCTACTTGCTTCCAATAATCCAACGCATTAACCCCATAAATACCAAAGCAAAGGAAAGAACAGCAAATCACAATTATAGTTTTGTGTTGCGACATTACTGTCAGATCCAATATAGTCGGCAATGCATCATCTTTTATTTTCAGCGTCTCTGAAAAGCCTGCGTCGAACTGTGTCTTGTTTAAAAACTAATCCGCCGTATTAAAAAAAAAGTGAACAAATGAACAGTTTAACTTGTGCGATCCGACTGGAACTTAAAAATAAAGTTAATCCATGCTTTCCTGTTAGGATCATTAGGATGGCAATTTAAAGACAACTTGGCACTTCAAATCTTCTTGTAATTCTCAGAGGCATCTCTATCGTTCTGTTGCTGGAGAAATCCTGTGTTTGCGTCTCTCTCGTTTTTACTACTACATGACACAAACGAATCGGTGGAGGTAATGATGTAGAAGTAGGCGTTGATCTTCTTCTGCAGAGGTGACGTCACACTATGACGTAATAATGTAACAAAATCCGAAACTATTTGTTTTCTGAGCTTGGTTTCAATAAAAGCTTTTGGACTAACAGGATACTTCTTATATGTCAATATATATATATATATATATATATTTCTCAATTCATGACCCCTTTAAAGAGAGCAGAAATCATATGTGGGACTCTTAAAGCCACTGTATACTTCCTAGACCAAGTCAAATGAAAAATATTTTCTTTCTTGTGTGCCTGTATTTAAAACAGAAGAGGGCAGATATCTCTCTAAATAGTGTGTATGGTGTGTATGTGTGTAAGAGAGTGGAAATGACATGACAGGTCCATCATCATTTACAAAAACACAAACTACAGTGCCTGTCAGCCTGGGGCAGGTCTGATGCTTGTTGAAAAAAAAAAAAAGCAAACGGATGGAACAAATGCTTTTGCAGTGAATTTGTACATAGATAGTTTTTCATACGCACCATTTCAGAAATGTATCTGGAGCCTGTTAAACAATCAATTCACAAAAAAGGGCCTTAAACAGTATCAATATAGTGTGACTATGCCAGTTAGCACTCACCTGTTTTCTCTGCTACACAGTTTATCTTCTATAAAATGAGACTGTGGCACTGTCTTCCTCTTGTTCAGCAGATCAGGTGTGATCGCAGTACCAGGTCTGTGGCTGCAGACGCCAAGTTTAATCGGTCCTGATGCTGCAGTATTTAAGCCTTGGTTGAAATCCACTTGTCGCAGGGAACAGGGGCTGGGAAACGATGCGCTCTGAGCTGTAGATAAGAGATGATGGGAGAAAGAGAGACAGTTAAAGAGCTGGTGCAACTTCTGAATAATGTTGTTTGCAGTGCTGCAAAACCCACTTGGTTTTCTTAATTAGCCTGAATATAAAAAAGGTGGCAGACTTGGCATTAAGGTGCTGCTGACAGGCAAATCTGGAACTACATTGTGTACTATATCTGTCATGGGGTTCTTGCTCTGAGTTCTCGAAAAATACCGTAAAAACAATCAAATGTGGTACAAAACCAGTACGTTCTCACTCCCAACTTGTCACATATTGATGCTTGGTCAAGACCCCCTCTGCGTTACTTTTTAACGCACAGTAGCACTTTAGAGTAAGTTTTCGATATGCAGGGTACTCCATTGTGTTCAGTTTTTTGCCTTATGGGCAGATTAAGGTGCATTTAATTCTTTGCATTTTTAAAAGTAAAATTGATTTGTATAAATATTTAAACCCACTTCTCAACAATACAAAACACATAACAGGCAAAAAAACAATATAAAAGTATTACAAACAACCCGTGTTGCATTCCAAGTCTTCTGAAGCCATACAATAACTTTATGAAGAACAAAGTGAAACTTACTTAATCACTGAATATAGTCATAATATAGCCATATCTCATTCAAAAGATACACATGGACATTAGAATGACGCAATAGGTCACGAGACACACGAGAGCCAATGCTATTTCTCAATCAACGCTTCTTCGGGCAGCAATTTTTGAGAGACGTGATCACTTTTGGGTCTTTTCCTCACACAAATCAATCGCTTGGCCTCGGAACACAGAATATTTGTATTTTATGAATAAATTGTGACTGTAGTGATATCTGTGTTTATTTTATATTATACACAAATGGGTTTAGGGGTAGAGGTTGGGTTATATGCTCAAACATGGTGTCACGCTGCGGCAAGGATGAAGCAGAGAGAGAATCCAAGTGCAAGCATACATTTAATGAAACAAACAGGTAATCCAGGCGGAACACGGAACTCAGGACAAGAACAGGTAACAGTACATTAAACAACGACCGACAACCAACAACTGAAGCACAGAGGTTTAAATACACAGGCAAACAAGCTAAACAAGATAACAAGGGGGTGTGGCTAATTAGAAACACCTGGGAGAACTAATAAGCAAGAAAAACTACAAAGGACTACAAAACATGACACAGAACAGGAAATAACTAAAGTCCACACAAGACGAGGGAAACACAAGACAGGAAACATTACACATGGCAATGGCAAATTGGTGGCAAAATGGCAAATGGTCATAATGGCAAAATTACACCCCAATATATCTAATTTCATTTTGACAATAATAAATTCCCTTGCCCATCGCCTGTGTATGATGTACCCTGCATGTCGAAAAACGACAATAAAGTGGTACCCTGTGCTCTAAAAAGCGTCAACGTGACAAGTTGAGAGTTAGAATGTGTTGACAAAACAGAACCAAAGTAACACAATCAACATAATACAGTTACAAATCAAATCTCCAGACTCATTCCAGAAAGGCGAGAGAGATAAGAGACAGAGGAGCATTGGAATATTTTGCAGAGACAGAATGAGGGATAAGAGTGGTGGAATGAGCCGGAGGATATCAGTGCATTGGCTGACTGGTAGATGCTGTAATTTAACAAGCAAAAGTTCTGGTATTGGTATTGGAGAGGGAAGGTGGGAGAGAGAGGAATGATGGGGCAGATCTTTCCATCAATCACACACCCAAATCAATGAGTCAGGCAACCGTGAGCAGAGTCAGAGGAGATGTAAAGATTCAGAGGAGAGAGACCGGAGATGGATGTGGAATGAGAAAAGAAAGAAAGACAGAGACTTATCTGTGTATATCTGAGTACTTCTTTATGGTCATTGACTTCATTCAAGTCATGTTCATTCACATCCTGTTTAATTTTAATTTTATTTAGTTTTATTTTAGTCCTATGTGAAAGGGTAAAGATTTTGCGAACAAATTCAAAACACATCACTTTTCCAAAAAATGGTTTCCAGATTTACCCACACTGACAGATAATAAATAATTATTTAAAATAAATACATTAGACATAAATAGAAGGAGATTCAATGCTCTGATAAGCCATTTAACTTAGTTCTATATGCTATATTTTGTTTTTAAATTAATTCCTCGTTTATTTATCTGTAGACATTTTTTACGTTGTCCTTTTATTTTCCCCATAATTCATTTGAGCTAATGAATTTCCTATGCTGTCTTGGGTTGGGTATCATTTCAATTTTAACGATTCCGATTCTGCTTATCGATTTTGATTCCCAAATTCAATATCAATAAGGTAATAAAAAACCTTAGATGTCCACATTTATTCTAATTCTTATTGCAAAACATTTCATATTAGCTGAAAACCATGAACAAAAATCAACAGGCTAAGGAACACTTACAACTTTTGTCTTTAGTTTAAAAATACCATATGGCAAAAACAACTAGCCTAACTAATATACATTTCAAGCATTATTAAAGACAAGTAAATACTCAGTAATAATTAACAAAGAAAAAAATGAGCAATCGCACAAATAAATACAACTGAACAAAGAGACACGACTGAAATAAAGACACGGCAGCCATTTTAAGTCCACAAGACTGTAAGTGCATATGAAGTGTGCCATTTGGGACAGGGCCAGTGTCGTGCACTATTCAGTATGAGAGGCGGCTGTCTGTGCGCACGTTTTGGATGTGTGTACAGTACAGAAATCAGCGCGTGAGTCTTCTTGCTCTTGAATGATTTAAAATCACTTTTCTGTGCACACGTTTTGGATGTAGCGCTTGGGTCTTCTTGCGCTTGAATGGTTTCAAGTCATATTAAAATGCATTAAAGTGCACATTGTGCACATTGATAATTGATAAGAGGAATATACATTTTAATTTTATAACAATATTTTATCATTTCCGATTCCTGAACAGAATTGGAATCGATTGCCAACCTTAATGTTGTCTACACCTTTACTATAAGCACTAAGTACTTGTGCAGTTAAGTGCACTTAAAGAGAGTGCACTTTGTAATAATGTCAAATTTTAAAATACTTTAAAGTACATTTTAAATCATATTGTAATATTTTTTGATGCATTAAAGTACACTTATTTTGATGTCAGCACATGTAAAGTATTTAGTATAATTTAACTGTAGTGCGTTATGTGATAAAGTTAATATATTTTAAAAGTACTAAATTGCAACATCATCATTACAAAACGTGTATTTACAGATATATTTAAATATATGACAAGTTTCAATAGAAATTACTTTAAAGTGTATCTTATTTTTCCATAAATGCTTGTCAGTACATTCAGCAGAAATAAAATTAATCATTTAACCATAAACACTTTAACCATATATTTCAAAGACAATAATTACGAAATTACATACAAAACGCATTCTAAAGTTCATCAAATTGCATTTAATAGAAATTTAAACTAATGCATTTTCATGTATTTGCAATTAACATGCATTTAAGTGTCATTACATTCAGTCCATGCTTAAGCATGTTCTTTTAAAGTATATTATTGCTGTAATAAATACTCTCTCTAAAAGTATGCTAAAGTGTACATCTTTTTCACAAGGTCTCTTAGTTTTGTTTGAACAGCTCTCAAATCTCAAATCTCATATTCAAATATGGTAAATCAATACACAACAATGCCAAGAATCAAGGAATAAACTTGTTTTATAATACTTTACAGTGCTTTTTTTATTTTTTATATAGAACTTGACTGTCACTGGTCACCATTACTTTTCATTGAATGGAAAAGAGAAGCACGATCATCCTGCCTAACATGTTTTGAGTTTAACAAAAGAGAGAACATCATGTCTACAACAACAAAATGATGATGAGTAATTGACAGCTATATTTTGGGTGAGCTGTCCCTTTAACAATGACGCCAATCAAGCATTGTTGACTCTGACAAGGTCCACGGCAGACATGACTTGAGGCAGGTAAACGGAGGGAGAGAGAATCAATCCACAGTGGAGGAGGAGTAAAATAAGGCAGAGGTTGTGTAGGAGGATCGCTCTCTATTATGCTGTTGTCCCTGGCAACAGCCACTTTCTCTGTCTCTCTCGCTCCTTTCTTCATCCTTCTCTTCCACACCTCCTCTTCCTCCAGCCTCTGCTGTTCACCGTTAGCCTTTTCTGTTTTTGGCCTCAACCCCCCTCACTCTCTCTGCCTCTATCGCTCACGGCCTTGCAGCTAATACGCCATATTTGCTTTTTCTATTTCTACGCCATCATGTTCATTTTTGTCTCATTTCACTCTCTCTCTCACTCTCGGTCCGTGAGTGCAGTGAGTTAATGAGTTCTCAGTTGTCTCACAGTGGCACTGAAGGGAGGAGATATTGTCAGTCAGTCTGTGCATCTCTAACACACTAATCCCTGAATTTATCTGCGCAGACATGTGCACTGGCACAGCATACCATGCTCTCGCTCTCTCTCTCTCTCTCACACACTCATACACACGCATATTCGACCTGCACACCCACTATACTGCCGCTGACACTCTGTATCACGGTAAATAAACCGTGCAAGATGCCTCTCAGCCAAGGTCTCAGTGAGAAACAATAATATACTTGGTAAAATGTTGACAATAACAGCCAGGCAAGAGCTCTAGGAATCCATCGCAGTGCTAAAGGTGTCTGTTATTACAGGGATTTGACTTCTTGTCTGAGTCCTGATCTGTATTTTGGCCCTCTGCTAGCCACAAGCAAAATAACTTCAGTCGCACTGTGATTTCCAGACAAATCAAATCTCGGACCGCTGCATAGGTATGTTTATTTCCAACGTTGTGAACTTTGTTTTGGCTTCTGACTTCTGTCTGGTACCCTGCGGCCCCCTTCAGTCTCTGTTGCGTTCTTTATTTTGTTCTCTCTGTCCTCTTTGAGAGTGAAATGTTGAATTTTCAGCAACAGTGCATATATTTCAACCACAGCTCACTGTGCTTTAAAGGGTCTTTGTGTTAAAATGACCACAGAGAGTTCATATGCGGTGCTGTGTTAGATATGGCTGTTGAACGATGAACAGATCAAAGAGCTCTTTATACAAATGGTCAGGTTGAGAATGTACATTGTGCTCTTTGTGAGCCTGAAGTTGTGATTTTACACATGCTCCCTTAGATGAGAGATATATAGACCCAAGTGTGTGTGGACCTTTTGTCAGGGTCTCAGAAGAAACATGACCTGCATGTTGAAAGACTCAGAAGGTCCAAATTCCCTCGAAGGCAACTCGTTATTCATATTAATTATGTCATTAATCTAACCAGCCTCAATTTTTCCATCTCAGATCAATGACTATCGATAAGGTCTCAGTCTGCCCAAGGCGTCAGTATCATTACACCACCTTCTGCTGTCTCAAACAAGGCTGTTAAGTCTTAATGTTACTCATGTGACTTCGACTCAATTTTAAATGAACCTCCTGTTGATGTCTCTGCTATTCAACCAAAACAATTTAATTCTTAGGTTAATAAATGGGATAACTTTCCTTTATTTTTCAGGATAAATTTTGAAGTGATTACCGTGGGTGGGCGAATGAGAATTATTACAAACTTGATCATCATTATTTTTTATTTTTATATATTTGTTTTACATAGGATCACATTTACATCCCAAAAGTAATTCATTTACACAGAACAGAACCAAGGGATGCCCTCATGAGCTGATCATTACTTTCATGTTATGGCCAACTATACCAATATTACAATTGTATTCTATGTTGACTAAATAAATAAAAAATAAAATGAATCGTATTTGTGTAAAATGAGTCATACAGGTTTGGAACATTTTTGGGTGGACTATCTCTTTCAATATCCAATGCTTGTATTAAGGTACTTGTTCATTTTAGTGCAAAAAATATAGCCTATACTCACCACTTCTATGTACGGTGAAACAGGACTAGTGGTGGTTGATCACACAGAATAGCTTCTCAGTGGTTTCCTATCAATTTCTCTTTCTTGGTAAAATGAGGAACAGAGTTTCTGACTCAGAAGACCCAACGTTAATTGGCTATTATTGTCCAAATTCTCAGCAGAACAAAACGAAATTGCAATAAGTCACTATGTTCATACTTCAGCTAATGACTACTGCCTCCTGTTAGCATGGCTCGCAGCTGCAGTTAAAGTGATTGATGTGCCCTCTGTATATTTAGACGAGTAACAACACAGCTGTTATTATAACTTGTTCACCCTGCTCACAAACACAAAAACCAGCAGGCTGCGGCAAACGATTCAGCAACCAGACACAATGTTGAAGTAAGCAGCGATTGTAAAATACTATGAGCTATAAATGACAAATGTCCTGTTATTTGGCCCAAACAAGCATCAAAAATGAACATTGTAATGTATTTAAATATTAAGGGTGATAGTCATATGAAACAGAAATGTGTAGTGTAAATTCTATTGAGAACGATTTTAGCAGGATGCAAATTGCTGATGGGCAACAGCAGCATCAACTGAAGGTTTGTTAAATCTGATATAATTACGAGCTGCTTCAATTCCTGAATGCAAATGTTTCTTTTCAACACATTGGCATCTTAAATCATCTCAGATTAGACCAGGTCCCTGCTGTTTACCTCCTCTCAACTTTCACTGTTTAATAAGGGGATAGAATCACACTGGCAATATTTAGCTCAGTGCTTAGGTTTATTTTTTTATATATATTTTTTTATTTAGATTTAACATTTGAACTTTTACATTTATTTTATTATTCATCATTGTACATGTAACACCTATTTCATGACCAATATAATTAATTAAAAACTATTTTTAAAAGGGTTTACTGTAAAATGTGCAAACAACAACTGAAGCACAGAGGTTTAAATGGACAGGTTAAATGGACGAGTGTTGGTGATTAGATGTCATGAGAACTAATGAGGGTGACTATGTGCAGAGAATGTCTAATAGGAAGAGAATTGGCACTCTCTGGTTACTTCCGGTTTCTGGATTGGCTGCAGTAACACGTCTCTGTCCATGCGGGGGCGCTAGCAGGCGAGTGCAGAATGAATGGGAGTCTATGGGGTTTCACCCCCAGAATCCACTTTATGCTATGTATTGCTATGTGGCAACAAACAAGGTACAAGCAGAGCCCGTCTTCAGAGAGCCTTAGCACTTCCTATTAGCCCCATTGTATCGATCTTGGTTGCAGTTCCATTAGAATTCCACCGGAGGTGATCGCAGACTGAATGGGAGTCTATGGAGCTAGACGGCTAAATGTATCTCTTTCTCCTGCTTGTCGTTGAATCAATGTAGATTTTATTGTTGATTCCGCAAGTTCAATACAGATTATAGTCCAAAAGTCGAATGAATGAGTACTTATGTCCTTTTGATTTCTTACAGGTTGGGCCGTTGTTGGCCGGAACACGCTAGCATTCTGCTAATGAATGCTGATTGGTCAGTGACGGACTTGCGACTGATTACGACCAGAGACCCCGTTTGATGGCACCTGAAGCTAGAACTCTTTGTAACTTGTGTATTAACCGAAAGAGCCTTAGCTCAAATAGAAGCTGGTGTTATCGTTGCCGATGCCACGAGAAAGGAAGCCATGAAGCGGAAGTGCCGAAGTGACTCAGAAATTGCCGTAAAGCAGCACCTCTGGCAGTATGAAAATATGTGACGTCATCAAATTTTTTGAACGGATTTTTAGAACAGATAAGTGAACTTAAAAATGCAATTGTCAGCTGAGTGTATTATCTTAGCCCCCCCCCCTACCTTTTGAATGCAACTTTCAAATTACTTGACAAAAAATTACATCCTGAGAAAAGTGGGTTCTGGGGGTGAAACCCCATAGACTCCCATTCATTCTGCACTCGCCTGCGAGCGCCCCCGCATGGACAGAGACGTGTTACTGCAGCCAGTCCAGAAACCGGAAGTAACCAGAGAGTGCCAATTCTCTTCCTATTAGACATTCTCTGGTACAAGGCAAAACAGGAACCAAACACAGGAAATAAAACACAGAAACAATGGAAACTAAGAATACACTTCAACATAAAAGTCCAAAAGACAAGACACAGTACAGGGATCGTGACAGATACAAGATAGGGGAGAGCGGGGCACAACCTAACGCTTTTTGACTTTCTCAGTTTGTGTAAATCTACTTATGGTTCAGAGTATTTATTTTTTCCCACATTAATTTCCCACATGTCTAGTACAATTATGTGGTTTTGTTTTATTAATACAGTATATACTTTTTTCTTGACATACCCCGAAAGAATGGAAGTGAAATGTGACAACATGCCCCATAGGTGGGGTACATTGTAACATGTGTGGGGCACATTGTAACATAACATATGACAGCTTAAAATGTTATCTGATCTAATAAAAAATATATACAAAACAAACTAAAATATTTTCTAAATAAAATACAATTAAAAAACTTTTTCATATAAAATAATGGCAATTTTTTATAATTAAATATAATTTTTTTTTTGAGTTTTGACTACGAACACATGAAAACACAGCTATACAACATAGTTCAAAACAAATAAATAATTAGTCATTTCTGAACATTGACTCTCAGTCTTTATTCACCTTTTTCTCACGTTTTCCCAATAAAATTAATAAAAGTATAGAATATAATATCATATTTCTAATAGGGGCACATTGTAACGCAGTGTTACAACATGCCCCCGCCTGCACAACTGGGATTTAAACCCTGCTAGTGTCTTCTGCTAGTTAGCGAAGCATTAACTAACTATCTCAACTATTAAATAACATCTTGGAGATTAAAATAATATCAGATTTATCTTATTTTAAATAAACACAAAAAATAGAGATGAAAAATTAACTTAAGTAAGAAATTTACTTTTGCTATGGTTTAATAAATGTCTATGGATATCTTCCAAAAAATATATAAATTTTTTTTCTATATAGTGTTGATATGGCAACTAGTAAATACACAAAGTTTCGTCATCCAAGCATGTGCGGAAGTATTTAAAACAAGCGTGTTACAACTAGCCCCGCGCTCCCCTACATGGAAATTGCACCTATATGTTTCCATGGACAATGGTCAATTATTCAGTTTAGTATCATTGTATTTGACTGCTCAGTGCTGACCAATGTGAATCAAGTGTAATAAAACAACAGTTTAAATTATGCCTGTTTGATTATTATGTAGTCATTATGGGCCTGTATGGCTGTTTCGCAGTAGGTGAGGATAGACTGCAGTTAAAAGAAAGAGAGAGAAAGTGCTGAAATGCTTAGGGAAAGCAGCAGGGTGGTTTTTAGCAGCAGTCAAACTGAGGCCTGCAGAGAAAAGCAGTATTTTTCCATCTGCTAGTTGAGCGCATGGAGCACCCGAGTCATCAGGTGTCTTAAAAACACACACATAGGCGATACCCTCACTAAATACACACATCACATTTGAAACCGTTCCAATATACAGGCCGATGTCCCAAATGTTTATAGTCATTGTTTATTCATCCAGCTTTGCACCCCGGACTCAAGCCTTCTGCTCTGATGGTGACTCATTAACTACCTGCAGAATTAACCCTGCATTTGCCCCGCACATTACAAGGTGCAGTGGGAGACGTACAGAAAAACAATGAGAACAGAGTAAGTGAGAGAAAAAGTGAAATACAGAGCAGGGTCGGCGCCAGGACATACGGAACGAGGGGGCCTCGTTGTGTCACTGGGGGGGCATACCTCTCCCACCCTCAATAATAATAATACACCCACTTTTAATTAAAACAACAACAACAACAACAACCATAAATCCATGATTGCTTGAATGATCAAGCACGTTAGGTGTTTTAGACGAATACAGATTATTATGAATAAAGAGTAGAAGTTGACTGAAAAAAAAAATACTTAACGTCATGACGTACAGTCATATTTCAATCTATTACATACAAGCTGCTAGTGACGTAATTTATTTAATCGCCTGTCGCGAGTGAAAATGCAAAGTTGCAAAGCTGATTTTATTCTAGTAAAAATAAATTAATTTACAAAAAAAAATATATATATAGGCTATAATAGAAATTTTTAAGAAATTAAAAAAACGGCATATTTTTTGAGTTATTAAACATTGTATCGTTAAAGTTGGTATTATACCTTATATTGCTATCCTATAGGCTACTGTTGTGTATACCAACATTAACACAACATTTCCCCAAAATCATGTTTAATCGGAGATACGAGATTTATGACTTGGGAGCAGGGAGATACGAGGTTAATGTACGCTGTCATTGTTGATAAGAACGGTACGGACACAGACGTCGCTGCTGCCAGCAGTGTTCATCAAAGTCTGCGGTCGCGTTGAGCCTTTTGACGAGATAAGGCTTTAAAAGCCATTCAAATCTAATGACTGTGGTTACATACATCTTCCTAAACCCCATTTTAAACGTTTAAGAGATATGAGTGATGCATGCAATACCAAAATACTAGGCTGTCTAAAATAGGCGGAAATTAATCTGCACGCAAACAAAGTCAGCGGTCGCGTTGAGCCTTTTGACAAGAGAAAAGGCTTCAGTAGTTAACCAAAGACTGTGGTTACATACATCTTCCTAAACTCCATTTTAAAGGTTTAAGAGCTATAAGTGAAGGAGAACAAAAAACGACGAGCTGACTAACGTTAGGCTGTCTAATAGGCGGAAATTAGACCAGTAGACCTAGCCTACCTTTTTTCTCCCATAAATAAAAACCTTGTTACTTGGGGTATTTTACATGCACAGTGCCAACTTCGAGTCAGTAAAATAATAATAAAAACAATAATTTTATGCTGGTATCCAAAACATTTAATTCAAATCAAGTATTATATTAGATACATTTTTTAAAACTTCAATGCACACGTATAATAAGCCTAGTAATAATAAGCCTAGTAATAAGTAGACATTTAAAATACATCAATAACAGATATCATAGTTTAACACAGATAAAATCAGAGTTAAGGCTTGCTTTACGTGTTGCTCGACGAGGACTTCTTAATCGTTGTGACTTTCTCAATCCTGAGGAGACAAAATGCCGCGAGGCTCCCGCCCGCCGCGGAGTGAAGAAGAGGTGGAGTTACGAGGATTCTCAGAAAGTTGAAGTGTCCAATGGAGTTAAGAGATTTGCTCTCAAGCTATTTTCAACACTTTAGATTGGTTAATAATTTGTAAAAATAACAGTACCACGTGGGGACTGACCAATAGCATCGATTTGGGAAAAAATATGAAATTGACCAAATTTGGACATACAAGGTTTCCACCCGACAGGCGACAGCGACGATATGTAGTTAATTATATGTCAGGAATAAGAGGGCACAGTGGAACCGTCACCGTGCCTGTTGCTGAGTCTCAACGGATGAAATCGCGCTCCGAGGCAGGGTGGTGTGCTGACCAGAGGTGAGGGGGCACAGTAACCTAGGTGGCCGGGCCAGGCCCCCTGGGGCCCCCTCGTGGCGCCGACCCTGATACAGAGTGACTCCCTAGGAATGTACTCCCTTTTTGACCACAAGGAGGTGCATCACACTGGACAATCGAAACCACAAAGAAGGTGTGCACATCCCACACGCACCCTAACTGGGCAACGTTTCAACCATCAGGTCTTCATCAGGCGCAATCGGGTGCCTGATGAAGACCTGATGGTCAAAACATTGTGCTTTCAGTAAAAAGTTGTTTAGAGTTGTTGTTTTCGTTGTGATGTTCTATAAAAAAAATTCTGTTGTATTGAACATTGAACCTTTAAGACGACTTTGGGAAATCAGTAGATGCAAACAGAGAAAAATAACTGCAGAAGTGGAGGAAAGGAGTGAAAAGTCTATTAAGAATTGCCCCGCCTCAAATTATTATTATTATTTTTTTTTTTCTTGACTGCATTTAACTGGTCATGAGAAATAGATTTCGTTCCCTTATGAAGTCGTGGCCACAAGAAAAATATGTTGTTCTCTCAGGCAGCATAGGATCTCGAGGCCACGACTTTACATCGCGTGGCCACAACATAAGGATGTTGGGTAACGCTTTAGATTACAGTCCGGAAAGGCTTTCGGGATTTATAGTGTACCTTAAAGTACTTGCATGTAAGCAGGGGCGTAGCACCAAATGTTGGGCCCCGGTCACAGAACCAAGAGGTAGGCCCCTCACAACACCAATATATATCAATATATCTTTGTGGGGCCCCTCCTTCGCCAAGGGCCCCTGTTACTCAGTAACAACCAGGAGAATAAAAAAAATGATTTATACTGTAAGTATTATAGAACTAAGGGGTACTTATTCTACTAATATGATACAACAATCTTACATTTTGGAGCAATTTAGCAAGAGCATACACTGTTGTTTTTGTCATAATGGTGTACCAATACAAACTGCATAGGCTTTTTTTTTTTATTACAGGGTAGATATGCATGTATTTATGCAGTAATCTTTTTAACAAAAGTGCACTGAAAACTGAAACTATATATTTTTGCTTAAATATTGGGGGAAAATATTCTTGTTTCAAGTAATGGTGCTTGTTACCCTCTTTTTTTTTATGTAGTTGGGTTACAGGGTTACAAGTGTGACATTGCTTGCCATAAATTAAAGTGGTGCTCGTTACTGTCACATATTGCTCTGAGACAAGAAGGTTGAGGATCCAAATGCAGTTTTATTGAAAGGGTAATCCACAATCGTAGTCGAAAACAGGCAAGAGGTCAAAGCACAGTAAATCAGTCCAATCAAACAAATCCAGAGGGTGAAACAGGAACAGGAAAACCAGGACACAGGCAGATATCAAGAACCAGGAACATAGAAAACAGTAGAATTACTCAGAAATGCAGTATAAACACTAAACAAGACTTCACAGATAATGAATGAGAAAACAGGGCTTATATGGGGTGAGCTAAACAAGGTAATGGCATACAGGTGGATGTGATGAGCGCTGATGAATCCAGGCAGAGAATTATGGGAGATGTAGTTAGTGAGGGAATGACAAAAGTCTGATGTGGAGTGCCCTCTGGTGGCTCTCAAGGGCACTCCAGCTGGTGACCGTTACAGTTACCCTCTTGTTCCATGTAGTTATAATACATACACACAATCTAATATCACTGACTGGGAAACCTTTATTTGGAAAAACAGCTTAATTCAAAACAGATTTACAACACTTTACATATTGTTCCCTTATACTTACATGCAAGTACTTTATAGGTACACTATAATTACCTAAAGTTACGCTGTAAATTTGTCTTAATTACGCAGTACTTTCCGGGCTGTAATCTAAAGCGTTACCAGATGTTGTTACCTCGAAAAAATGTACACAACTTATTATCATGTTCCCAAGAGTTTATATGTCGTGGCCACGACAAAACTAAATGAACTGAGCATGTCCCTTCACGGTCACCGTAGTTTTGTATTATAAAAGACTGTACTTCTTTTCAGATGAATACATGATTAAACCTCACAGAGAATAACATCCATAAGTCTGTGCTGAGACATTACAAGCAGCCTGCAGGAGTTGTAGGGTTCACAATGCCACTAGTTTATTTAAGCCAAAAGCAGATGTAAAATCACTATGCAGAAAACTAGGTTGTAAATTAATGAACAGAATAGATTAATATACTTGGCCATTCAAAACATATGATTGTATAAAAAGTAGTAAAAATGCAGTTAAAAGAAAAGTATTTTTGAATACTTCAGAGTAATATAATGCAAACTACTCAGCTATTTGGATAAAACACAATGCCATCCCACACAGTATTTTACGGTTTCAAAATCGGAAATGTCAAGAATATGTACTTAAGATGGTAATCAATTTTAAGAGAATCAACAGATACTCAAGAAGTGTATGGTTGCCTCAATGTTCTGAACTTCTTTTCCGAGTTTTACATTGTTTACTTATATTTAAGGCCCTCTAGAGGTTAAAAAACAAAACTGCATGCATTTTGCGAATGAACATTGTTTTGGTTGTGCTTCGGCTCTGCGTGACTGTGTGGATGAATAGGTTCTTTCTCATAGCTAAAAAAAGAGAGATTATCCTACTGCTCATGAAACATTCCCTAGGCTTGAGAGATATAACCACTTTAGATGGAAAGGATCTCCAGCTGACTAGCTGAAGACGTTACTTTACCCATTAATAGACATGGTACTTCATTGAAAATAAATTGCTCAAATCACAATAGATAATGCTTTACAATGAACTCTGTTAGAGAGCTATATGGCAATTTATCTGTTCAATAAAATACCTTTCCACCTGTTGAGTGATAAAATCTCTGAAAAGCCATGCCAATGTTGATTCTTGTTTTATTACGAGCTCTGTCGCGTTCTCTTTTTGCCAACAAACTCTCCTCTGTTCAGCGTAACTGAATAATGAAATCCGAGAGGTTTCTGACCCCCACATAGACAGCAACGTAATTGGTAACTGGCCACTTTCAAGGCACAGAAAAGGTAGTAAAGATTCTGTAAAGTTCACGTAGAAAACATAGTGCGGCGCTTCCGGGTTCTACATCAGAACGCCGTCTCATTACTGGCACCTACGGGTTTGGAACGACATGAGGGTGAGTAATTAATGAGAACATTTTTTGTGTGAACTAACCCGTTAAGACAAAACAAACACGTTTTGGAAGATGGATTGGTGTTGTATTGAATCATTATTTAAAAGTTGTTAATTTTGAACACAAAAGTTACATAGTGTACCTTTAAATTTAAACATTTAATTAGTTAAAAAGTGATAAGCATCTCTATATTGGAAGATTCAAATATATGCAGAAAATGGTGCAAAGGCATGTATGAATTTGAGTATCCTGCGTGTGAGCAAATCATTGCACTGGATTACACTGGGAAGATGACTCAACACCCTGGCCAGTGAATAAATAGAAGCACATGGCATGCAAGTGAAGCGAGGAAAATTGGCACTCAGATATTTTCAATACTTAGACGGGGACCTCATGATCCCATACATCCTCTTTGGCATTAAGAAATCTATCAGTTTGACCCCATTCAAATTACTCTATGGGCACAGGCAGCTTTCAGGATTCCCTGCCAAGGAGGTTTGGGAACAATAATCATCTCCCCGCCACTCCATCATGTAAACCACGAGGAAACAGATTAGTTCGATCATGCACCATATGCTGGAAGTCCAGCATGTGAGTTTCACCCTGACTGCAGAGTATTTATAATGCACTTTTTACAGTATTTGTGTCAAAGTCTACATTTCTGGCTTTCTTTAATGTCTTTGGCCTGTGCAGTGAAGGGCTCATGACATAAAGCTTGGAGATGGGTCCACCATCCCCATCGGCCGGAGAAATGTGTAGCAGCAATTCCAACTTGTTTTTTTAAAGTGGAAAAAGCCAGATTCCCACTCTGCGGAGGACTCATGACACCATGAAGATGTGTGACCAACTACTGTCAAGACTCTTCAACACTCCAAGACAGACCGTAATATGAATGTACATAACTGTTTATTAGTAGATGTCCTCATTCCCTCATACAAAGTGCAGACAGAGCATCAAATGGCTGGACACACTGACAAACTTCGCATGAACCCAATGGATGAGTCAAACTCGTGATTGAATGCTGGTTGTTCTTAAATTTTCAATGACAAGAGAGCATCAAAATAAAGTGTTACCTAACTTTCATCTTTTAAAAAGTGTCTCTGCATAGACCAATTATGCAAAGTTTTATTTAATTTAAGTTTTATTACCTGGGTCTTTCCTGCAATTCAGTGCCTTTGGGGCTGTGAAACTTAATGCTCTATCATTAAGGGACATTTTAAAGTTTTCAGAAGTCTTACAACTTGATGACAAATTGCTCTATTTACATAAATATTTAAAATATATCACGGACATAAAATGTACACCCTAAACAGCAAAGTAGCCTAGCAGATATCTGATATAAAGTGTAACTTGTTTAAAATACACAATTGTTCATAAGTTTAGGGTCAGTAAGATGTTTTTGGAACAATATTTTTTATGTTCACCAAGGCTGAATTTATATTTGTATTTAATACAGGGAAAAAAGTAAGATTGTAAAATAATAATATATATATATATATTTTTTTTTTATTATTCTGTGATGTCGAAGCTTATTTTTTAGCATCATTACTCCAGTCTTCAGAGTCACATGATCCTTCAGAAATCATTCTAATATGATGATTTGCTGCTCAAGAAACATTTCTTATTATTATCAATATTGAAACATTGCATAATATTTTTGTGGAAAGTGTAATACATTTTTAGGATTGTTTGATAAATATAAAGTTCAAAAAAATGTGCCCACTGCTCCAGGTGTGTGTGTGAGTTCACTACTCACTACTCCTAATGTGTGTGCACTAACTTGGATGCATTAATTCTGAGTATGGGTTAACATACTTGGCCTTCACATTTCACTTTCACTTTCAAAATATCTGCACAGATCTTCAAACAAAGGTGAGGCGAGTCACGTGCTGGTGATGCTGCACCACATGTCTCATGGGCAGAGTGGGGAAACTGCCATCCAGCTGTTTTCAAACTCATGTCAACAGCAGTGGAGTGACCGTGCAAGTTTTAGTGGGTTGAAATCAACGGGTCAAGGTGGCAGTCGCTTTAGAGATGAATGGAAATGCTAATGGATAGATTTCTCCAAGAAACATATACCATGGTTCATTTTTTAAAGTGATTGGTTAGATTCCCTGTTGGTTTTCATGCTGATTTGTTAATTTTAATATATGCAAAGGAAACTAAACTTCATTCTTTACTTGTCCTACTCTGTCTTTCCCTCACTTTCATTGTCCCCAGGCGCTCTGACGCCTCCATGCATGTGGTCATGTGGCACTCTGGGGTGTTAGTGAGTCAGTAGGGCGTGAACTGCTTTGAACAGGCTGCCTCTCTCTCTCTCCCACCCTCCATCCCTCTTTCCTGATGATTTCACTCAACTCTGAAACTGTGCGCATCTCCCTCCATCTCAGTTAATCTCTTTCTCTCCCTTCCTTGTCCATTTCTGCCATCTGTTTTTAAAGCCTCACGCTAACCATCCATTAGGAATTAATGAGCTTTACATAACCAGGCCATACTTGCTAATTAGACTACTGTACACCAGTTGTAACATTTACAAATCATCATTTCAATCTAAAGCTTCTTGACTTAACAGCTTGGTATGCTAGCCTTTCAGAAAATACTTTCAATATAGAAACATTACTAAAAACAAATGCTGTATTTACATGCTTCCTCATCCTTCATAAACCTAAAAAAAAGGTAAGCCAGATCAATGTATCATAGGGTGCACATTGAACGGCAGCACCAAGCATATCAATCCGTGCACTGCCTCCTCCTCCTCCTCCTCCTCCTCCTCCCTCCTTCTGCATTTGTATTGTTTAGGACCACAGTGTGTTACAATCTCAACACTGCAATAATTTCATTTTGCACAGTCATCACAACTGTTGCCATTCTAACCCCGGTGAGCAGCAGAGCATGACAGCATGCACTTATAAACACCGTTCAACACTCAATCTCCCTCTACCAGCCTGAATACGGCTGCGGGCCAAGAGCCGACTCGCCTGCCCAAATCAAGCGGCGCAGGGAGGTCATGTGGGAGTGAGGAAGGATGACCAGACTGTGAACGGGGTGAGAAGAGAATGAGGTGTGTGGCTCTATGTAGCTATTAAAAAGGAATTTTTTTTCCATGAAGATTGTATTTACAGCTTGGCAATAGCCTACACAAAGTTTGGTGTTTTGGCAAAGGTTTTTGGTAGTGAAAAAAAATATATATTAAAAAACTGGCCAGATTTAGTTTGGGCAAAGTTATTTAATATTAATTATGTGTCGTCCCACACAGACACACAACACTCGTATTTGCACTGCTTGCTTCGCTTGTCAGTCTGTTTGTAAGTAGGAATTTTTCAGTGACTCTTTCTGCAGTTGCATTTGCAAAATGTGAGTGTCTTTATGAGTGAATCAATAAATGATTCATTCAGCTGATTCATTCAAATGCACTGACTAATTTGTGGAACTCAACAAGTGGCTCTCTTTAAGAGTGAGTCATTGAATCACACAAGCAATTTGTTCAGAAACACTTAGGTCTTAGCACTGTATTCAAAAGAAAAACTACTGATACTGCTTTATAATAGTCATTGGTACTGGAATTTTAGTCATGAGCATTTGTGTTGGACCTTCGGTATCAAAAGGATGAAGGTTGAACATCACTGATGTGTGCATGGAAACACACGCAAAAAAGCAGTAATTCAAGTCAACAGACATGTCAGGGTGACATGACTCACTCAGAGCACATTAGACATGCATGTTGCACAAGTAGCATAAAGCATTATGATTGGTTGTCAGGCAGAGATATGAAATGTGTGTGTGAGAGAGGGGGAATCAAGTCCCCCTGCTTTGGAATGGAAATCAACCTTTACCCTAAAATACAAACGCTGTTGAGATTTGAGGGAAATGCTTAAGTAAAGAAAACAGACACGAGTTGACCTGATTCCTTATCCTCTGACCCAATCACTTGCGAGAGGGAATCCCATTGGGCAATGCATCATTACTAATCCACTAATGCTGAATCATGGAATAGATCAGATTTAGAGATCGCACAAAGAGCAGCTTATTGAGGGGCTGGCTACTGACAGAGAAACTGTGCAAAATCAGTAAAACACTTAAGGTTTGTGCTAATCCTGGTTAACAGTTTTGCATGAGTGCACAGTAAAGCGATATGGAAAGTGAATCATAACGAATCACATTGTTCACCCCTTACTGTGAATAATAAATCTTCAATAGGATTCTAATAACTCCGGCCCTTTCCATTACCAAGATTATTTCATAAAAATTTAAAGGGAACATTAGGGTTCGAAAGGAAATAAAAGTCTGCTCATTTATTATAGGCTATGTCTTGTAAGACATTTGGCTCAACGGGAAGCCTAAATGTTACATTCTGCAGTAAAATAGTAAGTAAAGTGAACTCTTCTGGCACTAGAATACGTGTTCACCTCTATCTTTTAAAATGCATGTCTTTGGTTTTCTAGTTACCTAGGTTTGATTTAAAATAAGAACTCAAGCTGGCACGGCACAAAGCATCAATGAATTTTAGTCAATTTGTTTTTCAACATTTGAATATGAATTATGCAATATGAATTGCAATAGAGAGTATATTCATCCTACCATATCAGCTCTGTCCTGTTATGAATTTTGATATGAATTATGCATCATATCAAAGATGTGGAAACAGAGCAAATTCCATGGTTAGTGAAATCTGTACAATTACACAACAGTAAACAATGTAACCGTAATCTAACACAAATTAATTGTTAACCCCTTCTCTTGCACCCCCATTCTGGCAGTATATGTATACTTGAATGATATTTAATGATATACTGTATCAAATGTATATGGTAATTTATATTATATTTATTCACGCATAGTATGTCATCATACTCAAAGCCCCTAATCTGCACAATTCAAGTGTGAAGTGAATGAATTCTGCAAAGTGAAGTGAACGTCTACATGTATGCCCTGCTCATTGTGAGCAGTGAAAGCTGCTCTAGGAACCCTATGAATGGGAATGCAGCTAATATCTGCATGATGGGAGAATGTCTGCAGCATGTGATGTTTTCATGATTGGGCACAAAAGCAACTGAGCTGTCCATGGTTCGGAAAATAGAAGTCAGTCATGACTCACAGACAGAGAAATAGTGACAGAGAATTAATAGGAGTTAATAGTTGAGTATATAATTTGGAGTTTAGAAAACAAGCAAACGTGTGACCCAAATGTCAGTTTTCCTCATTGTGCCCTCACCCACCATGTAAAAAACAAACAAACAAACAAACAAACAAACAAACAAACAAACAAAACATATGTTGCCCCCCTTGGTTGTCATACGCAGACCGCATGCACCACAATATACAAGTCATAAAATAAGGAATCAAGACTTTTTGATGACTCAATGGCAACTTTCTTTGCACTTACTAAAGTAGATTTGTATCGTTATACTATTTACAGCCATTTACAATTTCTAGCTCGATGTGTGTGAGCATTGCACCAATTTATAAACAACTAAGGATGAAATATTAATACAATTTAAAATAAAGTAAAATCATATTTTTTTGTGGAAACTGTGAACATTGAAAATGTCTTTACTGTCATTTGTTTTAAACAAATTTAATGCATCCTTTCTGAATAAAATGTTTGTTTTTTCTTTTCTTTTCTTTTCTTTTCATTTTTTTTTTTTTTTTTTTTTTTTAAAGAATCGTACTGACCCCAAACTTTTGAACGGTATAATATAACAAGTATATGATATTTGTAATTTTGTTTGAATTTAAAAAGAGCCAGAAGAGAAGAGTCCTGTTTAGTCTCAGCGGACACATTTAGCCCTGGTCTAGCGGCTGTGTCTCGGTTTATGTGCCTCAGTAGCTGTATAATACTAGTGTGGGTCCACAGGGAGAAAGAGTTCGAAATGGAAGTCCCATTGGTGACTGCTGACCTTGCAAACATGTTGTGCTTGAGTGGACATGTCAGTCTGATGAAGGCCTGAGTCCAGACCCGTAAAGTGACCTCTTCTGTATACACACATTCACACACTCAGTGTTGTGTGCTGCCCACTAAACACCATCACTCATGAAGTCACACTTCAAAATGAACACTTTTACAGATATATAAGGGTACTTTTTGTCAATCACCTAGTCAGAATATGAGAAAATGTTTGTTATATTCACAAAACAACATAAATTAAGATTACGATACAGTACATAAATAAATATTTACTGAGCATCACATCAAGTAAATGCACATTTACACACTGTAATTGTTCAGGAAAATATTGGCGCAATTCATAAGAAGTGTCCCAAAATAGGAATGTGGGTTTTATAAATCACTACATAATTTAACTAATATAGATGTATTCAGCTTATTATAATTACTGTACACAGTCAACTTCTTAATTAAAAAAAACTGAGCAACAGTGTGTATAAATCTAACACTTATTCACTCTTCAGTGAAGCCAAATCAATGAGTCCCTGTAAAGACTTCTCAGTGTGCTGTAGCTCAATTTGTGGTCACATGTTCGAAACATGATTACATGAACATGAAATTATGTGTTTGAATAAAAGCACACCCTTTTATCCAAAGCAACTTGGATTGCATTCAAGACATAAACATTTTCAGTTCATGCATTCCAGGGAATCAAACCCTTGACCATGGCGTTGCTTGCACCATGTTCACCTCTGCACCACTGAAGTGTATTAATTTAGAGAAGATTATAATGAAAAGCCAGTTTGGTAGTCTAAGCCAGACTCGTAACACAGATTCTGATCTTTTTTTGCAGCACACGTGTCAATTATCTTTTACTGGCTTCAGCTCTGAACAGGACTAAAGAGTCTAGATCTGGTTTGTCTCAACTTTTCAAACCCTGACAGAGGAATTCTGTGGAAAAGTACACACATAGCGAAAACCATTCATGTAGAGTCGTTGCGCTAACGAAAGACTGAAAAGAAACAACAAATCCAGTGGGAGTTGTGGAATCCACACAGTTTCACGGATTATGTGCTTTAGAAGGTTATCAACTTTGAAGTTGCTCTCTGGAGGAATATTCTAAAAATGAGACCTTTCCTAGGTGTGTTTTCAGTTATTGTTCACACTATTACAAATAAAAGAACATGAATCTCATTACCATTTTCAGCAACAATCAAATTCAATCAAAACCAGCGTTATAACCATTTGCATTCTCATTCAACACACTAAACACGTTACTCCAGCATGCCTTGACGTGCACAAACAGTATGTATGGGGAAGAATCACATCAAACCAGAAAGCACAAAACAAGCTCAACGATTCCTCAATCAAAAAAGGCAGTGAATTGGGTGGCAAATTAATTCTCACTTCACGATACTCCGTTTATTAAAGGGTCCATTACCAATTCAGGGCCATCCTGTGCACAAATCCAGGGCTGGGCTGGGAAATTCATTATGGTAATGAAAACACTACTGTGCAGAGCAGGAAGCTGCATATCCTCATTTTTTGTCTATTTCTTGCTTCTACCTTATTAAAGCATTATTACATTTTAAAGACAGAAAATGTCCAGTTCGTTCAATGAAAGTGCCCCTTGTCAGAGAATGGATTTAAATGACCTAAGAAGGGTTGCATGAGCCGTATGTAAGGTCTTAACTAGACAGAATTCACACTAGGAGGCTACAATCTAAAAATTAGTCTGTCACTAACTCAATTAATTGAATTAGATTCCCTAGGGGGGAAAAAATACACCAAAATCTACTTGAAATACATTTATTTCATGCTAAGTATACTACAAATACATTTACATATTTGTGTACTTAATAAAATGCTTTACCAATTAAACCAATCATATTGATAGAAGGTGACAGGTTAGTCACGATGATCTTATTTTGCTGTGTCTGTCTTTATCCTATAAAACCTGATGTATTCTTCTTTGTCGGTGGGATTCTCTCTGAAATTTGTCTGAGATCCTCCGGCCGTGATTAATTCTTCTTCTTGGGGTGAGATTCTCTGAGAATTGCTTAAGTACTCTCTCGGCCGTGATTAAAACATTTAAAGGACATTTGCTGAAGTCTGTCTGTTCATTATTGCTGAGCAGCAAGTTAGAGTTAGGATCAGACCACTCAGCCGACGTCGATGTGTAGACGCGCCGAGTATAAATATTATAGGAAACGTCTTGGTTACTAATGTAACCCTCATTCCCTGAAGGAGGGAACGGGAGAAGTAACGTCGACATGACGACATAATTGGGATCCCAATTACGTCGTCATGTCGACGTTTCTTCAAACGTGAGTGACTGAAAGGGAATGTCTTGGTTACTAATGTAACCCTCGTTCCCCGAAGGAGGGAACGGGAGATGTAACGGCGACATGACGACGTAATTGTCACATCGACGTTACGTAGAACGTGAGCGACTGAAAGGGAACGTCTCGGTTACTAATGTAACCCTCGTTCCCTGAAGGAGGGAACGGGAGAAGTAACGTCGACGTGACGTCGAACGTGAGCGACTGAAAGGGAACTAACATCGACTGTAGACGTTCGGGGATGTCGATTGTAGACGAGACCCAGGTAGACTTAGGTCAGGTGCCAAAATAAAGAAAAATCTACCACAAAAGTCTTTTCATATCCTGAGAGCAATCACTATGTTAAGCGGTCTAAATGTATTCTTATAAATATATATATAATCTGTGGAAGGTACAGGACCATAAAATGTTCGTTCGGTCCGAATGAAATGATAGCATGTGTTCCCAGCGTGTGTTTGCAAACCACTGTTCATGTAGACATCACACGTCATGAGCGTATTCACGTACTCTGCGCAGACAGAGCATGAATGGCAGGCAAACATAACTTTCCATCTGAACCAAGTGGTGCCACTATGTCCTGAAATCATGTATGAATAAAGCAGAAATACAGCGCATTCTTTTCCTATAAAGAAGTTTGTATTGTGCAATAAAGAAGTACTCCAAATAAAGTTTAATTAAGTATGAAATAAATGTATTTTAAATACATTTTGTTATAGGTTTTTTCACTAGAGTTTTTCAGTAATTTGTTCTTATATAGTTACCCAAACAATTTAAATCAAAAGAAAATCATAAAAGTTAGGATTGACATGAGGGTGAGTAAATGATGACAGAATTTTCATTTTTGGATGAACTTTAAGACAGAACTGAGCTAGTAGGTCATAAGCTCTCCATGAAGTAATATGTAGTAGCAGAATATGACATATTGTAACCTATAGTGCATGATTCACATGACACAGGTTATTATTAACTATTGCATTTTGTTTAAAGAAATGCTCAAACCACAACAGAATGGCACAGCATATATTCGCCTCCATTATTCTCCCCACAAATGCAAGGCTCAGGGAAACCCCAAACATGGGTCTTAAAGTAACAAACACCCAGACCATTACAATATCAGCTGTACACATTAGTTTGTCTTACATAACTGTCAAGAGTAATGAATTCAATTTCCATCAAAATATGATACATAAATAATCATGAAATCATGAAATAATTTATTGTTTTATTAAACTATCAATGTTAATTTTTTAGAAACTATATCTAAGATGAAGAAATAAAGATACATAGCCTAATAAAAAATACTAATACACCAAATTGTATTGTTGGTTTTTTTTTTGGTTTTTTTTGTGATGAAACCCTGCATAAAAAAGTGACATCAGGTGACACATAGGAAAGTGTGTAGTTTAGTGTAGAGCCACTTAGAAGTCATTTATTAATTTTATGTTTAATCCCTTCAAAATTTAAACGAGTGTAAATGTCGTTGTATATGTCTAAAGGATTTAAGTCTGTCACACAGAACATGATCTCATTCATGTAATCCAAACACCTTGCCATTTTGTTCCAGCCATCACTCCTGGTATAGGAGGCTTCTGTATTTAAATTATATGTAGTGTTGCGATTTACTCGGGTTTAATAGTGCAACGCTCAGATATTTACGACTGCACAAGTTGTAGCTTAGCGCTCATTTAATTTCCATCCAGGCAAAGTTACAACTTATGCACAGCTGGTGGAATCAGCCCCTGGAAGTCTGAGTTTTCTGCTGAAACCTGTTCGTTCAGATTCTGTCCTGCTCTTACCTCGAACACCATTAAATGAAAATAAGAGTACAACTATACATCAGATTAACCAGCAAAACACAGAGAGCTTGGCATTCACAATACTGAGAGAGAGAGAGAGAGAGAGAGAGAGAGAGAGAGAGAGAGAGAGAGAGAGAGAGAGAGAGAGAGAGAGAGAGAGAGAGAGAGAGAGAGATGGTGGGAGATGGTGGGAGTTGAGAAGTGGGCAGAGAGTCAGAAGAATGTTATTGCCAAAACACTGAATTGGGACAGGCAGAAAAAAAACACTAGTATCTGTGATACGGAGCTCCTCTCTGAACAGCGGTTCTTCTATCTAAAGCAGTAAAAAGAGAAAAAAGGATCACCAAGACATTCTTGGTTACTTATTGCTACAAATCCTCCTATTTCTCAGCTTCTCTGTCTCTTTCTCTGTCTCCCAGGTTTGTATGCTTCACACTCACTAGTAGTGGATGATAGGGGGTAACGGGTCTGGAGTGCTGCAGATGGCAGATGGTACCACACACACACACACACACACACACACACACACACACACACACACACACACACACACACACACACACACACACACACACACACACACACACACACACACACACACACACACACACACACACACACACACACACACACACACACACACACACAAGTCTCTAACCACGTATGCCTTCTCTTGCTCATATATGAACATACATGAACGCTAACCCCTTCTGTGTGCATGTCTCTCACAAATATGGACATGATCAAGGTCTCTGCACACACTGAGTCAATCAGCTGAACAGCTGTACCTATCCAGGCACCGATAAACAGATCTGTCATATTGCAAAACAAAAGCAAGATATATAGAAATAGAACAATTATGATGAACTAAATGCAATGCAAAAATCAAACTTTAGCTTATAGGTGATTAAAGATCAGTAAGCATGATGAAAATGCTTTGGCAAATGTTAATTGGGATATTGGTTTCCACAGAAATCATTCCTTTATTGCAAATGCACTGTATCACTGAAGCTAAAAAGGTAAATAATGATCTCTTTCAGAAGTATACAAAAGCAGAAATGATATACTGCTCTTACACAACAAAACAATTCAGCTAGTTTGAGCTCAAATCACTAATATCTCTTCAAAAAAATTATAGTGCTCATAAACAAAGCATAAAATGCAAGATTGTTACGGCAAGAGAGTTTTAAAAATAGCCAGCAACATCACAAAATATTTCAACCAAATGCTTGAATAGGGGCAAACTGCAGTAACCTTAAATTGAATGTGCATTTGACACATTGGAATATCTATGGTAATTCATGATCTCTTTCTCTTCCTAGCTCTCTGTCCCTGGTTTTCTTATCAGGGTTGTGTGGTAATGTTGCTGCCTGTGTAGAACAACTGTTCTTCGGACATTATCTCCACAATGATCGTCAATTTGAGGCTGAGAGAGTGATGGACCAATTTTTTTCTCTCTCTTTTTTCTTTCTTGAGATGGAATACTCTATAAAATAAAATCCTGATCTTAAACAAACACATGTACTGTATTATGTAAGGGATACTGTACAGTCAAACAGTCATTATCACAAAATAACCCCCTTTGGGTGATACAAGGTCACTATAAAGATTACTATATTTGCGTCCACAGCGGACGATATCGTTCTATTCTAAACAAGTGCTTCTCTGCCGCTTTAAATGCTCAAGGTCGTTACAGCAGGATGGATTCTGATTGGCTGTATGATGGATTTTTTAATTAATAAAATAGTAAACTGTATATCAAACTAATCATAACTCTAACATATAACATTCTAACATTTGAACAAAATGTAGTGTTCGAAACCAAGGGAAAACTTGTGACTTTGAGTGTGTGTGTGTATAAATAACAAATAGGGGAAATTAAACTTGACAGATGATTAAGTTTGAAACCTGATTTCAAAAGTAATCACAACAAGAGAATTTGCTCCTACCTAGTAACAGAAGGGTTTGTCTATGAAGAACCAATCAAATTGTGGGAAATTATGTAATGCATCAAGTCATTTTTGCCATACCCCTATTCTATAAAAGCTGTTGTATTTGTGTTCACTGGTGGGATTCTCAATGGAATTTGTCTTAGATCCTCCGGCCTTGCTTCTTCTTGGGAGATTCTCTGGAGAACTGCTCTGAGATCCCCCGGCCGTGATTAAAGCATTTAAAGGACATTTGTTGAGGTCTGTCTGTTATTATTGCTGCAGCAAGCTAGTTAGGGGAACAAGTATTAGCACCCAGCCGATGTCGACTAGGGTATAGGATTAACACTCAGCCGATGTCGATGTGTAGACGCGCTAGAGTATAGGGTTAGACTCGGCCGACGTTGACTGTAGACGCGCTAGAGTATAAATATTATAGGACGTAGTTAGGTTTAGGGAAAAATCTAACACAACTGTCAATGTTTTTATCGTTCGTCAGCTGGATAAAATCGTTCTGAAAGTGATTCCAATGATATAATTTCTCTGTGCCATTATCATTATAGTTATGGTGGCTACTCTGCTATTCTTTTACAATTAGAATTTTTATTTAGCGTTATCGATATCTTAAAAGCCCATCCACAACAGGGACAATAAATATAATGATAACAATAAAGATATCGATAACAATAAAAAAATCTTTCTAACTGTAAGGAATGATACTATCATTGGAATCACTTCCAGAATTTTTTTCTTTTCTTTTTGAGCTGATGAAAGATAAAAACCTTGATAGCCAATCAGAATCCTCGGATGCCATAGACGACCAATCACAATTGACCAATCAGAATCAAGTATTCCAGAGCGCTATAAATAACTCAAATAATGTCAAATCTTTGCTAAATGTCCGCTTTTAAGTGAGGTTCTGAGTGAAACAAATGCCATGTTCTCTGAGTTGGTAAAGTACAAAGATGGACATTGTAAACATCACTCTTTTAAATGTCAGATGTGCTCATGTATGGGTGAAGGAATAAGACAGAGAAAGAGAGTGAGAGGTCTGGTCTCAGGATATGAGTTTACTTAAATGCAGAGAGAATGTTAATCTTTTTTTTTCTCCACACTCTAACTCACACTGTTTATGGTTTGAACATGACATTTTTTTCATGAAAAACATGAAAAAAGAGAGGTGTGCTATTACTTTTAAAAGTACAAATTTTTCCACCAAACAGACTTACATTTCAAGTCGACATGAAATCAAAATTGACCCTATTTACTTTGTTAGTGCATAGTCTTGTGGTGAACAATTAATCCGTGCAAGTTAATACACAGAAACAAATTGTTTGCCGTGGTAATCTTTAATCAAAATCTGAAAAGTTACTTCCGGTCTGGAATGGCGTTCCTTTTCTGATGACGTCAGTTTGATGGCTTGGGTTGAAAACGCTTAACCACTCCCCTCAAAACGTTAGTCTGCTATGAGCAGAGATGGAGAGGAGGAGCGCTAAAGTAAAACCCTGCCCTCTGTTCAATATTCCGTTTCACTAGGAAATACGTCACAACACTGGAGAAAAGTTGTTTGCAACTTCCGGTTCACGGGGACTTTCAAATGTTGCAGACTTACACTGAAAAGAGGACTCAGTCACACATATCACGGTGGCTTGAGGGTGGACTCTTTTTTTGTCTTGGTCTTGTAAACAACAATCTAACAACCACTCACAACACCCTAGTAACCACATAGCAACAAACAAACAACCAACTGCATAGCAAAAACCTGGCAACCACCCATCATACTGGAGAGTTTTACACAGGTTAGTGCCACTCTTGGAAAATATAAAAAATGAATGCTATCACTTTCACATGACAACTTTAGGAAACATTTCATATGTAGTAGGCCTACTGTTTAATGTATTAATTTGAATATCTGAACTTACACAGACACAACAAACATGTACGCAGACTGTCAGCATACACCGTCTAACAGATCCACGTTGTAATAGCAGTGCTTAAGGTAATTTAGGGCCCCCATCCCATAGTACTGGGAGTGTAATTAGCCCCCTGAGCCAGCCAATAGGAAGTGACAGTAAGGTAAACAGGCAAGCCTCATTAACCCATCATCATGAGACTCGTAATGAGGAGACACACACCACAATTACAATCAGCACATCATCATAACACACACTGGCAGGAAGTTGTATATCATCTGGAGAGACGAGTTTGCTGTTTGCTGCAAACGTGTGAAGATGATGAGACTGTTTAGGTAGGCAACACATTCACTAGAAAAATATCTGCTTTCACACAGTCAAGTGCAAATTCATACAAATGAATGCATACTATGTGTGAATCTGTGTGGGTCTAAAGTCTAGATTGACACATAGACAATACCTGTGAGACAGCTGCATGTGTTTCAGTGTATCAGTGTAGTGTGCGCCCAAAAAGCATTTAAGCATTTCTGTGTCTCTTAACATCTAACTACATTTACTGCATGATAATAATGTTGTCACATGATTTGAGTTGTAACACAGCAATTTAGCCCATTACAAATGAACAACAGGAATGAAATGATGTGGGCACATCCTCATTAGGGGACAGTAGAAGTTGTATTACATTTAATATATCATGGTCAAGGATTTACATCTTCATGTCTGGTTTATACTTTGATTTGGGATCATGTTAAATTACAAAACTGGTATCATTCGAATGAACATTCTTATTGTAAAAGTACAAATAACATCCATATAAGCATTTTATGTTAAAAGCAGTATAGCAATATCATGACAAAATTAAGCCCCAAACCATGCTCACGCTGTCCATTAAGTTTTAAGGGTTTTATTTATTTATCGTAATTTGTATAAGGTCTACACTATTATTCAAAAGTTCGGGGTCAGTAAGTTTCCTTTTAAGATATTATTTTATTCAGCAAAGATGCATTAAATTGATCAAAAGTGACACTAAAGACTATAACGTTGTTACAAAAAAATATATTTATTTCAAATAATTCTATTTCAATTCTACTTCACATAAATGCTGTTATTTTGAACTATGTATTTATCGAAAAATCCGGGAAAAAAAAAGTTTTACAAAAATATTAAGCAGCACAACTGGTTCAACATTGATAATAAGAATTGTTTCTTCAGAGTTAAATCAGCATAATGATTTCTGAAGGATCATGTGACCGTAAAAACTGGAGGAATAAGTTACTTTTAATCTTTGTTACAGACAATTATAGAGTCTAAAATACTATTTAAAGATGTAAGAATATGTGAAGTATCGGCTAAGCAAAAATGTTGACAATGTTGTGCAGTTACAATAGACATAAGCATGGTCACTCATTCAGTTTAATCTAAAAAAATAAAATAAAAAGAGGCTAGCATTACATAAACCAAATTACTTATTAATTACCCAGAGCCTCATTACTACAACAACATTTGCTTAAATGCAACACAGACTGACTAGATGAAACAGGTTCCTCATTTGCCAAAGGGCAAACACACTTCTTTCTTTCCAAGGAGTTAACAAAAACAATTTAACAAATGTTTAGACGCAGAGTTGCACTGATATTATCTCTCATCGATTCTGTTACCGTAATAATAAGTGATCACATCTCAACTCTTTTATTGATTATGTGGCTTGCTTAGGCAGCATGACATATGATTACTTAATAGCACAGGTCAGCACTTCTCTACTTTCACACTAACAACATGATTAAAAATGTGTGATTGATGTGATTAAAATGATCTATTGCCCTACAAAACAGGAACAGTTCTGACTTCACACACAACATTCTTGTGGTCCAATAGCCACAGTCTTCATTACTAAATCAAAGCGATTATTCATTAATGGGAAGCAGAATATAAGACTCCCCTCCCCCTTAACACACATACTTTCTCCCTCAGTCTCTGTCTCTCTTATATCATTATAAGGCTCTAATTAAAAGGCACATTGAAAGCCTGCAGGGTTTCGATCTTTAGGGACGTATTTGGAACAAAGGGACAGTTGAGCTTGGCATCATAATTACTGCCTCTCCGTGCAGTGAGGAGAAAGATGCATTAAGTGCAGAAGAACAACATCATCTATAAGTGCCTATTTCCTTCCTTACGCTGGTTTCACCTCACACCAAGCAGCATCAACCACATTTAAACATTTAAAGACCAGATTGTGCACCCTCAAACCATGAAGCTTGCGGGGTGATGTTGAAAATGTCCTCCACTTCACTACGCTGGTGGCTTGACCTTTGTGTCCATAGCTGTTGGACAGTCTGTGAAAACACAGCACTCCTGTGGCTGAGGAACTGAGCTAATTACTCTTGAGTATCAATGACTGATAGAGGAAGATCGAACACTGTGGCACCCACCTGTGCAAACCAATGGGATTGTAATCCTGCTAAACTCTGCTATAAGCACTTCCACAAGTCATTTATTGCCATTGATTATCAATTTTAAAACTTGTTTCACTATTGAGAAGGAAGACACTGTGATATGAATTGACTTCACTGTAAAAATTATTACATGCATGCTGCTCCAGACCGGATTACAATTTGTGCATTGCTTAGTGACCCGTATCTTTATTGCATAAATATGGTTTGTATCTAATGCACGCACGCACACACACACGCGTTGTGTTTCCATGCTTTATGGGGACTTTAGACATAATGATTTTATACTGTACAAACTGTACATTATATCCCCTTACCCTAAACCTACCCATCACAGAAAACTTTCTGCATTTTTACATTTTCAAAAAACATCACTTATTATGATTTATAAGCTGTTTTCCTCATGGGGACCAAAACAAAAATCCCCAAAAGGACAAGGATTTCGGATATTGCCATCTTTGTGTCTTTACCAGGCCACACACACACACACACGCATTATATAAACGCACTGCACGACTATATACAATGTAAGTGCATTTATGTTGAATGTTATGTAGCCTGTATTTATAATAGAATACATTTAGAAAAGGAAACAATAGGGGAAAATATAAATGTAAAAAAATGTCCAACAGGTTTTTTCAGGGAATTTAGGCTACTGAAACTTCATAGAGACAAATCACAGGCAGTGCCTCACCGTTACTTGTCAATGCATATTAAAATAAACCTTAATCATTGTTCAATAGCTATATTTTAATCTCTCACCCTTACAAACACGCACATCCTCTGAGCTGTGAATGTAATTCCACCACACAGTTCATGGAGACGCAATGCTTTCTGACATTCTTTCATACATACTAATGAATAATACATGAGATGAAAAGAATCATGCCAAAGTTATGAAATACTAAAGGAACATGCCCCTTCCATCGTCTTAATGCTGCTGTGAACCGAAACCGTGTCACGCAGTTCGCCAACAAAACCCAGCCATGGTATATTAATACCAAATCCCCTCCGCACATCTGTTAGTGGCGATCTAACGGTGCGCCCTAAGTGCACCTCCTGCAGTCGCTCTCCATGTTTTTACATGGCTATAGATTAAGACAAGCTCCCAGTGAACTACATCCTATGTGAGGAGACGCAGGATCATTCATATGGCACCACACAAGTAACACTCACGAGAAAAATCTCCTCAAACCTACATATCTGCGCTTCAACGACTGCTTTGAAATACACGCTTTGAGGCGCATAGATTCTGACAGAAAACGCGCTGCGCCAGAAACGCGTGAATGCGTTGACGGGTTCTACATGGTTTCTGAATAAAGCGTGTGAGTCGCGGCGCGTGCAGGTGGCTTCTCATCAGAGCAATGCGCAGTCTGGGCAACTACGATGCCTGCTCTCCGGTACAGTGTGAAGAGGTGGTCCATATTTTCCGCCCAGGCATGCCTGCCATCGACTATTTCAAATTTGGGTGATATAAATACAGAAAAGTTTCTTACCTCTGTCAGTGTCTTCTCTGAAAAGATTCCGCTGTTTGTTTAGCTGCCTATCCGCTTTACTACACTGTGGGATCAGGGAGAGATACAGAATGAGGATGGGAGGGGGAGTGAGAGAGTGAAGATCGGGGTAGACCTCTCTACACTGGGATGATGCCACTCCTGCGTGATCCCAACCGCAATATGCAGCCACCCGTTATGTTAGACGAAGATGCCATCACTTTTTATTTAAAGATCATCTGCCCCCACCTCCCAACTATCCACCTTCTCACCTAATGTGTTTTACAGTATATATCATCTTGTAGGAGCTGCTCTAAATTGTCTTTTGATATGTGCTAATATATATATATATATATATATATATATATATATATATATATATATATATATTTTTTTTTTTTTTTTTTTATTGCTTGAGGCACCATTTGAGGTTCCTCAAACTCCATGACTGGTGAAAACCTCTGAAGAAATTCCAGGTAGCCCTTCAAAATGGTCAGTTCTCCCAGGAACTTACAAAATAGATCGCTTATGGTTAGTTCATCCAAAAAAATTTTTTTCAAATACTCACCATCACGTCGTTCCAAACCGTAAGTCTTTCGTTTATCTTCAAAACTCAAAGATCTTTTAGATGAAATCTGACAGATTTCTGTCCTTCAATTGACAGTCCACGCAACTACCACTTTGTCGGTTCAAGAAGTTCACAAAAAGATTTGAATTGAGCGGTTTAGTTAAAATTTTCCTAAGAAATTCAATAGCTTTATACAATGATGAATAGTTTAAATTTAGGCTTTTATTCAAATATAAAAAGCTGAACCGTACATGCTTGACGCAAAAGAACAAATCTCATTGGTTCTTGCGGAAGCTCAAACGTGCTGCGTAGAAAGAGAATGAACCTTGTTGATTCTCGCATGTCAAGCGAACATGCTCGAGCTTCCGTTTATCATATATATTTATTACACGGCTTGGTTGAATTCTAATGTAGAATGCGGTCTGTTATTTCTTGATAACAGACCGCTGCTAAGTATAACACACCGTTGCCATGAAAAACAGAGCGTTGCTATGGACGCAGGATTCTAACCGTAGAGACGGAATGGACTATTTTCTTTAGCGGAAGCAATGCAAATCAATAAAAAGTTTTTAAATCAATATTTTGTGTAAAATTATTGATATATTTGGTAGGTAGCCATGTAATAAGCGGGATAATCTAGAGCAAGGCGGTTGTTACAGCGAATACAACCCCTTCAGGCTGATTCAAGACCCCTCCGCATCAGCCTGTAGGGGTTGTATTCGCTAATACATTATCCCTTACACACACACACACATATATATATATATATATATATTCCCACTCTTAATATCAAACGCTTATACGCTTATTTTGAGCATAACTGAGCCTTTCAGCATTCTTTACTGACTATGTCCATCACAGCTTCAAAAATGGTTGACAAAATATTCTGGTAGAAAATATACGCATTATGCCATGTGCAATGTGTAACAGGTCTGCTGAGGGCTGGACTCTTAATCAAAGCATGAAGGATATGGAGAAGAACACAGTTGTTGTAGTATAGTTCACCCACACTCAAAAAAAAAGGTTCCTTTTCTTTTTCCCTAAAGAACCTTTTAGTGAACACAGATTACCATTTTTTGCCCCAATTTACAGTCTGGACAAGGTGACGCTAGTTGCCGAAAGTCAGAGCCAGTCTGCAGATTTGAGTTTACAGATTTCACAGAAAATTGTGTGTGTAATGGTCACAGTCTCCAATTATTTAGCTTCAAAGTTTGATTCCATCAAACATGTTTGACATTTTGAGCCGATTTTAGAACTTATTGTTTTTATTTGTCATGAGTCTCCTAGCAACAAGGCAATGGTTTCTACATTTTGTTTAAAGTCTGGTAGTGTTATTTCCTCAGTAATTTAGTGTATGATGCCCAGGTTTTCCTCTGTAACATTTAAAAGGTCGGCAAGTGTATGATGCCTAGTGTTTTAAAATCTTTTCAGATTTTAAAAGTTGTGTAGAGTGTTCCAGCCTTTAGAAAACATTTGAATAACCTCAATGACCTCTTTTTCACTTTAAAGAACCTTTTGTGCAATGCAGGATGGAAGGGTTTCATGGATGTTAAATGTTTTTCAGTGAACCAATAATAAACAACCTTTATTTTTAAATAAGGAAAATTCTGTGATCACTTCTTATTCCCAACCTGTATTACTTTCTTGTGAGTTACTTTCTTCTGTGAAACACAAAATATATTCTGAAGAATGATTATGTCCAAACAATAAAACAAACCAAACCAAACCAAAAAATAAATAAACCAAAAAATATATAAAAAATCGTACAGGTTTTGACCGACATGAGGGTGAGGAAATGATTTTTGGGTGAACTATCCCTTTAAAAATTGTGCCTTGAGTCTGTGTAAGAAATGTTAAAGCAGGGTAAGCAATTTTCAGAGTTGCTAGCAATAGCGAGCTAGCTTTGAAAGCATGAGATCCCACCCTCCCTTCAGAGTGTCTTCAAAGCCAGGTCTCCTTCAAACACATGAACGCGTGCATCAGGGAGCAATCAAAAGTGCCACGAGAGACGGCGTTAAACTACCTCATGTCTTAAAGCACACATATACAATAATAACGAACATAAACAACTTAAAAATAACTGACCTGTACCACCTGACTGCAGCAGTTTCGGCGTTGATAGTGTTGCCATTGAAATGCATAAATTCGAATCACAAACCACTCAGAGTATAACTTCACAGATGTCCATTTCTTCCAAATGACTGTAGTTGGTGTGAACGCAGCATAAGCTCATTGTTTTGGTTTAGGAGGAACTGTTAAAGGTGGCTGCTATTTGTTTGTGGTGCTCGGTGACTGACGTCTGTGTAACTCGGCGTAGAATGAAACGTGCTGATAAAGTGTGATGTGGCTGTGGAGGTATGGAATTACATACGCTGACAGGCCTTCCACTGACGATATACATATAAATGCATTTAGACCACTTAACTTAAGTTGTGATTGCTATCAGGATGTGAAGAGACTTTTAACCAGCATAAAAATAAATAAAAAATTCTGGAACAAATCGCCCACCCTGCCTTTAACATGTTGGTGCATAAGATAAATAGAAAAAGATAAAGAGAGTTGGATGCACTATAAAGTGATGCTTGTGAGAGCTGACTTGTAAAACCATCCAAGATGAGAATAACACATTTGCTCACACCGTTGTTAGAGCTATGACTGTAGGTTCTGTATAAGCCACATTTTTTTCCCCATCCACAACTCGCTAAATCCAATGAAGAAATGTGAACGTGTTTACTAAATAGCAACCCCCAGCCTCCCCAACTCACGACTCAAGTGCTGCAGCTGTGTTCCCATGGCAACGTGCCGCAGAAGTGAGACAAGCAATGAGCCAAGGTAGAGCAAAAAGATACAGTGTGTGACACTGCTTTAAAAAGGCAGATCTTTCCTTTTATCTCACGCTCCCGTTCCATCCCTCCATTACTGTCACTCTCGAGTCTCTCACGTCCATCTGTCGGAGCAACGGAAGCTCAGACACAGTGTTTTCATAACTGGCGGTCAAACTATGTTTAAAACGGGCCCACAAAGTAGCTACTAAAAAACGTACGATACTGACGTTATGTATGGAGGTTTTATTTGCGTTGAGCGAGAAGTGACGAGAGGACTCTCAAGGAGAAAGAGCATCATGTTTCTGTCTCTCACAGAGGAACTTTGAAATTCACTTTGAAAATAGAAACCAGGGTAGAGGAGAAAAGATGAATAAATTATGGCGTGAATAAATTAACACAGTCACGCTCAGATGAGTGGAAATGGATCTATAGTTAGCAGATTTCTAGAGGTTATCAGAGTCTGATAAGGTTAACCCATAAGTTCCATTTGTTCCTCATTCCACTGCATGTTTCTTCAAAGCAGATTTAGCGTCACCAAGTTTCAATGTACACGTGCTGCCATCAAGTGGTGAGTAGAAGTAATCAATCAATCAATCAGTCTTTACATTGTGAGATGGTTTCCCTAAACTGAAGCGATTTCCATCTTTGCCCCTGCCATCTGTCAGTGGACGACTCTTTTCTCCAGACAATCTGTGCTCAAGCTGTGAATTAACTATGGATGTCATTTTCAGCAGGCAAACAGCCACACGGCAGCTGCCGTCAGTGGTGACAAATCTACTGTAAGTGTTTTCTGCAGATGCTGAACACATCGAAATGTTGTAGGTTGCTTCTCACATGCAAATGTAGCAGACGCATAGCATAAGTAATGAATGGGTGAAATATTAATAGTAACGTAAATACACAACTAAAATAGTGAGTAGCCTAGCCTAAATCAAGTGTGCTATCATACATTAACACACTTTATACAACAAAAACGTCCATGTTGCTCAGCAAGTATTTATTATAGTACATGATTAGGATTTAATACAATGGCTAAATGCAATAGGATGCAGTCTGAAATAAATAACTTGAGTTAGACACGTATGGCCTATGATGCTCAGTGTGACTAACTCTGTAAAAGGTTTTAGATAGCCTACACAACATCTAGTAAATGAAAAGTAAAAATGAGTCTCTTAAATTGTCAAATATTGGAATGCAGAAGATTCAGAGACTAATATAAATGTGGTTAGATGAGCTTCTCAAAGGAGAAAATAAAACGTTCTGCACCCTGAGATACTGCAATAATGCAATAATGCCACTAGAGGGCAGTGCTCCTTTTTGTTTGAATATTCCAATGTATACATTTCACACCGGGACTTTCCACAAAAGGTACAACATGGGGCCTGAAACTCTTAAAAAAATATTTAAAAAACAAAAACAAATTGTCAGATACATTTTGAACATGGCTATATGTCCAAAAAAGGCCATGCCAGTTTGATTAAATTGAACAGTACATAGGCCTATTAATAATTACATTTTTACAAATTGGTATCTTAAAGGGATACTCCACTTTAAAATGAAAATTCTGTCATCATATACTCACCCTCATGTTGTTTCAATCCTTTATGAATTTCTTTCTTCTGCTGAACAGAAAGGAAGATATTTAAAAGAATGTCAGTAACCAGACAGTTTCTGGTCCTACTGACTTCCATAGTAGGACAAATATATATACTATGGAAGTCAATGGTATCTAAAACTGTCTGGTTACTGATATTCTTCTAAATATCTTCCTTTCTGTTCAGCAGAAGAAAGAAATTCATAAAGGATTGAAACAACATGAGGGTGAATATATGATGACAGAATTTTCATTTTAAAGTGGAGTATCCCTTTAAGATAAATTAAGATGTCACTAGTTTGTGACCAAATGTTGGTTTAAGTTATTGATACATTCAACATCTCATAAAAGCTAAATATTATTATTTATTTAATTGGCAATAAAAATGTGTTCATATTTTAAAATAGTTATTATTATAATGAATTTAATATTAATTCAACACGTTTAAAATAGTGTTGGCTACTGGCTGCTTATGTGCCAGCCAGTAATGTTTTATTTTTATTTAAAAAATGTTATGTACCAGTAACGTGAAATTTAGACGTGGATAATGGATAATGCGTAAATATTTGAATTATAAATTACACACACAAAAATTAACGTAATAAAAGACATAGGAGTCAAATTACATTAGTTCAAGTTATATATATATATATATATATATATATATATATATATATATATATATATACACATACATACACACACACACCATTCTGTGCCTGGTTTAGTGCTCCTGTTGAGATGGACAAAAAGGTATAAACAAAAAAGATTTGCAGTGTAATAATAAAATAAACATAAACAAACCAATCTGGCAACCCAGTGTTTTCACTTTCAATAATTCGTGACTACGGAAGCCCGTGCGCACGTTTCCAGACACAAAAATGCAATTGGAAATGTAGCTCACCGGGGTAATGTAAGGACATCTATAGGGTCAGCATGTGACGTCACGCGTTCGTATAGTTTTCCCTGTAGTTTAAAAACACATAGATGTACGCTATATGACTTGCAGACGGTGCGGGCAATTTTACATGGATTATTCGAGCCAACAGTGAGTATTTCATGCTTCCCATATACAATTTCTTGATGAGCATTTCAAATCAATAATCGCCCACAAACCTCATTTGAATATGTTTAGGGATTATTTTATATCGGGCTGTTAAAATGAAACACACAGGAATTTTGGATCTTACTCTAATTAAATATGCTAGAAATATTAAAAGCAAATGCACCGAACTTAAAAGTTACCCATTTCAGGACGCAGTCAAACTCCCCAACACTAAACGTTGCTTCAATATAAGCAAACTTTATTTGATGTTAACGTTCCCTCGCGGTGTGCTGTTCTGAGTTCATGGCGTTCTCTGCGAGCTCTACATTGGAGATCTGTGTGGCGAGACGTAGAGGCATGGCCTACTTTTTGCGCACGTATGGAAACGAGGCGGTGGCTCTTTTCGCTGTTGCTGTGCCAGCCTATGCGCAAATACATCTCGACGCTGGATAGGTCTCCTGGCATTGAGGCTGCGCCTGTGATGATCATGCGATTGAGTGACGATGGGGAGTCATGTCTAGTCTATGCATGATCAGTGGCTCTGCGCTCCGGATCCCGCTGGAAAAAGAGTTCGCGCTCGATGGCTCTGCGATCGACTTCGCGCCTATGCCCACAATGAATGGCTGTTTCCAGCGCGAGACAGACGAGGCGAGAGAGTGAAGGAGAGCGAGCGCGTCGGACTCCATTGAAACACTTTGAAACGGCCTCCAGCTAGGGGTGAGTATCCCGCCTTCGAGTCCCCGCAGCAGGTCATGTGAGGCTGCGTGACACGCGAGGACGGCGCGCGAGCGGCTGTCCTGGCATTTTGGCTGAAATCCGATGGCGCTGAGATGTTTGGGGGGCATTGTTTTGGGGAAGGTGTGCGGTGGGGGATGGGCACAGACTAATGGTACCAACAAAAAGTTTAACCACTTCACCGACCTCACTGACATGGCTGAACGCTCGTGCTGGCAGATGTTCCGGAGTCAGATCTGGCTAATTTAAAAACCTGATTTCCGGGATCTCTTTAATCTGTTAACCGAAAGGCTCGTATTTGTGCATTTAGTTTAAAGATGCCACTTTGAGCGTGATTGATGTTGTTGTGGCGACGACGAGTTGTTCAATCATTTTCTTATTGGCGGAGTCTAGCTGACCCCCCCTGCTGTCAGCGCTGGTTCAGTCTGGCTCGCCCCCAGTTCGTGCATTTGTCCCGGGATGACCTGTTGATGTCTGTGAAATAAGATAAGGTGGGGTATCCGAACTAGCGCGTAAATCGCCATGGAACATTAACTTTGAAATTCCGTGGACTTAAAAGTAGGCACTTGGGTATTTAAGGATGCTAACAGCCGGCTAGTCATTCAGCGTTAGAGATTGTTGAGTGTTGCCGTTGTAATTGAGTGGGGTGGAGAACGGGGCGAACCCTCATTTCAGCGGTGCCGCGCACGAGACGGACCCGTCTAGGCCCGAGGATGTAGGCACGCTCGATCTCGGTGCGGTGCATTGGCAAAGACGGGACAAGAGCGGCAAACTTGCTCGTTTCGCGCGGCCCTCTGTGCGTCGCGGCGTTTCCCCCCACTGCGTTATTGCTCGCTCGCATGTAGGTGCTGCATTTCTCACAGAGTGGCTCATAGTGGGCGCTTTTGCCATCGTTCTTCACCCCCCTTCACGGCCCGTGCCAGTGGAGAACTCCGGACGGACGGGCAGATTGACTGACACACGGTTAGCCTGCCGCCGACACAGCCTCATAACACTGCTGTACTGGCAGGGCTGTTTGCAAAGGTTTGCTCATTATTTACTTATATTCTACTTAATTTGTTCAGCATTGTTGAATTAGTGTTAGTTTATGCACCGTCGTATGTTCAGTGGCTGCGTCTGCACTTCCATCACACAGGCTTGACATCACATTATTAGACTGGATTCTAAAGCTGTGCTGTTTTTTTTCGTAATGTATCAGTGGTTCTCGACTGGGGTCCCGGGTCCCACTAGGGCACTTGGTAAACTTGCTAAGGGGCCCCCAATCATATTATATTTGAGTATTATTTTAACAATAAAAATAAATAGTGTAACATGCATCAGATTACTATAATGGAAAATCAGGCACTTCACATGTTGCTGAGCTGTCACTCAGTCATGTTTCGTGTGTGTGCAGCATACAACCTCGGTGAACAATATGTACTTTTATTATTTGACCCTTTTCAACAATTGCATTTAAAATGTCTGTAGTGGCATTTTATTCACTCTTTGGTGATGTTTGTCTTATGTTTCATTTAATAAAAGTTGTAGGCTAGTTGAGCAGAGAAGTTCTTCAGCACCAAAGAAACAGCTATTTGTATTTATTTATTCTTTCCTTAAAGATGGCACAATGTGTTAACATGTTAGTAGATTTTTTTTTACTGGTTAAGTAAAGATAATAATCACAGTTGATTATTTTAATATATTTACAGCCACAGTTTCTGTTAACAAAAAGGTTACAAGCAACTTTGATTTTAGGAGATCTTGAAGTTACAAGGGTTGAGAACCACTGACATTTAGTTCGAAATCACTTTTGAAAAAAAGTAAATCACATTTTTATGCTGACTGCCTAAAAGGGTCCCAGTTGACCCGAATGTACATAATAGTTAAGGTATAGAATTTGTCGTTGAGAATAAATGCATGAAATTTAATGAGTTGACTTGATTTATTCATTACTAAATTAAGATTGAAGTTCTAAGATTACTTTATTTTATTTAGGCCTTGGTGTTTTTAGACTCCAAAACTCAATTGGTTGCATGTTGAAAGTTTCATACAGGCAGTTTGAGATGTGAGGACAGTCTTTAAAATGTTGTGCCCCCCTCTCTCACACACCATGATAACTATACCTAAGGTGTCCCTCTCCTCCCCCACCCCAAGGGAAAGCTTCTTAAATAAACCCTGGGCCTCTCAGTGTGTATGTGTGCCACAGCTCTCTGGCCAACTGTAAACAAGCCGTTTTGTCTGATGTCTATGGCTTGTGTGTGTGCATGCAAGGGAGGGGGGAGCGAGCCTGAAGTCAGACAAAGAGGGTACTTCTTTTACCACTAACGTCCTGTTAGTTCTGTGTGATCAGATCAGATTCAGTGATTTTTAATGTGATGGCTTGTGTGGGAAACATGTGCCCAGATGTTTTGCCTACCACTGTCTAATCTTAATGTGTGAAGTATATCACATCACGGTGTTATTCTGCCGTGTTGGTTTTGCTGACATGATTTGAGGGCTGTTTATACTTCACCAAATGATTGCTGAACAATAAGCCACCATTTTTCTTTTGATGGAAAACTGTAAATCTGTACCTTCTCAGAAAGTTCTGCTACTCATTCTGCTGACTCGCAAAAAATATAAGTGTATTTGTTGCTTGAAAATGTAACAGACCACAGTTTATAACTCTTCATACTTGTAAAATGTTTGGACAGCCTATTTTAAAGTAGAAAGTTCAGGTTATAATGAATTTCCCCAGCAGCACGGCTGCGAGCTGTAATGATGGCTTTGCTCATGGTGTCACATTTAGCAGTAATAAGACTGACTGCAGTGTCAGTCAAAGCCCATTGTTTTCCACCCTCTTCCTCAACTATGACCTCAATCACTGGTTTAGTATCTCTCTCGCACTCTCCCCCTCTCTCCCTCCTCTGATGTAGTACTGTAAAGAGTGCCATTTTATCTCTGTCTCCGCTGAATCACCATCTCATTCAGATTAGCAGTCACATCCTGCTCACAGGATTTTAGAGGAGGTTCGCCAACCCCCCTATTATTTTTCAGAGTTCGCATGTTTTAGGCCAGTCTGCTAAAGGTGCCTACAAGCTCGTCCCTGGGGTCTTATTCATTTCACCACCTTTTAATGTATCAGTCTGTTGCCAATAACTGTTTGTGTCTCTGCACTAAATTATGTTAGATTTAGTGGATTTTACTGCTTCAAAAGCAAATGACGGTTGCAATGAGTCTTAAGGGATGAACTACTGTGCTGCTGAGAGAATGCTGCTGACAAAGATCTCTTTCTTTCTCTTCCATCTGTCTTTCCCTCCTTCTGTTCCTCTGGTGCCGCTCAGATTTCTCTGGTGGTGCTGGCCATAGCGCCATGGCTCAGACCCTTCAGATGGCGATCCCAAACTTCGGCAACAATGTCCTGGAGTGTTTGAACGAGCAGCGGCTACAGGGCCTGTACTGCGACGTGTCTGTGGTGGTGAAAGGACACACCTTTAAAGCTCACCGCGCCGTGCTGGCAGCCAGCAGCTCCTACTTCCGTGACCTTTTCAACAGCAGCGCGGGCAGCAAAACCCCTACGGTGGTGGAGTTGCCCCCGGCCGTACAGCCGCAGAGCTTTCAGCAGATCTTGGCTTTCTGCTACACCGGCCGCCTCAGCATGAACGTCGGAGACCAGTTTCTGCTCATGTACACGGCTGGCTTTCTCCAGATCCAGCAGATCATGGAAAAGGGCACAGAGTTCTTCTTGAAGGTCAGCTCGCCCAGCTGCGACTCACAGGGCCTCCATACCGAAGAAACTCCTCCATCGGAGCCTCAGAGTCCCGTCACCCAGACGGCGGCAGGGGCCTCGGCAAATGGAGGCGGCGCAGCCAGTCGGCCCACTTCCTGCTTGACCCCGTTGCCCCTGGTGTCTCGGGTGAAGACAGAGCAACCGGAGGCTTCGCCCTATTCCGTGGTGTGCGCGCCGGTGGCCAAGCGGCTCTGGGAAGGAAGCAGTCGGGAAGGCGGCGGAGGCTCGGGCACAGCCGGAGGAGGAGGGATGAGGAAGGCGGCCCGCTTTTCCCAAGAGATGGCACGTGGAAGCGCCATCCAGCAGCAAAGTAGCATGGGACTTGGTATGGGTCTAGGAATGGGCCAGGGGGGTCACAGTGGCGGCAGCAGCACCAATGGCAACGGCACGAGCAGTGCCACTCCAGAAGGCACCAGCCCTGGTACATTGAGTGCCTATGCCAGTGATTCCCCCATCTCTTACCATGACGATGAGGAAGAGGAAGAGGCGGTGGATGATGGCACTGAAGAGCAGTACAGGCAGATCTGCAACATGTACACCATGTACAGCATGTTAAACGTGGGAGCTACAGGTGAGTCCACAGCCCTGCTGCATAAAATGAAACACTTACAATTATTTAGATAATTGACTCAGTCGTTATTTATAATCATTTACTCTACCTCATGTTGTTCCAAACCTGTATGATGACTTTTTCTTCCATGGAAAAGAACAGGTGAAAATTTAATAATGTACTCGTAGTCTTTTCCATGCAATTACAATGAATGCGAAATGGAGCTTTCAGACTTAAAAACGCACTATAAAAGTTGTCAATATGCCACACGATAGCTTTGTGTGAGAAATTTTCCGTTAAATAAAAAAAAAAATTTACATTTTTTTTTATCCATGCATATTTCATTTAATATTTATCGGTAAATTTTTTTTCACCTTGACATTTTTAATCAAAATGTCAACTCATTCTTCCTGTGAAACGACAGGCTTGTCTCTGGTGACATATGTAGTTGATTGCAAATCCCACATCTGCGTTCAATTCAATCAACAACCAATGGATAGAACCAAGTTCTTTCCATACATTTCCTTTTTTCGCTAATCTGTTACACTCCGATGTACATCACAATAAGGTTTAAAAAGTTGTTGTTTTTTCCGCAACTATTATTTATTCAGACTTTCCCTCTCGTGAGCTGTTTACAGTGGAGCACATTGGGTCAGTCCGATTCATGAATGAATACTAACTTGGATGGGTTAAATGCTGAGGACAAATTCCGAGAACGGGTTACCATACTTGGCCTTCACATGTCACTTTCACTTTTGTTCATTTTAATTCAAGCCAGTTTTGTGAACTGTATCAACCGATTCTTTGAAAAGATTTGACAAAAAAAATAAAAAATTCACAAATCTAACATCACTACTTCTCTCATCAACTGATGATTTTCACTGAATAATGACACAAAAAGCCAGCTCCAGTCCCTGTTCATGATTGCATGGAAAGAAAACGACGAGAACATGGTTAAAATGTTGTTTTCTGTGTTCCACTGAAGAAAAAAAGAAGTCATGGAGGTTTGATGATGACAGAATTTTCATTTGAGTTTTAAAATAGCACTTCCCACACCAGCACCTCCTTTGATCCTGTATGTGTTGTAATGTATACAGGCTCCTGCTTCCATTTTAAAAAGTTAACTATTGTCTACTCTCTTTTGTATTTCTTAAGTAGGAATATCATCATAGCTAAATTCACACTTTTTGTTCAAATGTTTCAACTGTTTGGAGCTCATGAATATTTTATCAGAAGGTCTTATCTTCTCTCAGACGGCATGAAAACTGAATGTGTTCTGATGCCTTTGGATTTCACAGGTCTTTTATTAGTCTCGGTCCCAAGAGGTCTGTATTATCTGTCTGTTTCAAAAGACCTGAGTGCTGGTTTAATCTTCACAACTGTCTAGACAGTGTGTGCCGAGATCACGTTTTTGTCTTCACACTTTCTCTACTCTCCATAAACTTCCTTTCTCGTCCTCTTTTTTTTTTTTTCTCGTCTTCAGCGGGTGAGCGTGTGGAGGCGCTCCCGGACCACTCAGAGACGCGGCCTAGGATGCGCGGCCGACAGGATCTCGCCTCTCTCCCTGCCGAGCTCATCGCTCAGATCGGCAACCGCTGTCATCCCAAACTTTACGAGGAAGGTGACCCTGCAGAGAAACTGGAGCTAGTTTCAGGTCTGAGTCTGATCATTGTACCTGTTCCTTAAGAAAATGCAACTGATGTATTATAGTGGGATAAATCATTCTTTTGTTGCTCAAGAAGTCGTCATATCACCCTGCATGCACTGTAAGAAAACATCTGCCGAGAAAATAATATGAATCTATAGAAGAGACAAATAGGGAGTAAAACCGGCATCACACAACTGAGTCATGTTCAATAGCCCATAAAAAGCAAGTGATCTCTCGTGGTGATTGATAGGTCAGCCGTGTTTGGAGAAGCCGTGTTTTGGTATTGTGGTGTAGAACAGGTTTTGTTGAGTGACTGTAAGGTAATGGAGGCTTTTATGAGTTGTAAAGCGTGGCCTTAAGTGACTCTGAGCTGTCCGACTGGAACTGTTCAGTCCACATAACAGAGGAATTCCACTTATCGCTGAAACTTTATTTAAACAGCAGTCGCATATATAAACATGCAGCTCAAAGTGCTTTACAAATACGATAAAAGAAAGAGTTCGAACAAGACCAGACATGAAGCAATATAAAGTGGAAAATGAAATGAGGAATTGAAACAAGACAAGGGGACAAACGATAAAAAAGGTCTTTGGGAAAAAATGTCATCAGAAAGTCATTAAATGATGAACAAATACAGGCTGGAGGAGTGAAGGGGAAAAATGGAAATGAGACAAAAATGTTTAATTAAGAGCATGATGGAAAATAAGCTTTTGAATGATTTTCAAATGTTGTTTTATTAAAGCCCCCTCCCCATCCAATGGAGGCAGGTTTTGTTTTTTGAATTACAATGACTGACGACTATTTTGGCTTTTCTTCTATAGTCCTGGAAAACTTGAAGATCAGACACATATACAGTGTAACGTCTAGAAACATGATTCAATATAATGTAAATGCAATTACTAATGTGAATGGTATTTATTGGACCTTTAGACCCCACTGTGTTTATATATATATAAACCATTCAAAAGTTTGGGTCAATGAGATTTGTTCAAGAAATTAATTCGTATTTTCAGCAAGGACACTTTGAATTGATCAAAAGTGACGAAAGACATTTATAATAAATTACAAAGACATTAAATAAATTACATATAAAAATATATTTAAATAGATATGTTATTTAAATATATATATATATATATATATATATATTACAATTGAACTGTAACAGTTTCACTGTAGTTTTGATCAAATTGATGCAGACTTGGTGAGCATTTTGTTTCAAAAACAAAAAATCCAAAACAGCAGCGTATGTGTATATTATAGCATGAGAGAAATTGTTTCATGCACGTTTTGCTCTTTATTTGGAGCCGATCGATTATTTAGTTATTGAGTTATTTGTGTTAAAGTGATGCTATTGTTTGACAGTCACTGTAGAAACTCTCTCAAATAATTAGCTGTTGAAGCCCACAAAATATTTTTTGGATATGCTAGATATAATTATTTTAGATAGTATTCTGTATTTGAAAAGTTGAATTGCATTAGAAATTGCAGTAAAGTCAGAGCTTAAACTTCACAGGTCACAGTCTTTACTAACATGAATGATCTTTAGCGCTTATAAGGAGATCTGAATTTCTTTCTGCGCTTTGTGTGATTAGTATTCATTCGTTTAGTATTCATTTTTGGGATTTGAATGCATTCATGCAAATTGATGAGTCATAAAGCATTTGTCAGTCTTTCAATATGTATCTGCTTGTATATCTTGAGTACATTCATATGAATTAAGTTTCACACCTTTTAAGCGAGATTCATGTATTTGCTCCACAGGCACCAGCGTGTACATTTCACGAGCTCAGCTGATGAACTGTCACGTCAGTGCAGGGACCAGGCACAAAGTCCTTCTGAGGAGGCTGCTGGCTGCTTTCTTCGATAGGTAAGTCTGAGAAACATTAAAGATGTCTTCCATAATAGTGAAAGTGTAAGGCCTCCAACTTTCCTGTTTCTGTTTGACACACAGGAGCACTCTGGCCAACAGTTGTGGAACTGGCATCCGTTCCTCCACCAATGACCCCAGCCGTAAGCCGCTGGACAGCCGAGTGTTGCACGCTGTCAAGTGTAAGTTCCTGATCTTTTATTACTCAGAGCACCTCATTTGCCTACCTATGAAGGCATGTTACACAAAGTATGATAACTATAACGATAAAGTTTAACTTTAATTTAAATAAATGTTAAATACCCCAAACTTGGGGTCAATCACAAACTTGCTCATTTGATAACAGGAATAGTGCAGAACTTTAAATATTTCTTAAGCAATTTTCCATAAAATTTGTTTACAATTTTTCAAAATCCAACAAGTAAGTTTGTTTTCAGGTTTAAATTCGACTTTGAATAACAGATTTTCAGTGTGACCCTACTGAACCCCACTACGTGTGAACGGAGTTGGCACATCACCGTCATTGTGGAATGTTTATCAGGATGTGATGCAAAATGGTCATGCTAATGATTTGTCAGAGTTGTCGGCTTTCACTGACTTGTGCAGTTTAATTCTCACACTTTGTTAGTATTTATAGCTCCTAAAACAAAGCTATATTACAATGAAAAATGATTACCTCGGAATGTAGATCAGTAATGCAGGTGAGAGTTGCTTTATCTTTTTCTCACGTGCCAGCGATTACCCCATAGGTTGCCGACCCCTGAACTAGTCTGACCAACTAGCAGTTACTTAGGGCCAATCAGTCTCACTTTTTGGATTCAAATTAGACCAATCTACCTTTTTATGTAACTGACTTAAAAAAAAGTTTGACCAATCTTGAAGAAAAAAATTAGATGACTAAGTTGTAAGACTAGTTTTAGCAGTTTATGTAACCAGCAACAGTACGTTTTGTTAACTGTTCATCATGTCTTATGCCCAACTTATACTTCTGCGTCGAACTCACACCGTAGCTACGTCGTAGGCTGTGTGTAGCGCGCGTACCCTTCAGCGTACCCTAATGTGTATCTCTCCAAAAATGTAAAACCGCGTCAATTCTACGCGGACGCAAGCGCTGTGATTGGTCTGCTTGAACCCCTCCCTCGGGTTTCACATGCTCCCTCTGCATGTGTAATTGCGTGTCAACGCGCACAACGACGCAGAAGTATAAATGAAAACCGCGTAGCCTACAGCGTAGAGGCTCCGGCGTAGGTCCGACGCAGAAGTATAAATGAAAACCGCGTAGCCTACAGCATAGAGCCTACAGCATAGAGGCTCCAGCGTAGAGGCTCCAGCGTAGGTCCGACGCAGAAGTATAAATATATTTTGGCTTTGTTTAAAATATTGTGATCAGTTTTGTGTATTGAACCGAATCACGATACCACTAGAACATTATCATCTATGGGTGTGGATGCTGATATAATTGTCGTTTTAGTTATTCTTGTTGTGAACGTGCCTTTAGAAATGACTAAAGGCACGAAATGACTAAAGGCCCCCCCCCCCCCCCGTATGTCTACAGTTTACTGCCAGAACTTCGCCACCAGCTTTAAAGAGAGCGAGATGAACGCCATTGCGGCAGACATGTGCACTAACGCTCGGCGCGTGGTGAGGAAGAGCTGGATCCCCAAGCTGAAGCTACTGATGGCGGAGGGCGACGCCTATGCCAATTTCCTTCCTGACAGCATCAAGATGGAAGCGGACGGCCTCAGCGGCGAGCCTACCTTTGAGACCGCTAGCCTGGAGGGCGCCGCTTCGGTGGAGACCGGAGGATCCTCGGGCGAGTCTCTGCAGGGTGTGGGCGGAGACAACGGCACTTTGTTTCAGTGAGCGACCTGGCGAGGAAAGCCCTGCCCCATCCCCTCTGCCGCCCCACCTCCTTCCTGCCTCCCACCCCGCTGCGTGACTCTGGGCTCTGCTGCTTTTGCCTGGGATGGGAAAGGGAGAGTCGGGTAGGAGATTGGAGGAGATAGCACGGTCTAGTGTCGGGAGGAACACGGGGGGTTTATACCAGGGGCGCTATTTTCTTTTCAATCATTTTTGTTTTTGCTGAATAACCCTCTTTTGCACAGAAGATCCCCTTTGCCTCCATGCTCGGCAAGTAAATCTAGTCACCGATGCTATAGGAATACATAATTAGGACCAGGAAAAGTTATTGCGATGGGAGGCCCGATGTTCCCTGATCTCACTCTACTGAATTTGAATGTATTAGTTTGTAGCTACCTGGCTATGTCAGACTAGCCGATTGTATTTGGCCCAGGAGAGAGACAGGAAAAATGCTTGTCATAAGATCTAAAGGAACAGCAGATGGAGAAAGTAGTGAGGGAGGAGAGGAGAAGTAGGTGGCATATTCTGTCTCTCGTTCTGTCTAAAATGGAAAGAATCTGATATCCTCCTCTCCTTCCATTCCTCCCAAAATATATGTGGGATCTTAGTCTGCCACGTTCTTTGTTTTTTATGTTGCCATTTTCTCCTTTCCCCTTCTACTTGTTCCACTGTGTGTGATTTATATGAATTCAGAGTTGATGAAAGATGATTAAGGACTGTAAAGGATAAAAATATATTTATCTGCTCACACCTTTTGAGCTTGAGAGAGAGGGATTGTTTTAAAATCTCTATTTTTGTTTTGTTTTATTTTCCCCTCAAGAGACACCTTTTTATTGGGTTTTAAATGGAAATAGTGAGAATAATGAGGAATATTTTTGCATAAGGATTATCTTACATTTCAAAGAATGGTGCTTGGCTTGTATCTGGATTACCATCGTTTCCGTAGCAGAATTCGATTGGCCGCTTTGACCAGTGACACAATTAATACAGTAATTTCAACCCCACTGACTTTCTGTGTTTAACATCACTAGTTGAAGCATTATTTAAAATATCTTCTTTTGTGTTCCATACAGTTTAAGAACAACATGAGGGTGAGTAAATGATGACAGAATTGGATAGACTATCCCCTGAAAAGAAAAGAAAAATTGTGTAGGACATTAAAACTAAGTGTTTTTAGCGTGTAAACCTTTTAGCTTTCTTCCCCCATTCTCGCACACAAACATGCTTTTACAGCCCAGGGGGAAAAGAGGGTGTGCTTCTTATTGTTAGTCACTTTACTGTCTTAAGGTTTGGGCCTGACTTTGTGTGTGTTTGGGAGTGGAGGAGGGTTTACATTGCCTGTGTCCCAGGAGAGGAGGAGCAGAGTGATTAAGTCTCTTCATGTTGCCCATGTCCCTGTTTGGGCAGCTGTGTGTGCATGTGTGCGTGCGTGTGTGTCTGTGCTCGCTTAGGCAAGCATGTGTGTGTCCGCACAAGTCACCATCTGTATACATTCCTTGCACATAGTTGGCACTGTGTATTTGCATGTGGGTGATGTGTTGATTCTGGGATTTAGGGTGTTTGTTTCTGTGTTTATTCATCGGATGCTTCACGTACGGATGCTTCTTCGGCTGTCTGAAGGTGTGCCGTAACCCGTGAACTTTTGCATAATCCAGATTTCCATCAGAATTTGAATGGGATTGCATGTGATGTCTTAATGTGCACTCAGGCATGGGTTTTATATGCACATGCCTCACAAAAACAGAAATACGATACTTTAGGCGATTTTAATATTTCATGCCCGAATTGGTAGGCCGCGCGTGTATAAGCATAAGTGATGTTTTTTTGTGTGTGCATCTTATCTCCTGGGACACATACATTAGCCGCCCCCTTTCTGAAGAAATGGAACTCTTTGCACCTTTTCGTAGACTGAACTAGAGCCTTTTGCACCTTTTTGTAGAGGAGAGTGGTGGATTGTGCACCTTTTTTTGTAGAGCGTAATCGATGGTTTTTGGACTAAACTTCGTGGATGTGTATGTGTCGGTATCTGGCCCGTAACAGGATGCACCCCTGTGTCTGCGGCCAGCCATGTTGAATACTGATGTAAATATCGAAGAGACTGTTGAACAGATTTTGACCACGTTTTTAACAGGTCGTTCGTCTTTTTAATTGATGGCTTACATTAGGTCTTTCACCCCTCTTATTTTAGCTCAATTTTTTTTTTCTCTTTTATTTGCATTATCAAGTCTGGCTTACCTGCTGTTTGTATATCTGGAAATTGTAGTTTTCTTGTTTTGTTTTCAGGCTTTAGAGTCGTAGCAAATAAAGTGAACTCCTGGCAAGTTTACGTCTTAAATGCAGTCTGGTTCTGGTCTGACCGGTGACCTATTTCTTTTTCTTTTCTTTTGGACCAGAAGACAATAATGCTCTAGTGTAGAAATGTATTACATCCTGCAAAATCAACATCTGGGAATGTGCATGCGTTCATTTCGTTCTCTGTTTCATTTCTCCATTCTTTTAGCAGACCACGTGTACTGTATTTACTTTCCAACTACTACTAATTCAAGGTGAAAGAGTTGACTTGCCAAGTTTTTTAAGGATACAATATAGAGTTGTTTGACTGATGATAGAGTACCGAGTATTTTTTCATTTCTTTTTATCGACTAAAGTGCTGGGAGGGTGGGGGCACGGTGAGGGATGAACTGGTGCTATGTGTGCTATTCTTTAGATGTTAAAGGCCTGCTGGGTCACTGGTGCCTTTTCAGGAGGACTGCGGGAGACGGACTGCGTGTGTATCTGGGTAGGGCATGGAGTGGTGGCGCTCCTCTCTCTCCTCTCTCCGGCTATGACTGTGCCAGTGTTTATGCGTCCTCCATTTTGATGGCACAGATCACATATGCTGCATGCGTCGCTGGAGAGGAACCGCTGTGTCCATGCGCCACCTGCTGTGTGTTGCTGCGGCTTAAATTTACTACTTACAGTCAACACCAGGGGGTGTCATAACTGAGAAAGATGACTTTTAGTGGCCACAAATGATGGCTTTTCTCCTTCTGGGAAGTTGAAGGTGATGTGTGTAATTTTTTTTTTTCAATGTTAAAATGCTAAAAGTAAGCCATTCGATGGTTGATTTTTCCCGAAAGGTGTAACACTGTGGCGCTATCAAAAAGTTGCTCTGTTTGTTTGAGCATCACAACCAGCCCGAAAGAGGCTGAAATCATTATTTTTGTGAATTAGTTTCAAGTTACACACTTCACCTTTAAATGATTATTTTTATTTAGGAAAAACATATGTCTCGCCTGGTATGAAAGGTTTCTTAAGGCAAGTATATAGTGGGAATGAAGGGACCAGTGTTAATCAAAAAAGGCCAGGATGTCCATATCACGTTGCCTATCTGTCTGCTCATGTGCCCGAGTAAAGCACCTTTTTCTGGGGTTCGCGTTCATAGACGTGCTCCCCGGCACCTTGCAATTCAGTCTGACTGTGTCACGGAGCACAGAGCAGTTAGATGGCAGACGCCTGTGAGGGTGGAGAAAGAGTGTGAGAGTTTAACTGCCCATAAGTCTTGTCATTCTTCCTTCTAACACAGTTTGTTGGGGTACTGTGCATTGTAAATCATTGTGAATTTGTAACCTGGTGGATCGCTGACAGCTTGCAAGAGAGAGTATGGAGCGGTGTATTAAAAATGGAACTCTTTTAATAAGTAGTGACTGTCTCTCCTCTCTGCAAAGGCAGAAACCGGACCCGTCTGTTTTGAAGCAACGGACTCGCTGCATTTTGCAGGTTTTCCTTTAGCTTGCAGTTTTGTTTTGTTTTGTCCGTCGAAGCCTTTTTACCCAGAATGCAGCATTGCTATTCCACTCTAAATAACAGACATACCACATAAAGATACTCTCACCTCTTTCTCTGCGTGTTGCGTTCTCTTCCAGCACACCCCAACACTCTGCTTTCAGTCTTTTCCCTGAAGTGAGATGGATTATAACCCAACTTTGCAAATGTTTTGGTAAAGTAACGTGTGACAGCTCGACAAATTGATGTCCGGACATGGTATCACGAATTACAGAGAAATACAGACAGGATGGGTGATGACATCAGCTCGCTTGAACACTCAAAACAACAAACAGGTTGTGAACTTTTTTTTTACGATGCAGTGTCTCACTTTCTATGACTACATCCCTATACAAATCTATATACTGTATATTACATAGAAGCACTAATGAAGTTTGATTGTTAGTCGTGCACTCTCAGCATGAGTTGTAACCCATACCCAGCTGTGCTCATGCACTGACCCTGTAACGCCAGTGCTCATCCACTCCATTCTGTCTGTGTTCAAAGTGCCAATAACTTTGTGAATCCCTAACTGTGACCCAATATTATCAAAAGTAATTGCACATTAACTACTGTAAAAAATGAGTAAGAGAAAAGTCAAAGGATACAGCTGAATATCTTAATAAAAGTTTGTAACAAAGATTTTTGTGTCTTTGGCGCCTTATTTTATTTATTCAAAAGGAAAGAAAAAAAAATGATTACCCATTGGCAGATCTCTTTTCCAGTTTTAAACAAAAACTCTTTTTTTTTTTTTTCTTAAAGAAAACAAGACCTAATATATTATCTTAATATATTTGCTTCACAAATACATGTAATTTGATTAAAGATTTATAGATATTTATATTGGAAAAAGATAAATGTACCGAGTTAGATTTATTTTATTTTTTATTTATATTTTTTATTAAGTGTTTTAATGATATACTTAAAGTAATCTTGCAGCCCCTCTGGAAGTCTGGTGAGGCCACCTGGTTGAAAACCACTGTTGATATGTACATAGTAGTATGTTTAATATGCAATCTAATTGCAGGAGTGAATACACCTTGACTAAACATGGAGGTCTTCACTGAAAGCAGCCAATTCTACAAGTGAATTCAAGATAATAATTTAAGTTTCAGGGGGGGAAAACCTTTTGATTGTCTTTAAGGCACAACTTTTATAGGTTTACTTTAGTCAACCATACTTTATATTAAGTGGAATACTTTAGTGGATGTATAGATTTCAATTAAGTCTTACTTCAAAATAACTTTATGTACTATTTTCTTCTATCAGGCTAAACAATATTTTCATGTAGAAGGTTGTCATCATGGGAGGTTATTGAGAGGTTATTAATGCCTAAACTGTAGCTTGACCTGATCACAGAGAAATACTTGGGAGTTTGTGCAACCTTTCTTAACACAACCTGATCATGGCTGCAACCCAGAGATTGAGTATGAGAGTGCACTTTAACATTTCATTATTATTGTTATCCCATTGACTAGATCAACTGCCTCTTTGATAGCCAAAAAATATTTTAGCAGGTTTTACCGTGTATGGATAAAGGAAGTCTAATAGCATATCTCGTCTCACGTGTGTCACCTCTGTAATTTTACAGTTCCTCCGTCCAAAAACCAATTTGAATGTGGACTGAATTAAGAAAATTAATATTTGGTTAAACAACATCCGTGGATCTAACGTTTGATAAAATGGTGCTGTTATACGTTTTACGCTGAACAGCTGGATCCACCCGTAAATGGGCAGAGGAAGCTTGACGCGCTCGTGTCGTGTGAGGTTATTGGCTATGACGAAATCTCTTGAAGCAAATAAGGCAACAGGAAGTAGCCTGAACGAGCCCACGCATCATGGGTTTTCCATAGAGCCGACCGACAAGCGGAAGTTCCTTTTATGGGCATAAGAGAATGAGGAAGCTAACAATATCCATGGGAGTAATAGTAGCCTATCTATTAACCCAGGCTAGAAAAATGGCACAGACTTCTTATGCGTTCGTCATTGTGTTGTATTGTCGAGTAATTATATAATATAATATATCATTTTAGTTAAAAATGCAATTATTTTAAATAAAATACAGGCTACAATAAAACAACCAGAAGGTGATTCATCAAGGTTTTTTTTTTTTTTTTTTTTTTTTTTAAAAGGTCATTGATAGTCTAGAGGTATTGATGATTAATTTAGTACTTGGTTGTCAAAAAAAAATCTTCCGACTGATTACATCAGAAGAAGAATGATACACGTTCTGACTTATTTCCTCAAACAGAGCCGCAATTCATGGGAGGAGCCCGAGTGTCAATCACAAGCGAACACGTCACCAAAACTATATAAAGCCCGCTGTCTTAACGCTGAGGTTTACTTCGGTGAATGAAACGACAGTGAAAGTAAACTGAGCTCAGAAGAAATTGCCTAAACATTGTTTGTATATTTGAAAAGAGGATAGAAGTTACTTAAGTAAGAACGATGGATGTCACAACAGAGGCCAAGCAGATTATGGTCCATGCGTTGAGCAAAATCTACAGCTCGCGCACCCAGCGTGGTGGACTCCGACTCCACCGGAGCCTGTTGCTGACGCTCGTCATGAAATCTGCAAGGGACATATACCACTCTGCTCGACTGACAAGCGAGAAAATGGGGCAATCTGACACACTCAGTGTCACAGAGAACACATCGCAAACAGAAGAGCCCATTGACACAACGAGCTCCACGACAACACCTCTGCGCGCGATAGCGACACAGTCCAACGAGGATGAGCAAAGGTCCGGACTCGAGGGTCATGCACATCTACACAACCCCGCAGGACTCACGGTGGACAAAGAAAACTGCAACCCAACCAGATCGGACCGTCACTCCAGAAAGCGACGGAGCAAAACAGCCACAGATCCCGACTTCCTACCGTGCAAAAAAGCCAAACTGGAGTTTGTGGAGGCCAGAGGAATTCTTCAGAATAATTCCGCCAACTGCGGTAGAGCGCTAGACTCACTGTCACTTGTACCTATGCCAAGAACAATTGTGACATTTTGAAAAGACAAACCGCAATGGCACAACACAATGACAGTGAAGTGAACTTTGCGCACTACAGAGGGAAGCGTATTACGTGACGCATAACTGCTGTGATATTGAGGGCAATTGACTAACGTGGAGAAGTCAGTGGGTGATTACTCACAGTGGAACAATGTGACAGCTCATCGGAGAGCGGGTTGTTTTGGGGAAAAGGTGTGATGGTTCTCTGATTCAGGAATCAGGACATGACGCGGCGGTAGGCTATCATGACTTCTACAAGAAGTGTTACTGAGAGAACTTCCACGGACATTCACATGAACTTTATCTATTTATTTATTGGCCATCTGGTTATACCATGTTGTTCAGACTGTATTTATCTATGGTGCTGTCAGGATTGTCCAGTTATGACACTGACTGGGATTTCTGTGGTCTCCTTGCTGGGAAAACCCACATTAAGCTGTGTTTTGGAACATTGTATCTGGTTTCTTGCTGGTCCAAGCAGTAACCAGTTGAAACATTGTAGCCAGGGATTTTCCAGCAGGTCAACATGACATAAGCTACTACAAACACACATTGTGATGTTATGATCTATATCTACCTCAGTTTTGTACAATAAAAGATTCTCTGACATCTAATTTTTGTGTGTGACGCATTATCTTGAGAATTGTTAATCCAGGAAATGATCTGACGGAGTCAGCTAGGCTTGTATGTAGTTGCATGCGCTCTGCTGAAAGTATTCCGCGGTCACGTGACCGGAGGTGCGGATGGCTCGCGGGCAGGAGCTGTATGTTCGCGGAAGGCAGGAAGCGGTGAGGCCGTGAGCACATCAGGCCGGATAATCGCTGCTGCCGTCTCTTTTCGCACTCCCACTTCTTTTCAACCCCCATAACCGGCTCAGGATATGGGGAACAAAAGACGAGAAGCTGTAAAATGTTTAAGTCGTCTACTAATAATTAATGGCCCATTAGCAAGTGCTGTTAAAACCAAACTTAACACTTCTTTTTATTAGTCATTGTCCTTATTCTGAATTCTATACTTAAAGTCTATGTTAAAGATATACTTGCTGGTTGAACACATACATTCACACATACCTTAATGCATCACAATGCTACTATCCAAACTGCAATGTGCGAACAAGACTTTTCCGAGGGATACTTTTCGGCGGCAATCTGTTAAAGGTCTTTGCGCGCACCCAAATTTGTCTTTTGGCGCCTTTATCAGCCTACAGTTAACCAACTCACAAATCGCCTATAATTTCTATATAGGCCTAATTTAAATCTAACAGAGTAATAATGATGACCATTTTTGCTACAGCGCTCGAGCGACATTGTTGCTGTGGTACCTTCGCACGATTTCTATTGGTTTGTAGCACTCGCCGACTTGTTGAAACGTTATACTTATACGCTTATTTGAATCAATGTAATACAATAGTAGTTTATAACAGATAGTCTACACTTAAATCATGTATTTGTATCAAAACCTGATTCACTTTGTGACCATGTTATAATAATAAACACGGAATTAAATTCTATGTGTAATAGATCTAAATAGGTGTAAAAGATAGATAAATCTTCATGTGAGCCATGTGTATATTTGTTGACCCAGCAAAATCATACCCCATGTTGGATCATGATCACGGGGTAAGGGAGCAGGAAGTGGGGCAGGCGCGAGAGAGGAATGTGCTAGTGAGCGGAAGGAGGTATTAATAGACTAGAGGAAGGACAGCACCCTTCACACATCCGCACATCTGGCCGACATACAGCAGACAGCCGGGGGAGGGGGAGCTGCTGAATGCCTGTGTGGCCCATCGATTGTCCTTCTAATGGAACGAGCCTCCCCTCCCTTCCCTCTCGAGTCTGAAACCTGATCCTCCAGTATCTGAAATCTCACAGGAATGCACTGTTAGCTCCCACAATCTCCTGACCAAACGACTTTACAACACTCGGATCAGCAGAACTGCATATAGCCTACACGAATACACGTAGAATCAGAAAAGGACAGAGCAAGGGTAAAAACAAAAGAAACAAGCTAATAATGTAGCCACATGCCACCCAAATGAGATACTGCAGCCTCATAGGCGGAGGGTAAACCATCTGTAAGGCTATGTGAAAAACACCGTGACATATTATCTCATGAAATAGTTACGTGTTGCCTATCAACAACCTAGGCCTACACATCACAGCATAAACGCTCTTTTTATTAAAGTGGTTATGTTCGTAAACCACTATAATTTGAACAGGCAAACCTGATAGCACATATACATCCAGAGATGGGCATACATACATGGAAATGTATTTAAATACAAATACAAAATACTGTGTGAAAAAATAATACAAAATACTGTGTGAAAAAATGTATTTAAATACAAATACAGTATTTTGTATTCTGAAAATACACAAAATAGGCCTACATGTGAAACTGGCCATCCAGTGGAGGTATAGGTCACAGTGAATAAAGAAACTACATAGGCCTATATTGACTTTTAATTCCTAACCTCATCTCTGCCCTCTCTGTCATTCTTTCTTTCTGGCAATTACAAATACACTTATGCAAAATAGCAGCCATTTATATACTTATTTCTGACTAGCTTACAATGTAGTCTATTACTTGTGGTGAACACTATTTAAAAATTATACTGTATGTAAAACGGTGGGGACCTTTTCTGCTATCTAGCAAAGAATATGGATGGGCGATATTTACATTTATGCATTTGGCAGATGCTTTTATCCAAAGCGACTTACATTGCATTATCCTATACATTTATACATAGGTATGTGCAATCCCCTGGGATCAAACCCACAACCTTGCGTTGTTAACGCAATGCTCTTACCACTGAGCTACAGGAAAGCCTAGATATTGAGATATGACCCAAAATGTCAATTTTACTTCACAGTTACAATATATGGTTTCACAATTCTCAATATCAGTTTTGAAACCACAAAAACTAAATTTCAAACTCTTTTGAGCTTTTTTTTTCTTTTCTTTTCTTTCCCCACAGGTAGTCCAATGCTTTTAAAGTAATTTTATATTTATTTTATGTAAAGTTTATTTGTTTCTATAAGTTTATCAAAATTAGAAAGTTTATCTAAAATTAGAATTAATTTAGATTAATTTGACACTATTTATTATTATTATTATTATTATTTTAATGAACAATTAAACTAAAAGCTGAAGATATTTGTGGTGTATCATTCATCAGTGCTTCTTTTTCCACTCCAACGTTCCAATAATTCCTAAATTGCCCACTAAAAGCTGCACGGATAAATTTGCTTACCCCACAAATAGGCCTATCTGTGTAAACGGTTTAAAAAGTTCCATCGATTCACACTTTATATCATTGCTATGATATGTAGTGTCATGTCACCCATCCCTAACATGCAGTAATGCTTTAAACACGTTTGACGCGCTAGACACAAAATATTTTCACACTTGTCTTCTCTTTTATTCTGTCATGTTAACTCAAGGCAAATCTAAATGCACTATTTTAACTTTAATCAACAAGTAGATTTGATCATGATATCCTCACCTTATTCCAAAAAAAAAAAAAAAAAATGAGCTGGTCCAATGCTGAGTTGTACTGCAGCTCACATGCATGAATGTTGGGGGTTGGGGGGAGGGGCGTGTCTGAACTAGTTGATGCACGAAATCAGTATCTTGATAAAGAGGTTGACAGGCAAAAAGTATTTTATGTATTTTGAAAATACAAAAATACTCATCTTAAATGTAAATTACATTTTATTTTTTTTTCCAAAGGCTTTAAAATACAAAATAGTATTTTGTATTTCAAATACGTATTTTAAATACATGTTTATGAAATACTGCCCATCCCTCCGTATATCACAGAGACATCTATTTGATGTGCGTTTTTACATCTGGAAGACGTATTTTTTTTAGAGTGTTTGCTCATCTGCAATACGTCTAGGACGTTCCCTGTCAGATGTCAAATAGACGTTTAGAAAATGTCTTTAAGATGTTTATGATTTAGAATGTATGTAAAACTGACATGTTAAAGACGTCTTTGAGATGTTGGTAAACAGCAGATGCTTTCAAAATTAAGTGATCTTTAACAGACATCTTGCAGACATAGCCTACATGTGCTATCTGGCGTGGTTTAGCATGGCAGCCATTTCGAAAATAGTCTATTGCTTTACCTAATGCAGCAATACATACGTTTTCTTCAAATTCTGAATGGATCATTGCCCAGAAAGCATGCATAAAAGCGCTCCCTTTAGCCTAAAATCATGTCACTCATCTTAATTCACAAGTTCCGCTAATCTTTTAAGCTGACTGTACAGTCTTATTTAGCCTACATAATGTCTACACTTTTTTTTTGTTACGAGTTAAATTATAACGAGAGGATTTGAGTCTGCAGATCTCAGCACTGAACAAAAACTCCGGCGTTTTGAGTGGTGAGGGGATTCCAACTTAAACACGGCCATTGCATTCAAGAAATCATCAGATATGTTGGTGATTGGCTACATTGCTCAACGCTGCAAATATACGTTGTAAATAGAAAAACGTACTCGGTTACTAACGTAACCTCGGTTCTCTCTAGAAGAGGGAACGAGTACTGCGTAAGTATCTTACGCTAGGGGAAAATCCCTTTTCCGCGAGATATTGAAGCCAAAAAATTATCCTTAATTTTGTATTATTGTAAAATGCGTTGCGGCAGCATACAGACATAGGCAAGACGGCTCGTGTGCCTATTGGCTGTTCTGCAGCAACTGCAGCAGCCTATCGAGCGAGGCCTAGCGTGACGTCAGACCCAATGAGGGTGCTTCGCGCCCACTGCGCCACGTCCCGCCGAAACGGGCGTGGCTTAGGCCTATAAATCCAGCTCGCAGGCAGCTGATATCTGGTTTTTCATCGCCGAAGCTAACCAGAGCGTGTGCATGCACGGCAAGATACGCAGTACTCGTTCCCTCTTCTAGAGAGAACCGAGGTTACGTTAGTAACCGAGTACGTTCTCTTACGAGAGGTCTCTCGTACTGCGTAAGTATCTTACGCTAGGGGACCCAATGTAAAACGCCATGCGTGCTGGGATCTGACACCAAAGACCCAAGGGCGAAAGCCCGGGGTTCATATAGTGCATAATCACCAGGGGAATCCGGGAAGTCCGAGTCAAGTGGGACACCGCCTCGGGCTTTACCGCAATCCTGGGCCGCGGCCCACGCGGGGCGGGGCGGCGGCCAGATTAGCGAGAGCGCGGTCTTGCGCTTCGGGCCGCAGCGCCGGTGGGCAGAGGCTGAGGCTGTGAGCTCTGAGCAGATGGTTTCGCACGGCCTGCTGCAGAACTGGAGCGCTTCGGCAGGAAGTGCTTCATAGCCTGTGACGCTTTCTGTACCTCGGCGAATCTTTCCGTGAAATCTTTGACGGAAGTTCCGAAGAGGCCAGCGGGAGAAAGCGGAGCGTCGAGGAACGCGGCGCGCTCAGACTCAGACATCTCAGAGAGCGTTAGCCATAGGTGTCTCTCAGTCACAGTGAGAGAGGCCATGCTCCGTCCTATGGCCTGTGCAGCAGACTTAGTAGCGCGGAGAGCGAGGTCCGTAGCACTTCTCAAGTCTGGCACGCAAATTGCATCTGGTCCTTTCTCGTCCAGCTTTCGGAGGAGATCGGCCTGGAAAATTTGCAGTGTGGCCATAGTATGCAGCGCTGACGCAGCCTGCTCAGCGGCGGAGAAAGCGCGACCGAGCAGGGTTGACGTCATGCGGCAAGCTTTTGAAGGCAGAGCCAGCTTAGCGCGCCGTCCAGCGGAGGGCGGGCAAAGGTGGGCTGCTATCGCTTCTTCGACCGGCGGCAGCGAATGGTAACCTCTGTTTTTAGCATCGTCAACAGCGGAGAATGCTAGCGAAACAGAAGAGCGCATTCTAGCTGAGAAGGGGGCGTTCCAAGATTTAGCGACTTCTTCGTGTAGCTCAGGAAGAAAGGGCGCTGGTCTGGACACAGGCGAAGCGCGCTCCCCAGGAAGAAAATATCCATCCAGCCGGTTGTGGGCAGGCTGTTCAGGCGTAGACCACTCGAGGCCGAGGCTCGCCGCTCGCAGCTCTGACTCGATGCTAGCTCTTTTGCCTGACGATGCGCGGACAGAGGGCGCGAGATCCGCAGAGCTCGCCCAATCCTCACTGCCCAATGCCAGGAGAGAGCAGGAATCATCCTCCCCCAATGCGGCTTTTTCATCAGCGTCATCGACGGAAGCGGCGGCAGACGGCGGCTGCTGTCCGTCAGGAAGAGACACTGAAGAAGCCGGTGAAGCTGGCGGGCGAACCGGCGAGCTTTGACGGGTGGGGGAAGGTTCCGGGACCCGCTGAGCACGGCGCTTTTTACGGCGCGGCACTACAGCGGGCGGAGGTGCAGTCTCAGTGAAATATGCCAGGCGAGTCCTCAGAGTCGCCATAGGCAGTAGCTCGCAGTGATGGCAGCCGCCGTCAGCGAGCGCGAGAGCTGCATGATCCTCACCCAGGCAGGAAACGCAGATAGCGTGGCGGTCCCCGTCGCTGAGTGTGGCTCTGCACGAGCCGCAGGAAGGCATCTTTAAAAAGATGCAAGCTCTTTTAGACAGTGTGTGTCGCGGCGGCGAACACACACACAACAGAGAGTGTAAAGGATATAGGCGCCGGATAGCGCAGCAGGAAGGCGATTGAAGGCGGCGCGGCCAGCGGCCAGCGACTTCAGTGACGACTCATCCCGCTGCAAGTGCTTCCTCAGACGGCGCGGCTTCTCTCCGGATCCAGCGATGCGTGTGCTTCGCTGAAGAGATGAAAAATCAGATATCAGCTGCCTGCGAGCTGTATTTATAGGCCTAAGCCACGCCCGTTTCGGCGGGACGTGACGCAGTGGGCGCGAAGCACCCTCATTGGGTCTGACGTCACGCTAGGCCTCGCTCGATAGGCTGCTGCAGTTGCTGCAGAACAGCCAATAGGCACACGAGCCGTCTTGCCTATGTCTGTATGCTGCCGCAACGCGTTTTACAATAATACAAAATTAAGGATAATTTTTTGGCTTCAATATCTCGCGGAAAAGGGATTTTCCCCTAGCGTAAGATACTTACGCAGTACGAGAGACCTCTCGTAAGAGAACCTCTTTATCGTGTGTGTGCTTGGTTATAATGCGCAATGCTGTAAAACGCGTACAAAGTATTATGAAACATGAGCAGATCTAAATTTAAAGGTGCACTGTGTAATTTTTAGCGGAATTGGAACCAACAGAAGTTATGGTGGCTGACAGGAAAATATTCTGTCGTCTGAGACAGCAGAGAGTAGCCAGTTAAGCAATGAGGTTTCTTTACAAAGATAAATGAAGAAATTAGGTTTACTCTGTTTAATAAAACGATATGTTATTGCGAAAATTATTGTTACTTGTTCATCATTGTGTCAGTTCGCTGACTTTAGCTTGCTTCTTTGCACAAAGTACAGCATAGTGACGAAACGCATTAGTCCATTTAGGGCTACTGTAGAAACATGTCGGCGCATTTCAATGTAAGGGGACCCGCGGTGTATGTAGATAGAAATGGCTCATTCTAATGAAATAAAAACATAACGGTTCATTATGTAAGGTCTTTATACTACTGAAAACATAGTTATGTATGATATTGCATTTCTGTCAACAGATCCTCCTAAATATTACACAATGCACCTTTCAATGCCGCAATCGACACTTTTAATTAAATTTAGATTTTAACTTTATTATTATAGATTTAGTTTAAATGTGCAGGTGCATTTTTGGCTAAAGCCCCAGTTAATTTTATGACCCATGGCCAACTCGCTCCGCCTATGTGCAGCCTCATAATTTATATGTGGGATAGTCGGCGATCACATTAAAAATCTATGATTTTTTAAATTATTATTTAGCCTTGGAAATACACTAACCCCCAGTTTCACAGATTAAAATGCATGTTTGAGCTGTTTTAACAGAAAGCAACTTGCACTGACACATCTTAAAATATATTAGTGCCATTGTTTTGTCTCAAGACGCACAACAGTAATGTTTTTATAAGGCATATATAAAAGCTACTTAAAAAAAAGAAGAAAAAAAAATACTCTGGTTTAATCTAAGCCCTGTCTGTGAAACCAGGCCTATAACTGTAAGAATTTAGAAAAAAAAAGCAAAAAAAATGTACTCAGCTATTTAACTTGTAACATTGACCATTTAAAAGGGATTGTTCTCCCTCATGCCGTTCCAATCAAAAATATTTTAAAACTGTTAGTAAACAGTTTTGGTTACCATTGACATACAGTGAAAAAAACCTGACTGAAACATTTCTCAAATTATCTTCTTTTATATTCCACAGAAGAAAGTCATACAGGTTTGAAATGACATGAGGGTGAGTTTTTTCCCCCTTTAACTCTTTGTATTTGATTTTCATATTACCACTGAAGCTCACAAGATGCTTTTAAAAACATGCTGGATAACATGATCATCATGCTTGTGGCTCAAACGGCGCTGCCATTAAAACACAAGTGGGACAAAATAAGGACCATAATTTGTAATAAAAATTGGGAAACGGAGAGAAAAATATGAAAAGAAAGAAAGAAATGTGTAAGATACTTTTTAAACATTTGTCAGCAGCGTGAGTGGGGTACTGATAGCAGCACCAAGAATGGAAAGTGTTAAATCCTGCTCAGAGCACTTTCTCCTGACCATACTCAATTTAAGCAAGGCACTTCACCTCTGAAGCCCTGGAGGTCTTATGACTACTCTTGTGGTCTGATCCCTCTATGTGTCAGATAAGGCTAAACCTTAAATTCTGTGAATAAGAGGATGCATTCAGCTCTGTGTAACCTCACTCATGTACTCACAATCATGACCCGGTTAGCCAAATGCACATTCCTTTGGAATTGTGTAAGAGTCAGAAACTCAAAACCGTAGTGAAAGCAGAGGAAGATGAACATGTGGGATTTCAGAACTAAAAAGAGTTTTGCGCACAACAGCAAGGATTTTCTTCTTGACTCTTTTATTTCATTCTTTTTGTGTGTGTGTGTGTGTGTGACAGTAGTCATATTGACGTGCCCTGAACATAGTGTTGAAGTGTCTCTCCTTCTAGTTGGCAGAAAAGGAAAAGAAAAACAGCTAGAAACAGAAAGAAATTAACAACCTGAAGTTGCATCAAAGTGATTTTCCTCCCCAGAATATGCAATTTTTTTGTTTGTTTTAAAAAATAGAGCATAAAGGAATATATTACTTTAAAAAAGATTTATCTGTACTCGTGTTTTTTCTACAAAACATTTCATTTTTTGAATTCCTGCAGATGACTTTTTATCAAACGCTGTGGCATGCACATTGCACATGCAGTTCTCGAGGTAAATGCTTTTCTACATTTTTTTTTTCTGACAAAAACTTGCGTGTTTTTAGTTTCTTCTTTTTACAGTGTGACTCCCACATCGGCATTGTATTTTTAAGTGTCACTTGTTTTGCCAAACATGAGGTTGTTAGTAACGATGAATTATGACAGACGATGAGAAATGTCGATGTCCTATCCAGACAATCGCTTGTCTTTTACCTCACATTCACACACACAGCAAGACGCTGAGAGAACATCATGCATGCAAATTAGGATGACTGAAAATCATTCACGTGTTGTTTTTTGTCAAACACATCCTCATGGACCTGATCACAAACGTATACAAACACACATTGCTCACAAACATATACAGACACATGGTTTCCTTATACGCTTGTTGCCAACTCAAAACGGGTTTGTATTGCATATAGATACTCTCCATATAAAAACTCAAGTCACTCAAGCTAAATGCCTGTTGTGGATAAAATAAATCAAGACTGTTTTTCACTGCAAACCAACACACTGCAGCTGTATAAATGTGTAAAGAGACGTGCAGTCTAAATAATGCTGAATAAGGCACTGATTAATCTCAGTAATAAGAATGCAGTTCTCAAAGAAACAATGACCACAGAATCTAGTAATGCTCAACTAGCAAGGGGAGACATGAAACTTGGATTCTGTATCTTGTGTTTACAATACTCACCAGTTGTGGGCACACTTATACATAGAGTCTTAAAGGAGAGCCACAATTTCATCAGTAGTGCTACATACAGGACTCACTCAAGTGGGACTGTACGTGAAAATGTGGTAGTAAATGCTACATACATCGTCTAATTTGCACATGCTGCAAAGTTGGACTCGATCGGCAGCGTGTCTGTGTATGCGGAGTCATTCCACAGAGGATTCTGCCTCGTAAAGAATACTGAGATGGCAATGGTAATGTGGGCCGAAGAGACACAAAGATCAGTGGGACACAAGAGACAAGTTTTGGCAGAAAAGGCCCGGTCATTGTTTCACCCATGCAGTTTGATTGGCTGTGTTACATGTTCCTGTGCAGTTTGACTGGCTGTGTTACATTTCCTGAACACAGAACGGTGCACCATCGGTGACAGACACATATTACGACTCTCAATGTACAGGTCATTGACAAACATGGAACAGAAAAAGGTGAGACTGACAGAGCCAGAACCTCTGGCTGCCGAACAATGTGGATCACAGCGCCATCTGCTGATTGAGTAGAGGTAGTGGAGCTCAGTTACCTTCTCACATTTACCTACACATTGAAATGTCTTAGGGATTTTTTTTTATTTATTTTTTTTAGGTCAGTTTAAAGCAATGGTTTTTGATTTGAAGGCCCCCCATTTCTGGTATGTCTTTTATAATTATGACAAAGCTGCTTGTTTTGTATCTTTTTGGGGGGAGTTTTAATTAACTACAATTTATTATGCGATTAGATTATTTGAATATATTAAAACTAATTTATTTAATAATGAAAGTCATTGTTGACTTCTGGCCCCCTGGTTGAAAACAACTGGTTTAAAGGTATAAAATAAATAATTATAAAAAAATAAATAAAAATCAGCATTTAAAAGGAAGATTATGACAGTAAAGATTTTTATAAAATATAAGATTTTTACGCCAACCTAATTAATTCTTGTTAACTAACATCTAAATGCTCTTTTTAATATCGAAACGTCTTCTAAGACGTTTATATCATGTTTCTATTAAAATGGTGGATAACTAGTCAGCTCTTCCTCTACTTTCTTTTTCATTTTTTTTCCCTTCTTGATAAAAAGTGTTCACAGTTACAGAGACTTGAGATCAGATGCATGCTTCAAACTGTCATTAACGCTCACTGATATGGCTGAGAAAGTGTTTCCATAGAAACAGTCCAAGTCGTCGAGCTACCGAGGACGTCAGCTGGTCAGATGGGTTTCTGTCATGGCCCATAATGGATCACTATCACAGAGCTCCACACACCATCTACACAAAACTCACATGAAAACAAGTATGGCAATACAAAGAGTGGCAGTCAAATACAAAAACAGGTAGAAAATGAAATTAAAAGCATCATCATCATCATTATCTTCATCATCACCATCATCACTTATCAATACTTATTTATGTGATCATCTTTGTACACACATTGTCATTATCAACATGAAATCATATGTAAAGATGGAGAGGTTCTCTCTCTCTCTTCTCCCCCCATATCTCTCTCTCTCTCTGCATGTACCCTGGAAGACTGGAAGAGCATGTTTATTCATCCTTTGCCTGTTATATGTTTGTATATTTTATGTGCTACTATATCTGCATTTTTGTGCAAGTGAGCAAGTTATCTATACAGTGATAGAGGAATGTAAATAAAATGTTATCAAATGTCTCAAGCTTAAAAAGTAATTGTGCTATCTGTTTATTTTGGATTGTATGTGTTATTTGGCACCAAATCTGGTACAACAAAATTGCGAACATCTCTCTGGTCACCCTTTTACTAGTTAGCAATGGCTTCATCTCCCCTATCCTTCAGGAGAGAGGGATCTCAGAGAGTCGAGAGAGAGAGAGAGACGGGGGGCGTCGACGGGAGAGAGAAAGAACGTCACGGACATGACAAAGGAGCCAAATAATTTATCCCCCCTTCCCCCTTTTATCCAAAGTTTCTGTGTATTTTTTAACTTGTTTTTTTTTTTTTCAATCATGCAGGATTTCCAAAGGATTTATTTTTTAGGAGTTCAAACAAAGCTGGGCAGTGAAACAGAAGATTCAAACTCCAGTGTTTCCAATGAGAAGCAGAAGACGAAGCCGAAGAAGAAGAAATAGTGAGGAGCTTTGCGTTTTTCTCTCCTGTTTTGTCTGTTTGTTTATGATTCTTCTTTCTTGTGTTTGGGGGGCTGAAGTGCAGGGTGGGCTTTCCTATTTTAGTTCAGGTGAGTTCACCTCCATCTCCCACCCACAACTTACCCGCACGCCTCCCCCTCAACTGGGATAATTATTAACAGTAAACATAGATGATAAAACTCATCGATATTTCCCAGCATCTGGACTGATTTTTGCAATAAACGAATCTCCAGTCAAGTTCTGTGAAATAAAAAGTGATCCACCTTTTTTTTTAAACGAGTGCTAAAGAGTTTGTAGCGTCTCATTTCCGGAGGGACTGCATGAAATGTCCTGGGGGAAAAAAGTTCAGACATTCCTCCTCCTTATCAAAACATTTTTTGTATTCTTCAGAAAAAGGCTAGGAACAGGATTTCATATTCGTTAGTCTTCATATTCACCGTCAGCGGTCCGTCGCTTTCAGGGAAACACTTGGCAGCAGAGGAAATGGAAAAGAAACAAGAAATAGAAAGAAACGAATCATGCCTTGATTTCCCCTGTGGACATTCAGCGCACTGCCAAGTGTTTCCCCGGACAGATCTGCCAATCCAGCGAGAGTATTGTTTTACTGTGAGCCTACGCTCTGCGTGGTGGCAGTCCGTTCCAGAAAAGTGCGGAAGGACTCGCCCCTCCCCGTCCCAGAGGCTAGCACCAGTCATCCTCATCAGTCTCACTGTAGGGTTCATGGAGGCCCTTCCTGGGCCCTCTGGGATGAGGAGGCTTATGCGTTCCCGGGTGGGTGGGGGCGTGGTGGTGCGGAGAGGGCGAGGACGAACGGTAGCCGTTCGGCATGCGCCGCGGGTGGCCCTGAGAGGGGGTGCTGTGGCGGGAAGTCCTGGGGGAATGTGGGTGAGGGTTGCCCTGCACAGGGCTTTGCTCGTAAGATGGAGGCTCGTTGTGATTGAACTCGTAGTCTTGGTCGTCGTAGAAACCGTCGCCCTCCACACTCTCCGTAGGACCAGGGCCCCAGTGCGCATGATGGGAGGAGCGGGGAGAGCCGTGGTGGGGAGGCGACGGGTGGTGGTGAGGGGGAAGCGGGGGCTCGGTGCCAGGCGGACTGAACCGACGGGAGGTCGGGGTAGGGAGTCGGTTCTGCTGGCCGGGAGGGGGGGTGCCACCGATGGGCTTACGGACCACGGGAGAATAGGTGACGTGGGGCCGGGGCGTTGCAGGGGTTTGGGGTAGCTGACGCCGGCCGCGGCGGGGAGTGCTGGTCCCGGAGGTGGAGGGGACTGGACTGCCGCTTACTGAACTACTGCCCTACATGAAAATGGAACAAGGCAAATAAAACAGAACCACAAAATTAACCACACAACAAGAAGAAAGACAGTAGGAGGTGACACACACACACACACACACAAACACACACCGCAGTAAGAGAGGAAAGAGCGCAGTCATAAAAGAGAGAAGGAGAGAGAAATGCAAGAATGAGAGACATTGCAAAGCAGTAGAGCAAAGCGACCGATGCAAACAGCCATAAAATAAACGACCAAAATTAAGCAACATATCACAGGGAAAAGAGAGGACACAAGGAAGAAAAAACAAACAAAAAACAAAAAGAATTGAATTCTGTTGCAGCTGTGAAAATAACTTCAGGTTTGTTCTTGACAGACTAGGCTAGTTAATGTCAATTCAAATGAAACTGAAATTTAGACTGATCACATCATTTTTGGGCCTGACTATCAGATATTGTCACAATATTATTTAGATAACAAACAGCATAAAATGACTCAACAACAGACCTAAAAAATGGATCTTTTAAGTTAAACATTTTGTTGTAATACAAGAAACATGGCGTCTCTGCAAAAATCATTAAATCATTTTCCCAATCAGTATTTTTGTCTTGTTTTCCAGTAAAAAAATTAAAACACAGTTTGTTTGAATGTTTTTGAAAGAAGTTTCTTATGCTCATTTCTCATTGATCAAAAAACAAAATGTGAAATATTACATTTTAAAATTACAGTTTTCTTAAAATAGATTTGGGAAGAAAAACTATATATATATATATATATTTTTTTTTTCAGCATCATTACTACTCAGTGTCACATGATCCTTCAGAAATCATTCTAATATACTGATTTACTGTTTAAGAAACATATCTATAAAATATATTTGCAAAATATGTTTTGTGGTTTAACATTAAAAATATCTTTACTGTCACTTTTGCTGTCCTTGCTGAATCCAATAATTAATTTCTTAAAAAAAAAAAATCTTAGTGACCCCGACCTTTTGAACGGCAGTGTACATACATAAACTTGGGAGATATAAACACACACACACACACGCTCACACAAATCCACATCTCAGTACCAACTCCCAAGTCACTGTTTGCTTCAGCATCAAATTACACTGAGCTTTAAGACCCTGAATGAAATGCAGTTCAAACTTGGGCAAAACAGGGCAAAACTCGTGCATATATATATATATATACACACACATACACATATATACACACACACACACACATATACACACACACACCTATATATATATAAAATAATAATACACACAGTGCATCCGCAAAGTATTCATAGCGCTTCACTTTTTCCACATTTTGTTATTTTACAGCCTTATTCCAAAATGGATTAAATTCATTATTTTACTCAAAATTCTACAAACAATACCCCATAATGACAACGTGAGAGAAGTTTGTTTGAAATCTTTACAAATTTAAAAAACATATATAACACGAAAAAAATCACATGTACATAAGTATTCACAGCTTTTGCCATGTCACTCAAAATTGAGCTCAGGTGCATCCTGTTCCCACCCATCATCCTTGAGAGTCCACCTGTGGTAAATTCAGTTGATCGGACATGATTTGGAAAGGCACACACCTGTCTTAACACTGCATGTCAGAGCACAAACCAAGCCACGAAGTCCAAGCAATTGTCTCTAGACCTCTGAGACAGGATTGTACCGAGGCATAGATCGGGGAAAGGGTACAGAACAATTTCTGCAGCACTGAAGGTCCCAGTGATCACAGTGACCTACATCATCCGTAAATGGAAGAAGTTTGGAACCACCAGGACTCTTCCTAGAGCTTGCCAACCGGCCAAACTGAGCGATTGGGGGAGCAGGGCCTTTGTCAGAAGGTGACTAAGAACCCGCTGGTCACTCTGACAGAGCTCTAGCATTTCTCTGTGGAGAGAGGAGAACCTTCCAGAAAAACAACCACCTCTGCAGCTCTCCACCAATAGTATGGTAGAGTGGCCCAAACAGCTCTCCCCGTAAAAGGCACATGACAGCCCGCCCGGAGGACTCTCAGACAATGAGAAACAAAATTCTCTGGTCTGATGACACACAGATTGAGCTTTTTGGCCTGAATGGCAGGCGTCATGTCTAGAGGAGACCAGGCACCTCTCATCACCTGGCCAATACCATCCCTATATTGAAGCATGGTGGTGGCAGCATCATGCTGTGGGGATGTTTTTCAGTGTCAGAAACTGGGAGACTAGTCAGGATCGAGGGGAAGATGAATGCAGCATTCCATTTAACCTGATGGAGCTTGAGTGGTTCTGCCAAGAAGAATAGGAGAAACTGCCAAAAAATAGGTGTGCCAAGCTTGTAGCATCATACTCAAAAAGATTTGAGGCTGTAATTTGTGGCAAAGGTGCTTCAACAAAGTATTGAGCAGAGGCTATGAACACTTATGTGCATATGATTATTTAAAAAATTTTTTTTATTTTTTTTGACTTTGCAGATTTCAAACAAACTTCTCTCACGTTGTCATCACGGGATATTGTTTGTAGAATTTTGAGGAAAATAATGAATTTAATCCATTTTGGATTTGGAATAAGGCTGTAACATAACAAAATGTGGAAAAAGTGAAGCGCTGTGAATACTTTCTGGATTTTTTTGTGTGTGTCTGTGTGTGTTTATGTATGCATGTAAAAAATACAGAATAAAAATTTATGTTTTACAGTTGGCAAAATAGTTTTTTCTTTCTTTGTAAATGAACCCCCCCCCCCCCCTTTAAAAAAAAGGATGCTTTGATCATTTTACCAGAAAACAGTGAAGGCAAAAATACTGATTAAGAGAATTTTTTTTTTTTTTTTTACTTCAGTGCTGCAGAAATGCTCAACTGTGATAAGATTCATTATGAGCACGTTCATTATGAATGAATTGCCCACCTGTCTGTGAGTCAGGCACTCTCTGCCCTCACTCGGTGAGCGGGACCAGCGGCGGTCTCCCTCTCTAGACTGTCTGTGGCTGTAGTCCCCTCGTTCTCTCTCATGTCCGTAGTGCTCCTTATCTACAGAACTGTGGTGGTGATGGTGATGATGGTGGTGCTTGCGGTCTTTGGCCCGGCCCCGGTCCCTCTCCTTTGATGGCAGGTCTCCTGACTGTGTGGTGGTGCTGAGATCAGTACCAAGACCTGCTAGGCCACAGCCAGAGAGAGAAAAATGGTACTAGTATTAGCTCTCCTATTCTCTTATACACAGAAATATATGGGCCATTCTACAGAATTGGTTCAAAGTCAGAGTTGGAAACGTCTTGCAAAAATGTGTCTTTTTCCACAAATTTTGTATGCAAATTGTATAATATCCAAGGTATACATTTCTAGTGCTGTTAATTATCATATTGTATTTTCAGAAAGTTTTGGAATATTTTTCCTCTCCCCAAATTTGTCACTACCGAAACACAATCATAAATAATTGAATAAGAAGGCTTATATTGACCTATTAATATTTTGTTTACATCTACCTTGTAAACATATTTTTTGCTATTTAAAAAAAAAGTTTTCACAGGTAAATCAGTAACAATTACAATTTTAACAATATTTCAAGTGTCATTTATAAGATTTGTTGTATTTTGAGTAAGTTAATCATACTGATTTCAAAGTCAAGGATTCATTAGTTTGAATATACATTGAACCAAACACTATAATAACATCTTAGTTGACAATTCAATATACTTTATTTTAGACAAAACATCCATGTTTCGGTCGTGACGGCACATTTTCGGTAGTGACAGTAATGTATTGGTAGCGACCACATCACATTACAGAATTTTAACTCACATACTAAAACACGACTAAAACATACCAAGATACTAATGATTTGCATAACTGTACGAAAGTTTTGTTTATTTCCCCCAAATAAATGATTATGCTTTTGTCACTACCAAAACAATGATGACGTTATGGTCATGACTGTTTCGGTAGTGACAATTTTAGCTATTTTTGAGCCTAATTCAAATATGCCAATCAGCACGATTAACTAGCACAGTTCTGAACAGTTGTACACACACAAAAACTAAATTTTATCGAATAATACTAAAAAAAGTTTGCTTAATTGCAGAAAAAAGGTGTTTGGTAGTGTTCCTTAAAGTTACACACAGATTTTCAGACTTTTGAACACATTTCCCTCAAAATGATGGTACCTATCTGCAATGAAAGAGAAGCTATGAGAGAGAGGCACACAGGAATATTTCCTGATCAAAAATGTAGGGATGTGGTTAAAATCAGTCTCAGCCAATGGACTAAAACACACACTGTTTCGGTAGTGACTTGAAAATGCGGGAAACATTTTTTTTTTATTAAAGTTTTAATGATTTAAAAATAAAATATAAATGATAAAATCATTTTCACAAGCTGAGATTTAGGGGTTAGGGTCCGGGACAGCCACCTCCCAAATGAAAGTACCCAATAAATGATGATTTTATATATATATTAAGCTTACTGATATTTTAAATTATATTGTGGGATTCAAAAGATAATAGAAGGATCTTTGTAAACATCTAAAATTTGAACTCTTAAATGCTTTTTAAATGTGTTTTTTTTGGTTGTGGGACAGCAGTTTGCACCAATTCTGTAGAATTGCCCATATATGCTTTGGTCTCTGACCTGTATCAGCATCAGTGTAGCGGCTCAGGGACCGCTCTGATGCGCGGTGACTGCGGTCTCGATGGCGATGCCCATGTCTGTGACCCTCTTCTGGGATGACACTCTCCATGGCGTAGTCCTCACCCCGCAATGAGCGGCCTGGACGCCCGTGTCCCAGAGATGAAGCGGAGCGCTTCATAGGACTGTTATCGGTGATGGTCTGCTGAAAGAGTCGGCACAGGACAGAGAAAGAGGTAGGGAGAGAAAAGAAAAGGGAGCGAAGGAAGAGAGAGTTTTCTGTTTATTGGAAATAGATGGGTCTGGAAGATTTGAGAAGGGAGCTTAATTTCTGTAGTATTTAGTAACGGCAGGCAGATGGTCGTGCGAATGTACGGCCTTGTTTACACCTGGTATTAACATCCGTCTCGGGTGATCCCGACACAAGTGGTCAGCTGAGACATATGAGTCTCCTGTGGCCACTTTTGATAATATAACATATTGATAATATAAGGGAAACAGTATACAATTTTGTGAATATACACATCACTTGAATCATCATTCAAAAGTTTGGGGTCAGTACGATAAAAAAAAAAAATATATATATATATATATATATATATACACACACACACACACTTTTATTTAGCAAGGATACAATAAATCAAAAGATTTTTACTTTAAATAAATGCTGTTCTTTTGAACTGAAAAAACATCTCTCAGTTTCCACGAAGTATTAAGGAGCACAATTGTTTTCAACATTGATAATAAGATTTTGGGGCAACTATTCAGGATATTACAATGATTTCTGGAGGATCATGTGACACTGAAGACTGGAGTAATGGATATATCTCCAAAAACAACAAGTCATGCTATTTTACATACTTTTGCTTCTCAAGTAAATTGATCTTGTTTTAAGGATATTTTTAGATATTTTTATTGGAAAACAAGACAAGCACCCTGCTTACGTCTGTAGATAGTGCAGACCATTTGTGATCGTATCTACCCAAACATATCTTAATACCAGGTGTAAATGGGCAATATGATGACTTCAAACTTGTGTTAAATTCTGCAGGTCTGGGAGTTGGTGTGATTTTATTGTGTATGACCTGACGAACACACTCAGCCGATACCAGCGAACAAATAAACAAAATCACCATTCACCATGCAGAGACCGAGAAGAGGAGAAAGATAGAAAAAATATGAAAAAAAGAGAGAGAAACTAAAAGATAGCTGCAAAAGGTCGTGCCCCGCATGCATCCAGGACTGAATCTATGAAGTCAAAATACTCATTGGTTATAAAAACATTCTACTACAACATTTGAGAGAAGCACATTTCTTCCAGCAGACCCCTCTATCCATCACTCACAGTCATGCACACCGCAAAGAGCGAAGAGAGGGGGCTGTCCAGGCTTTAGAGAGAATGTGTGGGGCAACACCACATATATGGTCCAGGAAGAGGGACGTGCAGAGTGGGGTGGTTTGCAGTGACTCAAGCCCTGGACCCTTTGCTCTAGTCTGATTAGAGCCTTTCCATCTCAAAAAAGCATGAATTTGACTGTTTTGGTGCAGCTTCACTATCAAACACCATCAAGACTGACACCTAGAGTCGTGGATGGAACATTACATACCATGAAGAGTTTTCAGTTACTGATTCATTTGTAGAAATCTGATACAAATAGAAATCATACACCCATTCTGATGTGTAACCTGGAGCAAATACAGACTAGGAGAGTGCAGCAAGTCATTTTTCATTTCTCTTTTTTTGAAAACATAAACAGTGTAGAGGAATGTTACCTTACAGTTTTGCATTTTATAGAAAGCAACATGTATTATTTTTTTCTCACCCACTTCCATCACAGTAGCATTATATTTTTATTTTTTTTATTTTTTATTTACAATTATGTTTTCATTTATATTATTTCTTTCCTGAGGAAAAGTGGTTGTTCCTTCATCATGTGTTGCATTCAACAACTATATTCCAGTATAGATGTAAGCGTTACTCAATAACACATCCAAACTTTTCTAAAAATAATAAAATAACAAATAAAATAAAATAAAAACGCCTTAGAAAGTCCCTCTTTTCTCCCAGTGACACATTGAAAACCAAAACGCACAATCTCTGCTCAGCAACACAGTCACACACTCACAGTCATAGCACAGATAATTGCAGACTCACGCACAAAGACTGTGGAGACATATGCATATAACATGTAACATGCACATGAGCACAGCACATAATGAGTGTTGCAAAGCACAAAGATAGCAGATATAAATTAGGAGGAGGCAGACAAGGAGTTTTGTGTGGTTTTATCTGCACACAAATCTAAAAATATGTCTGTGCTGTACAAATAATAATGCTATATATATATATATATATATATATATATATACACACATACATACATATGTACATAAGAGTTCAGATGCAAAAACCTCTAAGTGCCATTTGAAAATTTCTTCTAGAATGATCGTTTTTATGAAGCTTATATTTAAGTTCAGTAATTTCACTTAAATGGCAATGATAATTACCTATTAATTGCCATTTAAGTGAAATTACTGAACTTAAACGAGCTTGATAAAAATGATCATTCTAGAAGAAATTTTCAGATGGCACTTAGAGGCTTTTGCATCTGAACTCTTCATATACACATTCATTATTCAACCCCCCTTGCAAATCAGGTTTATTGGCGAAAAATAATTCTCAAAATGATTCAACCCCCTGAATAGAATCCCTCACAATAGCACAAATCTGCAAAACAGGATTTGACTCAAGCATATGCAACCATATTTCTGAGAAGACAGGTTCAGAAAAAACCCTCGAGTGACTGCAACAGACCTGCAGCAAGACTTGGTGGCAACAGGCACTCAGGTTTCAGCTTGCACAGTAAGGCAAGTACTAAACGCATGCGGTTTCCATGCCAGAACTCCAAGACGTACACCACTACTGACCCAAAAGCACAAGAAAAGTGCTCAAACTCATTTAAATAAGCCACAGAAGGGATTCTGTTCTGTGGAGCGATGAAACAAAACTGGATCTTTTCGGCCCTACGGATCAGTGATATGTCTGGAGGAAGAAGAATGAAGCATCTGCTGAAAAGAAAACTCTTTCTATAGTTAAGTATGGCGGCGCTCGATGATGCTCTGGGGCTGCTTTGCAGTTTGTGGAAGGCAAGATCGATTCATTGAAGTATCAGGAAATCCTAGGAGAAAACGTCATGCCGTCAGTGAGGACGACTGAAGCTTGGGGGTCATTGGACCTTCCAACAGGACAATGATCCCAAGCATACCTCAAATTCCACCAAGGCTTGTTTGCAGAAGAAGTCCTGGAAGATTCTACAGTGGCCATCACAGTCACCTGACTTGAACCCCATAAGGGCTTTTCATGCTTGAAATAGTTAACCCTGGGTAAACGGAATCCTGGGTTATCTTTATTCACGTTTATCACTGCTCATACTACACCCGGGGTTAACAGTTAATCCTGGGTATTCATAAGCTGCAGTTTCACACTGCACATTCCTAAACCCTGGGTTAAAGTCCTTATTTGCATATTTGCGGTGTCAGTGTTACTGACTGGACAAACACAGCATGTGACCTGCTTACATAAAAGCTTTAGCATTGCGCATCCTGATGTTACACACTGCTTACTGTAATATCAAGTTTTTTTTCTTCACTCCAATTGTCACTCATATTCTTCACTATTTTTCCTATCATACGCAGAAACGACTGTTTATATACATCGCACGTTGTTTCAGTGACTGCCCAAAGCGCATGAATATAAGGCACGCGATTGTTTGTTGGTTGCTAAGCATCTAGTTGTAACATTCTAACACCACATTGTTTCGTACTGTACAAGTTCGGCACAGCAATGCGGAGATAACACCGCAAAAGAGGTGCTTGCACTGCTCCAGAGCAGGGTTTCAAAACCCCAGTTAAAAAGTGGTGCTGACCCCGCATCTAAATTACAAGTGTGAAACGCTCCTTTACCCGGGGTTAAAGCGGTGTTTAGAACAACGGTAACCCAGGGTTAAGCGCAGTGTGAAAAGCCCTATAGAAGATATCTGGTGGGATTTGAAGAAGGTGGTTACTGAATATTATTGAACTGGAGGTCATTGCTCATGAGGAATGGGCTAAGATACCTCAGATCCTGGTGTCCAGTTATACATCTCGTTTGCAGCAGGTCATAACAGCAAAAGGGTGTTCCACTAAGTACTAAAGATGCTTGCCATGAAGTGGTTGAATAATTTTGAGATTGCAGAAGTCATCAAAAGTTGTATTTTCAGTTGAATTTGGGGAAACCACTTGAAACATTTGTTGTGTTAAGCTATTTCAACTACTTTTATTTGATTTGTTCATTGCAAACAGCTGAAAGTCTGTATTACAGACTGTAAAGTCTGTACATTGTGCCTATAAACCTGAATTGCAAAGGGGGTTGAATAATTTAGATTACAACTGTGTATATATATAATTTTCTTTTAAATACATATGTTAAATATTACATATGATTCTTCCTTAATTGCCTTAATTTTTTCAGTTAATTTTGACTATTATTTCATCAAACATTTTGAATTAAGTTTGCTACAATGGCTGAAATAATGGGTCTTTTAATAATTTTTTTTTTTTTTTAAATGAATGTCAAAAAACAAAAACAACAACAACAACGTTACAGTATTGAACGTTTTTTCTAGTATTTTCTCTTGAAATATTCGGGCACAAATGATGTGATTTCCAGAGAATTGGCCAGAGAGACAGAAAGACAGATGTTAGAGTCAGACAGGGTCAAACAGAGTGATGATGGAGAAAAAAGTAATAATGAACGAGAGAGGTTGCACATACAGTGAGATTATCTCCCCGGTGCCGTCCTTTCCTCCTTGGCTGCTATACAGCCATTTCCATAAAAGCACAAGACACGCCAAAAATATGTCCATACAAATACACACATATGAAGCACATAGGGCCGCATTTACACAAGACAAAGCACATTAACAGTGGGTGACCCCAGGCATGAAAGAGAAGGAGAGAGAAACAGAGATTGCACTCAAAAGAAGAAAAAGGTGGAGATGGGGTTCATGCAGTAAATTAGGATGGGGAGGCCAAAAACAGAGCGAAAGAGGGAAGGGAATAAGGAGAGAGAGATATATAAATAAAGAGAGAAAAGAAAGACACAGAGAACCTGGTTAGACACAGAAGCAGTGGAGACGGAAAAAGACACTTACCACAGCAGCACACAAACTGAGGGCCAGAGGCAGTGTTAGAGACACGTCACAGTACACCACACAGAATGATACGGTGAGGAACGGTACAGTGATCATCACAAGACACAGTGGCCATAGAGAGGTAATTCTACTACAACACTGCACACATATACAGTACGTATAGCATGAGACCACACCAACAAAACTCTTGTACTTGGTTTCTGAAATGTATGTAAATTACTCTCACACTGTACTGTTCAAAAGTTTGGGGTCGATAAGATTAAAAAAAATATATATATTTTTTTTTTATGAAGTCTCTTATGCTCCAAGGCTGCATTTATTTGAAATAAAATTACAGCTTAACAGTAATATTGTGAAATATTATTACAATTTAAAAGAACTGTTTTCTTTTTGAATATATTGTAAAATGTCATTAATTCCTGTGAATCTGTATTTTCAGCTGAATTTTCAGCATCATTACTCCAGTCTTCAGTGTCACATGATCCTTCAGAAATCATTCGAATATGATGATTGACAGTTGTGCTGCTAAATATTTTTTGTGGTTTAACATTATAAATATCTTTACTGTCACTTTTGCTGTCCTTGCTGAATCCAATAATTAATTTCTTAAAAAAAAAAAAATCTTAGTGACCCCTACCTTTTGAACGGCAGTGTACATACATAAACTTGGGAGATATAAACACACACACATACACATGCTCACACAAATCCACATCTCAGTACCAACTCCCAAGTCACTGTTTGCTTCAGCATCAAACTCCACTGAGCTTTAAGACCCTGAATGAAATGCAGTTCAAACTTGGGCAAAACAGAATTTATATATATATACACTTTAGCACTTATATAAAGTAATACTGCACTGTAAATACAGTTAAATGCAAAGCTTAATTTACAATAGTAAAATACTGTAAAGATACTGTACGAACACTGAGTAACTTCTTTACTGAGGGAGGAAGTCAGAGTTAGCTAAACCCAAAAAGGAAAATAAGAATTTAAAGAGAAAACGAGAAAGAGAGAAGAAAAGACATATTCTATAATGAGACAGCATGATTAGATGATTAATTCAGGGAGAAAAACAAAACAAAACTACTTTTCTAATCTCTCAGCTTCTCAGTTCCCACAGCAACATGGGATAGCAAAGTGTGCTACAAAATCCCAGAGAATGTAGTATGTAATCTGGGTATTGTGCTTTATGAACACAGAGCATTCAGATGTCCTATTTGTGTGACATACTGCTGTTTGCATAAAACTGCTTTTTGTGGCAAGGACAAGTGTATATTTGGGTCTGTATGAACGAGGAGGCGTTCACTCAAAGGCCAGTGGTGAGAAACATGATAAGAAAAAAAGAAAAGAAAAGAAAAACACATACACACAAATTCTACCTGTTCTAGACCTGCATCAAATATGCATCACTGTAAAAAATGTCTAACCCTCCCAAATCAAAAATTTCAAGTGACCGATAACATCTACATTTTTCAATTGGCCCAAGTGAAATTCTTGTTGCAATAGTCTGTTAACATTGGCTCAATGAGAAATAATACGTCAGACTAATTGAAAAATTTAGATGTTATCGGTCACTTGAAATTTTTGACTTGGGGATGTAATTTTTTTTTACAGTGTAAGTAAAGAGGGTGCATGTTGTAATATGCTAGATATCATATATCTAGACAATTATAATAAGAGAGTGTTTGAATGCCAAAAATATGTATCCTTGAATACATCACATCAAACACATATTCTGATAATTACAAATACTTAAAATGCATATTTATGACAGGTATGCGGATGAAGATCATGGATCTGTTCTGGGCCCAACATGTTTTCCTATTAATTCACAGCTTTAAAAGGCAATTTTTTTTTTCTTTAGAATTGTATCTGTTATGAAGATTGATACACAACATGACACAAAGTATTTGGACAGCTAAACATAATATGTCTCTAATGAAAATGTAATATATGCTGCTATCAGGGACGTGCGGTCCATAAAAGCTGCGAATGCTCTGCATACCCAAGCCATTCGTGGACTTGCTACTTAACATTAACATTATACATTTCTATAAATGTCCTTTTTTGAGGTGTACCATACCATTACATGGTGAAATGTTGGCAATACGTATGTAACTCTCTCTATTTATTTGACGAACGACGGAAATTTTCTTCAAATCTGCCAGTTAAGAAGGGTTTTGGGTAAGCGGATCTAGAACAGCTTTGGTGCCTACGCTCTGTTGTTATGTATTGTCATCACTGTCCCGCATTCTCATTGGTTTAAAAAACGGCCTTTTTGCAAGTCGCACCTGACTCAACTCAAACACAACTAAGCTTTTACGGGTGCATGTGAAGGCATTAAAGGTGAACTAAGTAACTTTTTTTACCTTAACTGAACAGCTTCGGAGTCATTGGAATGGTTATATTACTTATTTCGGGTTGAATGGTGGTCGTTTCGCACCCCCCTGGTGCCCGTGAGCGGAAAATCCGCACTTGCAACTTTGAGCCGGCGGGCCGCCGGCCGCTGCGTCAGGAAGTCTCGCGTGATATCAGGTCTCGCGATGTAAACAATTGCTTTACGGCCAAAAGAAATCTGCTAAAATGCTGTCATTATTGTGCTCCCTCACGCTGTCCGAACCCGAATGAAGAAGACGTTTTAAAGAACGTCCCATCTGCTTTGATGTCGTTGATCTATAGCCTCTGGTGTCTGAGAATCACCAACGAGTTTTTACGACAGTGTTGTCAAATATCTATTCCGAAGCTGTGGGGGGAGCTCTAGAGAGAAACCTGCGAGCAAAAAGCGAGAATACAGCGAAGAAGTCCCGAAGCTACTGAGTGCTGCTTTAACAGGTAAATGTAGGCTACTTTCAATAACAGGTCAAACATATAAGGAATACTTTAGCTGTGTTGCTATATGTCATGAGAGAAAGCAACTGAGTCACAGCTAACACTCTGTCTAGAGCGAACGTGAGCGTCTCGCTTATTATAAGCCCATCCAAAGTTTCTGTACCAGGTGCATTTTTGACAAAACGCGCCACCCAGCACACCCGGTTAAAAAATGTCACTGCTCGCCACTGGCTGCTATACCAATTTCCAGTCTTCCACTCAAGAGACTGCATGGCTGTATACTTGATCTGATGAATCTTTCAGCCATTTAGAGTGGTTAGGAATTAGTGACTTAACATAATTCACTTGTTTGTAACTCACCCTCACACTTGCTTGTACAGGACATCAATCCATTGCAGATGCTATAATGGTTCTCTTTGCTTTATCTGGTCAATGGACACATTTGTTTAATGCAAAGGCAGCAATGGAAAGTGGGTTGTTTGGAGGGCCAGGAAAGGAAAGACAGATGTGAAAAGGGGGTAGAAGAAAAGGAAGGGGGGAAACACAAAGGAATGACAGGATGAGGCGCTCACTTGGTTGTCTGCTGGGAGTCGAGGCATGGAAGCAGCCCTGCCATGGCCTTCCATCGGCAGATAGTGCTCAGTGTCCGAGTAACCGTCCCGCCCCATCTCTCTCATCTCTACTGTCTGCAGAAACAGAGGGAGACCATGCATGACTGCCCAGGGACAGCAGGCAAGAGCGGAATGCCAGGAGCCTGAGAGGCAGGCCTAAGCACAGTGGATGGAAGGAGGACATCTCCACCTTCATCTCTCCCTTCACCCTGTGGGGAGATGCAAGAGTAGCAGGACAGTCCTGCCCCAGCCTCTGTCCTACACGCCACTGCTGTTGGGTTTGCATAAAGTGATCTGATGCTGTTATCAAGTACATGCAGGGATTCAATGACAAGATTATCCGGAGAAGATCAGGAGATGTTGGTATTACAAACAACGCTCTATCTCTTTCACAAATAGTTTTAAAACAGGATATAGGGCGTCAACTTGAAATATATGGACACACATCTCTTTTGTTGACTCACATATACATATGCACTTTTGTTAAAGGGTTAGTCATAACTTTGCTCATATTGTTGCTCCAATGATGTGTGCACTATAATTCAAAATTATCAAAAAAAATAATATATATAAAAATATATATTGTTATTTACCGATTTTTCTTATTCTTCACTGAGTGAATGGAATCACTCATTTATATTTACATTCATTTACAAGAACAGACTCAAACGATTCAAATACAAATCAGACATTGCTGCTTCTCTCATGAACAGATTTTTTTTCAGTAAATAGACTTAAATTTCAGTCACTAAACTACCATATGGCTTCAGAAGATTACAGTGCACTAGTTTTATGGACCATGTGTGAATCCTCTTTTTTGTCATTGGGGATTGAATGTCCTCATTCACTGTCATCACGCTTAAGATATTCTTCAAAAACTCACTCTTTATGTCCCATAGAAAACAAGTCATATGGGTTTCGATCAATATGAGGGTGATTAAATTAGGGTATTTTTAATTGTTCAGTTTTCATTTTTGGGTGAACTATACATTTAAGGTTTTGCTATATATATATATATATATATATATATATATATATATGTTTTTTTTTTTTTTTTCACTGAACTATATTCTCTCACTGTTTCTCACTGTATCTGCTCAGAAGATCTTGTGTTTTTCCAAGCAATTTGGGGACTTTGTTCTGTAGCTTTTGTTACTTCCTTCTTATGAATCACTTAAGTTTCCTTCCCCATTGATGAGATTAGGATAAAAACACCTGCTGTTCCAGTCATGAATTTAATAAATAGTTTAGCTGGGCAGGAGTGTCTCAACTCCTGACAGTACAATGGCACTCAGAACTGCGGAAGGGTTTAAACATCCTTCCCAGACAGCCGAATATTAATGCATATATTCCATGACATGAGCTTCACCGTACAAAGCAGACATGTGAGAGTAATAAAATAAAAAACGATAACAGATGGACACACAGACTGAGGGGAAATATAAATGAGAATAAGAGTGTGTGTAAGTCTGCTGAATTCCGTTTTTACTCAGCAACAGAGAAGGTGCTTTGTTGCTCTCTGCCAATGAGATGCACATGGATGAGGGAAAGACAGACCAGCCATTCATGGTTATGAAAAAACCCTCAAATAAATACCCTCCACAAAAGACTGAATATCTGATATGCTATCTTATAAAGGCAGAGAAAATATTACCGATCCACTGCGACGTCCAATGGAGTGACACTACATGAACGTCCTGAGCTCTAACAAATAATTATCATGCTGTGAGTGAGTTAGCATGCTGCTGTAGAATTCATAACTAATGAAATAGTGGCTCTCACATTTAGAAAACTATTGTTTTATCTCATACAGTAGTGTGTGGGGACAATTTTACTTGTAATTATTGTTGTACCACCATATTACTCTGGTAATGCTTGAGGTTAAGAATGCAGTGATGCACTAACCTAATCTAGATATTTGTTTTACCATAATTTCAAGCATTTATATGAATACCCTAATAGTAAATTGTAAATGAGATGGGGCAGGCTCTGTGTACCTGAGATTGTCTGTGGTTATCTGCTGTGTCGTCTGGGTGTTGGCCTTCAGGACTCCAGCTGCCTGCTTTCTGAGACATCTCTTGAGCTCGCGCCGTCACCCATGATTGGCTCTCCGGTATCCTTTCATCAACAGGCCTGACAACACACCCATATTTAGTCAGTTTACAAGCTCTCTACATTTCTTGAAGGGCTCAAGGCTCTGGTTTAGATGATTTTCTCATTAGATGTCCATTAGAGTCAAGGAGAGGGAAGATGATCTTCATTAACATTTGTTGTTTTTGTTTTATTGGTCATGGATTATAAAAAAGAAGAGAATGAAAAGTGGCCAGCAATAATTTTTTTAAACAGTTTTTTTTGTTTTGTAAAACAAAACAAAAAACAGTAGTTTTTATATTTTGGTGAAAAGAACCTTTGAATTCAATATGTCATCATGTCATATTTATTAGTTTAAATAAATGTTACTCTAACTAGAATGAATACTTGTCATTACTGACTGGGCTTAGGTTGATTGAAACTCTTTCACTTATATTCCTTCTGGATTTTTCCTCAACAAAAATGGTTGATATTTTGCTATAATTCCTCTCAATCCTATAATTTGCTATAAAATAATTAAATTATTGTCATAATGTACACATTAATGTAATTCTTTTTTGTCTCTGTTTCGTCATCATTGACAAAATAATAAAAGAAAAACCCTTTATTAATATTTATGTAAGTAATTTGTTAACACTGAAATTGACACTAAATACTTTAATACTTGGGGAGAGAGACTGGGAAGGAAATGGAGAGGGTGCTACTCACAGATGATTTGCTGGGTGCGGTTGAGTTTCAGGAAGGCCAGTAAGTCCCTGCCCCACATCCTGGCTTGGAGACGGCGGCTCCACACGCTGAAACATTAATGGCGTTCGATTCTGTGTAAGATACAACATGGCCTACAGCTGGTATCAGGCAAGCTGATGGGAAAATGGGGTTGGGGAAAAAACATGGGATGCAAAGCATCCCATGTGCGAATGGGGAGGGGATCCAGCAGCGGTCAGTCAGGAGGCATTCCAGGAGCATTATGGGTAAATGGATTTATCCTGTGAGTTGTACTGCCTGAAAGCTGTCGATGGTACCATGCTGAGAAATCATTTACTTTCATTATCCCAGTAAATGAAAAGTGTCTGTAACCAACTGACTGCTAAACAGTGGTGATAAATCTTGGTGTCATTCAGCAGACCCGATAATATCAAGATTGGGTTGATTGTTAGCTATGAAGTAACTTATAAACAAGTGTACACATATAACGTAGACAGGAATTCACTTTTAGCAGATATGCACTACCATTCAAAAGTTTAGGCTCAGTTAAAAAAAACAAAAAAACAATATATACAGTATATATATATATATATATATATATATATATATATATATATATATATTTAATTAATTTTATTTCAGCAAGGACATTAAATTGGTCAACATGGACAGTAAATACAGTGGGGAGAACAAGTATTTGATACACTGCCGATTTTGCAGGTTTTCCCACTTACAAAGCATGTAGAAGTCTGTAATTTTTATCATAGGTACTCTTCAACTGTGAGTGACAGACTCTAAAACAAAAATCCAGAAAATCACATTGTATGATTTTTAAGTAATTAATTTGCATTTTATTGAATGACATAAGTATTTGATACATCAGAAAAGCAGAACTTAACATTTGGTACAGAAACCATTGTTTGCAATTACAGAGATCAAACGTTTCCTGTAGTTCTTGACCAGGTTTGCACACACTGCAGCAGGGATTTTGGCCCACTCCTCCATACAGACCTTCTCCAGATCCTTCAGGTTTCGGGGCTGTCACTGGGCAATATGGACTTTCAGCTCCCTCCAAAGATTTTCTATTGGGTTCAGGTCTGGAGACTGGCTAGGCCACTCCAGGACCTTGAGATGCTTCTTACGGAGCCACTCCTTAGTTGCCCTGGCTGTGTGTTTTAGGTCGTTGTCATGCTGGAAGACCCAGCCACGACCCATCTTCAATGCTCTTACTGAGGGAAGGAGGTTGTTGGCCAAGATCTCGCGATACATGGCCCCATCCATCCTCCCCTCAATACGGTGCAGTCGTCCTGTCCCCTTTGCAGAAAAGCATCCCCAAAGAATGATGTTTCCACCTCCATGCTTCACGGTTGGGATGGTGTTCTTGGGGTTGTACTCATCCTTCTTCTTCCTCCAAAGTGGAAGGAGTGGAGTTGAGACCAAAAAGCTCTATTTTTGTCTCATCAGACCACATGACCTTCTCCCATTCCTCCTCTGGATCATCCAGATGGTCATTGGCAAACTTCAGATGGGCCTGGACATGCGCTGGCTTGAGCAGGGGGACCTTGCGTGCGCTGCAGGATTTTAATCCATGATGGCGTAGTGTGTTACTAATGGTTTTCTTTGAGACTGTGGTCCCAGCTCTCTTCAGGTCATTGACCAGGTCCTGCCGTGTAGTTCTGGGCTGATCTCTCGCCTTCCTCATGATCATTGATGCCCCACAAGGTGAGATCTTGCATGGTGCCCCAGACCGAGGGAGATTGACCGTCATCTTGAACTTCTTCCATTTTCTAATAATTGCGCCAACAGTTGTTGCCTTCTCACCAAGCTGCTTGCCTATTGTCCTGTAGCCCATCCCAGCCTTGTGCAGGTCTACAATTTTATCCCTGATGTCCTTACACAGCTCTCTGGTCTTGCCATTGTGGAGAGGTTGGAGTCTGTTTGATTGAGTGTGTGGACAGATGTCTTTTATACAGGTAACGAGTTCAAACAGGTGCAGTTAATACAGGTAATGAGTGGAGAACAGGAGGGCTTCTTAAAGAAAAACTAACAGGTCTGTGAGAGCCGGAATTCTTACTGGTTGGTAGGTGATCAAATACTTATGTCATGCAAAAAATGCAAATTAATTATTTAAAAATCATACAATGTGATTTTCTGGATTTTTGTTTTAGATTCCATCTCTCACAGTTGAAGAGTATCTATGATAAAAATTACAGACCTCTACATGCTTTGTAAGTAGGAAAACCTGCAAAATCGGCAGAGTATCAAATACTTGTTCTCCCCACTGTACATTTATAATGTTACAAAAGATTTGTATTTCAAATAAATTCTCTCAATTCATAAAAGAATCCTGAAAAAATATATCACACTTTCCACAAAAATATTTCGTAGCACAGCTGTTTTCAACATTAAAGTTAACGTTTGTTGAGCAGCAAATCATCATATTAGAATAATTTCTGGAGGATCATGTGACACTGAAGACTGAAGTAATGATGCTGAGTAAATGCCATCACTGGAATAAATTTCATTAAAAATTTTTTTTTAAAAAAGTTATTCTAAAATGTAATAATATTTCATAATAAACTGTTTTACTATATTTTGTCAATGCAGCCCTTTAAAAAATAATAAAAAATCCCACAGACCCCAAACTTTTGTAATGGTAGTGTACACATTTAAAACCGATAATATTGATGACTATTTCTGTAAAACACAGATTTATGTCCAATAAAATGTTTTCTAGAAAGAGAATGTGCCTGAATACCACCTCCAAAATGAGTAAAAAAGTAGCCACATAGCTGTGATGTAACTAAACCCTATAGGCTATTTGCTCTATTTCAATATAAACTGCATCAATCCGTATGACTACTGATTAAAAAAAAAAAAAAAACAATAATAATATTTGATTTAATATAATAATATATTTATATATATTTATGTCCAGTGGTGAAAGCTGTTGCATAATCGTTAAAGGCACTTTTAACACTCGTGTGTATTTGACCCATAAAGCAAATCATTGGTTCCACCAGCCAAAAATGACACCTTGAGATTTGGAAAATGAAGGGGGGGGAAAAAAATCAACCAATCCAGCGAGAAACACAAAATGCATGTAGAATGTAAAGGCAGGTTTCATATTAAAATCTCATGACAGGAAGTAACAGTTGAATGAGCTGATTAAAGAAATATAAATCATCTGTGAACAACATGCACATTTTACTTAACTCTATCTAATGGATGAGTTAGGAGATAGGCTGTATGAGGAAAAGCTTAGCAAGCTCAATGGTATCTGCAAAAACTGCTACATCCACAAGAAACATCATGGGTTACCACCGAGATTGTATACAGGCCATCGCCATGTTTATGAAACTGTGGTCAACTTTCATGTGGATGTAGAGTTGTAGATCACACAAGAACAAACCAGTTTAAACTGTAGACCAGGCCCATGTTGCATTTAACTTTAATATTCAGTCTAATATTCATAATCAATGAAAACACATGTATAACCATCTTCACATAAACCAACGAGGAAATCAAAGTGTTGTGTTTGACTGCTAAAATAAAAAAAATAAAAAAAAATAAATAATGATTTTGTACACTCCTTCAGCAAACAAAACCAGGGTAACTGCTAATAATCAATAGTCATATAGTAAACTGCTGGGATTCAATTATAGAAGGACACACATTATTCTGTTATTCAGTTGGTAGAATGAATGGACAAAATTAAAACAACCCATTAGATATTGAAATAATAAACCACCCACTGTAAGTGACTTCATAAAATGAGGAATTATCTATGTCAGTCAGTAAGTTTGGCAATGAATTATCAATCTAGAAGTTTATGTGGAAGAGGGCAATCATGCAATGCAATACTTTCAAAATTATAACACCTTTTAAGGGTCATTATTACAAGAATCCCCAGGTTTATTCTATTTCTTTTCACTTCTTGGATAGATGCCACAAATGGCACAGATGTGATTTCAATCTGTAGATTACGATTGCAAGTCTAGTTTTCCAAGGAAGATGATTTGAGAGATCAAATTTATTCATGAAATTCCCTCAGTCCTTTTAGTTGTTTTCACTAATTAAAGAGATCAGCTAAAATGTTTCAAAATTCACAATTCAGTTAAGAAGCACTGCTGGACAAAGACGACATAACATATCTTACTCCGTTTCTTCTGTTTACTTTGAATGCACAACAAATACATTGTGCATTCAACCGAGTTTGAAAGGCCTGATTTTTCAACCCACACAGAGCTTAAAGGTGATGTGTGTAATTTTATCAATGTAAAAATACTTTCTTGTCCCAGCTTTAAGTCGACATAAAACAGAAATTGCGATCGACTTTCTCCCCTAATATGACATATATAAGTGCATCTCGAATGAGAGGGGGAAAAATGTGAGGCGGGACTGGATTTTGTCAATGTGGAATTGATTGGATTGTTGAAATTTGCTAATTGCTGTGATCTCATGCGAGTGACAGGTTTCTTGAGGGGAGGGATGATTTTGATAAAAGATTACTAAATTGTGTTTGGGGCAGGTCTACAGGCTTTTGTCCATTGTTCCATTTGGTGACACTAGTGGTGCAGAAATTAGACACTTCACCTTTCGTTCCATACCTTATTTTGTGGCAGAGATGCATTTGTTAATGTAGTGCTTTAATGTCAAATGGTTGTTCTTAGTAACAGTAAAATGTTGAGCTAACATCACGATCAACAGTTTGGATAAAAATAGTCATGATGAAGGTCCAAGCAAAGAAACCAGTTAAGTCTATTGAACTACTAAGTAAGTACCAAGAAAGTTATCACTCACATTCATGAAATTAGAAAGAGAGGGTGAGTACATTGTAGAATTTGATAGAGAAGAACAGTTTATTCTCAGATTCCACATGAACTGTGGCAAGCAGCAAGGATCCAGCACATTTTCACTGGTTCTCCATCTGAAGGTGAGAGTTTTGGCTGCAGATCTCTATTGGTACTAACTAAGAATGTTTTTTTGTTTTTTTTAAATAGAGGCACATCCACAGAGTTTGGTGAAAATAACTAATTAGCATAGCTGAGGATTGCTTGTCACAGCTCATTGTGGATTGAGGTTTTGACTGCAGGGTGAGAGGAAGACGGCATACCTGCTCATCGTGGAGAGCTTGAGTCCGTTTGGCTTTACTTTGCCGATAATACTCCATGATCATCATGGCAGCGTAGATTTTTCCCACTGTTAGGTCTGTCGCTGCTGAGAAATGGACAAGTTACCCTGTACGATTAGACAAGGTGAGATGGACCCTGAGCAAGGTGGATGGGAGTGAGGACGGGACATGCACACGACAAACGCAGATGCACAAACTCACATGCACAAACAGTGTCAAATCGACACACACAGAGCCAATGGTCTTTTCACAAGCAGACTGATTAAAATGGCTAAACTGGGCTTTTTATGCACTTCATTTTTATGATCAGTATTTTAAATACTCTTACTGTTTCTACTGTTTTAAGTGTCAAAGTATTGCAAGAACTGACACCAAACTACAGCATAACTCCTAGATACAGTAAACAAGGTAAAACGGTCTCCCAATAAATGGTCTTTGCCACTTTATGGAACCGAGTCCTCATGGAGAAGTTACTAAGAGTAACTTCAGACTAGGTTTACATGCCATGCTTAGTGGTGTTTAAAGCCATGGTCACCACCTCTGTATAGGATCTGCATAGAACAATGAAGATAAAATTAGCATCAAACAAAATCGTTCTAAATTATTACATGCTGGCTGCAAACTCATCTGAAATGTACTTTTATATTACTAGCATTATGATTTGACCAAAAGCTTTATTGTGTGACAGCAACGCCACCTCATTATTTCATGCTTTTTTGGAGCATCTAGCAAGCATTAGGCTATCTAGTTTTAAGCAAGTCTCATAAGATAGTAAGCATTTAGCATGTCTTACCGGCAAGCTTGCACATACATCTTATTGGTTGCATATTAGTGGTGCAATACAAATTTTTTAATACTGTTTTATGTACATCTTGTCAGGAATCTCATAACCCCTGTAGTGAAAAGACATCTATAGAGGGTTGATCTATAGTAAGGCACCCCCTGATCTCAGGCATAGTGAGCTAGAGCATACAAGTAAGGCTGTTATCACTGTTTTTTGTAGCACTTGAATATACACTCAATATGTTTTTGTGTTAAGTTGCAGTTTCTCTACATAGCGGAAGTGGAGGAGCTAAACATGCTAAAGATAACGGAAATACAACAGGTGTCCTTGAAACATCTTTCAATGTTTTTTGTTTTTGTTTTTTGTACTGCTCTAAAGTATATTTCGGGTTTTACGTGTAAAAGGTACAAGGTGGACCAACAACAAAATACTGGTGACAACAACAACAATATACGTTCCCAGATAACCAAAACTAAATGAGTGCTAATAGTACAGACACTGGATAAGGACGAAACTTTCTAGTCAGTGTTTGCGCACGTTATTACATGGAGTACATTTTGAAAGGCTACGAGTTTGGCTGTTCGCAAAAAAGAAAGAAGGTATATTTATGCAAATATTGCCTTGGTTCATTGCATCTATTTATATGTTTGTGCCGTTATCTGATTTGCGTACTACACACTTTCTACGATTCATTCTGTGATCAGTCTGCCATCTAAAAGTATGTGGTCTATATCTAAAAGGTCCTAAAATGACTCTAAACTAAGGGTGCAGGCCTGGACCATCAGGGGGTGCAGAGCAGTGAGTGGGCTGACTGAGAGAAGCTGTCCTCAGGTGGTAAAAGAGAAACGCTGTGGACACACCAACCTCCTGGGTAACTTACACTTGTGTGGCGTCACCAGAAGGTCCAGAGTCTTCTGAGAGAGATTAGGCCATATCGCCATCATCTCCTTCCTTAGTTCAGCATCCATCTGGTGTTTATCTACACCACCTATTTACACAGCAACAGGTACACAACACAACACGTACACACACATATGCAAACAAATTTCCACAAACACACACAATTTTTGTTATGGTTTGAACAAAGTTGTATCCAATCTTATGTAAAAGTACTGTGCGCAAAATCGTACAAATTATATTTTACGAGTCAGTGGGGTTCCTACGTTTTCTTTTCAAGGCCTCTTTTTTAGATTTTTTCTTTTTTCACCAGAAATGTTTAAGGTTTACATTAAAGGGGGGGTGAAATGCTATTTCATGCATACTGAGTTTTTTACACTGTTAAAGAGTTGGATTCCCAGGCTAAACATGGACAAAGTTTAAAAAATTAAGTTGTACGTTTGATGGAGTATTTCTGTGCCAAAAATACTCCTTCCGGTTTGTCACAAGTTTCGGAAAGTTTTTGTTCGAGTATGGGCGTGTGTGACGTCAGATGGGGCGGAATTTCCTTATACGGGTCCTAAGCATAGACAGTATATAAACTGGACACAGCGACCCCATTGGATTCAACGGAGACAAGTGAAGTCAATTAGAAGCAGGAAGCACTAACTTCCTGATGGTCGAGCGTAGTGCGCAGACTCAAACTGAGCTTGACGATGTGGATGTGACGTGAGCAACCCGTCTGTCTTCTAGTAGCTGTGCCAAGAGAAATCGGAATCATTCCCTTCCGAAACTTGCAGAGACGGAGAGTGTGAGTAGGAGCTGTTCATGAGCTAGGAGCAGGAGAAACTTTTGCTAAGTATTCTGATTAATTACTTTGTCATTTTGCCTCCACGTCCCCCCGATTGCCCGCGAGCTTCTCCTCCTGTCCATACGGTAATCTCTCTACTGTGCGTCAGAGAGTCGCGTGGTTATGACGCAATCGTTAGCCTATTTTTACAAAAACTGCATCTACGGGGTCATAACGTAAGATACAAGGTAATGGAGCCTTTTATACATTTTTGAGTTTCTTTAGAAATAAATAATGGACAAATGGAGTCTTTAAACACCTCAGATGTAAAGTTATTCGCTGTCAAAGTGACGCCAAAATGAATGGGAGTCAATGGGATGCTGCAGGTGATGGTCCGCTAGCCAATGGCGGCGCCCGGGGAAACTTCAAAATAATATGAAACCCTGCCACCCTGGTCCTAAGGGCACTTCTCCCGGAAGGGCGCGCGCGCACCCGTAGACCAGAGCGAGAGAGCGAAAGCAGTACGCCCATCAAAGCGCTGTGCTCGCTGCAGTCACAGGACTTTGTTTGTTCCCTGCATTTCGACGATGATTGTTTTATAAACAAGGCCCAGTTCGACGCCGGGTTTGCAGATCATCTAATGCTTTAGGATGGAGCAGTCCCAACGATAAAGGATCACGGTCGTGCGTTGGAACCGCAGGCGGTGAGTAAAACTGCTTCAAATGTCTGTGTGTTGTTAGCTATCGGCGCGTGAGCACAGCCCACACGGCACGCCTCCAGCCGCTCGTTTTTTTCCGGAAAGACTTGGTACAGCCTATCTTTCTTTTATAAATATAATAAAACTAAAGACTTTTTGGAGATATGAAGGATGCAATACTACTCTATAGGTACTCAAGATTAACATGAGATTGACTGAAACGGAGTCCCCCCCCCCCCCCCCCCCCCCTCTTTAAATTTGAATCTCAGACTTTTGACCCCCACTGTAATTAAACCGCTATAGGCAAATATGTTAACCATACATTAACCAGGCAGATTTAGGCACAAACAGAGGAAAAGTCTACAACTACTTAACACAGGAAATATATAAAGAGGAATGAATGAGGGAAGGAAGAAGAAAGGGGTGGCAAACCTTCCCCACCCTTGGCGATCTTGATGTCCAGAGCAGTTCGGATTAAGGCCATAAGGGTAGAATTAAAGTGCACTGTGTTGTCATCGGCAACCGGCAGATCCATCCGCAATAGTCTCTGTGGAGAGCCAATCAGGGGCAGTTAAAAGTGCAGGACCACTGAAATGTGTGTGTTTTGAACCTCCGGGTAGGGTGTGCTTTTGGTGTGCGAGAGGGAATGGGAGGAGAAAGGAGGAGGGATTTTCAGGGTTAGCTCTGTGACTTCTGACACTCAGTTTATAATTCATTTAGAGCTGTCTTAGTGTGGTAATCATGACAAAAGAGGACAATTTTATTATAAAGTATTATTCTGTTGTCTAGATCAGTGGTTCTCAACTGGTTGATCAGGACCCTAAATTGGGTCACAGACACTTAAAACATAATACAAATAAAACTTTTTATCAGGAGGAGGAAATAATTCTCCTATCTTTTGTTGTTGACCTCAAAGTTTGTTTAATCCAACTGTATTTTATTTCTCTGCAAATTCATTTGTACTTTGGCGCAATTCTATTTCTATATTGCCAACATTGACAGATTGTGTGACAGGACCTCACTGTCAAAAATCATGAACATAAGGTAAGGTGTCACTAAGGTAAAACAAATCATACTAAATCAATGTGTCAACGCTGATGTTTGATTTTAAGGACATGTTTTGTTCGTTTTGTAGCTGGGTTGCCCTTTGATGTAAAATTTGGGTCCTCAAGCAAGATCAGTCAAAAACCACTGATCAAGATGTCAATGAAACTGGGGCTGCATATGCTACAAATCGAATTTGTATCTGTGCAATGATATATCTTGTTTTCATATCAGCATCTGAGCTGTCAGTCAAAGAGCTTTTCCGGGAGGAGGTTCACATATTAAACTCAGACCAGAGGATGAAGTAATAAATTAAAACAGCATTACGTAAATGTCAGTGTTTTAATGTATAATTCATCCTGTACTGGTCTGGGGAAAGATTATACTCAAACACAGAAAGTCATAATTGCATTGCACAGGGTTAAATGTTACCTCAATCCTTCCGATACCATGACACCCTATGCTATGCAATCACCCATATTACCCGATGTCTCCCCGTCCCACTCCATCCCAGAAGAAACACTCACCCTCCACCCCCCACCACCCTCTTTCCCAGCATGCATCATGCAGTCACATGCATCACAGGACAAGCAACAGAGCAGCCAACACTGAAAGCATCATCTAGTTGGTTCATTTCAGCTCATTCATTTAGGTTTAGTAGTGGTTGCTGTCATTGAGACTCAATCATAGATGGGCTACTGGATAAAACAAGAGCTTGATCCAGATTCTCTGGTCTCTCAATGCAAAAACGATGGGTGCAGGCTATTGGTTTAGGTTAGAGCAGCATTCTCCAGTTAAAAAAAAAAAAAAAAGAACAAAAGAGGGAATGGCTTTGTGAGTTGTTGTTGCGAAGAGGATGAGCTAAGAGAGAGGATTCAGCTACCTGCTGCACGAAGGTAATACTTTAATGCTACAGATAAAGAGAAAAGCAGAGGGCTGCCAGAGAGGAGTACCGGAGCAGGAAGTTGGTTTAGGACTGACAGCTTTTAAAGGAGGAGTTTGGATGGTGGATATGGTAGTGATGAAAGAGACAGGACAGAGACAGCGACAGTGACACCAAATTTAAAGAGAGCTCGAAAACTACATGAAAATCCAAGGGCGAAAGATAATGAAGTGTAAGATAAAGCTACACGAAACATAAGAAAAGAAAGCTCTACCACAGGCTGGTCAAATTCTCTCCAGGTGATTCTCTATTATGGGCCCTAATGTTTGACACGGAGAAAGAGGGTGAATGCAATGGTTTTGGTCACTGTTCCTCATTCCACTGAGATTAGGCGGCGACAGAGACCACATTAGACAGGAAGTGACCTGTCTGATTGAATACACAGAGATTGTTGGTCTGCCACCACAAGTCTATGTTGGTGGAGATCATTGAAAACTCTGTGGAACATTATATTTTACCCAACAACGAAATGGGAGTTCAAAAGGGGCAGAGAAAAAGGAAGGGTGGGCAGAGCAAAAGTAAGAGAAAGGAGATCCCAGTCTTGTTGAGGGCTCACTAAGGGCGCAGATCTCCTTTCCTGCACTTTTTAGCTGTCGTTCACTGACCAAGGGTGAAATGTCAGTGTACACTTGCGGACAGACAGAGAAAGAGAAGAAGAAAGAGAGAAAAAGCTAACAGTGTATCTTGTGGGAGGGTCCAGTGGCCTGTGAGGCGGGGCATGCAGATGATTGGCAGAATGTAAAGAGGAGGGGCTGGAAACAGATTAGAACTGCATTGACAGAAGAAAGAGCAGTGGGGAAAGGATTTTTTTTTTTTTTTTTTTGTGCAAAAGAGTTACATTGTATAAAAATGACTTAGACCATCATACTGCCTTAACGCTACCCAAGGATTATATGTGCGTTGTTGAGCGTATGTGAGTGTTTGCTTATCTGTGTGTAATCGAAAAGAGAGACAGAGAGCTGGTCCCAAGAGGAAAGGGTCCCTAAGAGAGCGGCATCCACAGAGCTGAGGGACTCGGAGGACTTAAGCCCTTCAGGCCTTCCAACCACTGCTGCACACGCACATTTGTGTGTGCATTTGAGCATGTGTGTGTGTGTGTGTGTGTGTGTGTGTGTGTGTGAGTGCATGATGATGTGAATATACAGTATGCATGTGTATGTGTTTAGCTGCGTCCCAATTTGTGTACTTATGCACTATTCTATGCCCTTTTGTAATAATAGTGTGAGTGGTGTGTTCACACTGAAAATCCCAACTAGAAAAAGTGCACTTCAAATACCCAGATGATGCACTTATTTAACTGAAAAAAGTGTGGGATGTTAGACACTACATGCACTCAACTGTCGCAGCTTTCCTTAAGTAGCAGAGGGGCTATCAGACTATGATGCTGGATGACAAAATAACCTTATAAAATTCATACACTAGACAGTAGAGTACATAGTGTATGTGCATAAGTGTATTCTGCATCATTTGGGACACAGCTTTTGTGTTTATTGTCATACACAGTTCTTAAATTAACTTATTGACCAATGCTGTACATTAAAGCATATGCATTTAGCTTTAATGTATCGATGATGTAGACTGTAAAAACCTTTACATTTCATTCTTTAAAGCTTTAAAATCTGCATGAGAGTGTGCTAGTGTATGTCTTTATACGGTGCAAAAGTGCTGAGAAGGTTTGTCCGTTCCCGCTTCCCTGTGGATCGGCCCGTCTGAGCCTAACACCCTCGAACCCGGCCCTGCCACCAGAATCACAATAGCGGCCTCCGTCAGACAACGAAGGAGGAAAAGAAGGAGAGAAAATAAAAAGAGAAAACACCAACAGTACAGACACAGCGCTGGCCACTCGGAGGCCCTCTACCTTGTAGGCAACCCGTGCAGGGCACTTCTTCCCCAGGCCTAATGGAGGAGACATGTGCCTGAGCATCTCATACATATCCCTGTAACTGATTCTGCCACTGGGCAACCGAAACAAAACAAAAAACCAAAGGAAATGTGCATGGGAGAGAGAGAAAGAGAAGAAGAAAAGGAGTAAATCAAAAAAGAAGGGATCAGGAAGGAGACGGGAAAGTGGGAAGGGAGGAGAACAGAACAAAAAGAAGGTTATTGGCCTGGACGAAAGGAGCGGTTTGGTAAACTAGGCTGCCGTAAAACTGATGATCGGTTTATTTGTGGGGAAGGGGAAGGGGGAGGTGCTCAACATTTGAGTGTTAAAACGGCGTTCTATGCAATGGGGCAAGTTGCATAGAAGAGCAGGGGGGCTTCAGAGCAGGCATAAAGTCCCGCTGCTTTCAGGGCATTGTAGTGAAGTTTAATGTCAATGCAGTTTCTGTCCCCCTCCACCCAGAACAATGCACGCTACCGTACCAGCTAGGCCTAGCCGTGCCTCAACAGCAAGCAAAACAAAAATCAAAGATGGCTGATTAGTTTCTTTTTTGTTTGTTTGTCTTTCACTTTAGTGTTTTTCTCGTTTGCTTGTTTCATACACACTAGTGCACCTCATGCTCCTGTAAGTGTCGGCATTGTCCTGCACATTCTCATTGTCATATCAAGTAGAATGCAAGTAGAAATGGTGAGAGTACAAAAACATTGTTGAAAAGAAAAAGAAGAGGAGGTAAGCGACATTCATTGCATTCTGGATGCTAGCAGGTAATATTAGTTTTTAAGTGGAAGTCAAACCTTGCAGGCCACCCTATGAGGACATTTCTTGCCTAAGCCCAGAGGGGGGTCGATAACTCGCAATAAACTGTACATATCCTTATAATGAATGCGCCCGCTGTAAGAAGAATACAGGGAAGTTAGAGAACACAACTCAGAACAGAGACATTGGCAGGAAGAAGAGCACAAGAACAGAAAAAGAAGCACAGAATCACACAAACATTTTCTTATTTGCTCGTCACCCGTTTGTGTCGTCAAATCTTTAGGCTGCGTCTGGTCATTTCGCACACGGTTCCTCACCCGTCTCTACTTCTTTTCTTGTTTTTCCCCCCCTTTTTCATTCCTTTCAGTTTTCAGTTTGTTCTATGTTTTTTTTTCTTACTATCTTCCTATTTTTCCTTTCCTTTCTTCCTCCCCTCTATTTTTCCTCCCCCTTTCCTTTCACCTTTTGTTTTCATTCCTTCCTTTCTTTCCTCCTTCATTCCTTCCTTTCTCTTCTCCTTCCTTTTCCTTCCTCCCTATTTCCATTCCTTTCTCTTTTCCTCCCCTCCTTCTTTTTTCTTCTTAATTTTTCCTTCCTTACTTTCTTGTTACTTTCCTTCTTTCATCCATTTCACTCTTTCTTCCTCTTTCCATTCTTTCTACTTCCTTCTATTCTCTTCTCCATCATTTATTTGTTTCTCTTCCTTCCTTCCACTTTTCCTTTCTTTCTTTCTCTTTCCATTTCTTTCTTCTTTTAACTTGTTTCTTTCTCTTTCCATTCCTTCCTTCTTTCCACTTTTCCTTTTTTATCTTTCCATTCCTTCCTTCTTTTCACTTTTCCTTTCTTTCTCTTTGGATTCCTTCCTCCTACTCCCTTCCCTCTTTCCATTCATTCCTTCTTTCCATTCCTTCCTCTTTAGTCCTTTGTTTTCCTTTTTTCCTTTCTTTTCCTTTAGTCATTTGTTTTCCTTCCTTTTCCTTAACCTTTCTTCCTTTTACTTCCTTTTATTTAGCCTTCATTCCTTCCTTCTTGTTCTACTTCCTTTCTCTTCTTTTTCTTTAATTCTTCCTATCTTACTTGTCAGATTGATCCTGCCGTTCAGGAAAAGAATCACTGGAAGACAAACTCTCCTCAATCTTTTGAGTATCATTTCCCTAACAAGGCTTTAATCCTGCTTGTAAGTTAAGAGTCAGACCTTCCTTTTCTTCTCTGAATATCTACGCTCAGTTACCCGCCTACATTATTGTCTAACACACAACATTAGGGTGACAGGCACTGGAATGCAGATACCGGGAAACTTAGCGTGTTCAGTAGAAGGGATGGGGGCTGGCACAGTAAGTTTGGCTTGCAGTATGCAGTATTCCAGAGTGGGAGGACTGGGACTCACAGAAGGGCACGTAGGAGGGTTTGGGGGGGATTGATGGATTTTAACAGAGCTAAGAAGCTCAAATCCATGATCCCTTTCTCTCAGCTGGTGCTGTGGTATTCTCCCCTCTGTTTGGTCCAAGGTAGGATACAATGAAGCCAGGCTCTGTACGTTAAAGACTGTGCCAGAAGCCACGGCTCTATACCAATGTCAAAAACGAAGCGTTCCAGTCGAACACATAAGAGAGGGCCAATGTGTTCTGCATTATATAGGACAGAGGCTTTATTCACATGCATGAAAATGTATAGTTAGACACTTAATTCAGACTGGCCTTTCACACAAGATCAAAAAGTGTTTCTTAAAATAGCCTCTTAAAAATGGTCTGTCCAGAAATTCAGGGGCCAAAGAAATTCAAAAAGTTGTAGTCAGAGCATGTCAAGTCTGCATTTTAAACAGCATGTATTTTAAAAGACTGTATGGTATTTTACAAGGATTATCTATTAATTACCAAGAAACCTGTTATTGACAAACTAATGTTAGTTGTATATCTACAGTATGCAAAACTACCAAGAGTGCATTGTTGAGTTTAGTGAGATACATTTATAAAATTACTTCAATAATTTATAACTTCACTTCAAGTTAACAAGTAATTAGTACTTTCTTAGAATTAGTATGTTATTTACAAAATATACAAGAGTAGTATTTAATGTTGTGTTTATGCATGCAAGTGCACATGGGCTCACCAAGCAGCTGGATCATACTCTGCCCAGATCCTCACATACTCGTCCAGATGATGGGGTCCCAGGATAGAGGAGTCACGTGTCAGGTACTCAAAATTATCCATGATCACAGCCACGAAAAGATTGAGCATCTACACACATGTAAATCAAAGGTCTGATGAGTTGAGCTGTATATTACACACCAAATGTACATAGGACTATTTTTCTGTTTTTAAGCAATACTAATACAATACAATCATGGGAGTCACGTTGTAAAAAAAGTGGAATGAATAGGTTTTTTTTTATATAGATATAAAACTAGCCCTCACTACAGTAATCATGCTGCCTCTCAGTTTGATAGGTCAATGGATTAGCGGTGTAATACAAATTACGACCAAATATTTGTTTAAAATAAGTTTTGTTTATTTTGTTGGAACAGATGGAAAAGCACTAGAGAAGTACAGTATGTCACATGTCTGAGTCACTGTTCATCACTGATGACAAACAGTGACCACTCAGCAAAACATCAAAATGATAAATTCCGATTTCCGATTGCCTCTCATTATAATAAAATAATAACTAAAGAAATGAAAACTGCTGTTCAACAACTGGAGATCCTTTCATCTTCTACAAGCTAATAGCAGGGACAAAATCCGACATTGCAACCAGCTGTGGTGACATGTTCCATAGTATATTATGCCTATGAGTGCAATGGTAGTAATAACAACAACAGTGCTGTCATTCTCACCAGAAAGGAACAGAGGAAGATGAAGGAGACAAAGTAGAGGTAGGCAAACTCGCTCCCACATTCTGCTTCCGTGTTCCCAGAGAAACGATCACATTTCTTCTTTCCCAGACATGACAGCATGATTTCATGCCATGCCTCACCTGTAGCACTCCTACAAATGCACAGAGTTGAACTACGGTTAGAAAGTGTATGTAACACACACACACAACATTTAACAGAGCCAGTCTGTGATGCATACACAAACCTGAAGAGCAGCATTAGGGCCTGGAAAAATGTCCTGAAGTTGTTGTGCTGGTTAATGGCACTCTCACTTTCCTCCTCAATATTAATGTTCCCAAACAGCTGTGAAACACAAACACAAATCTCATTGCCCACTACCTTCAAATATAGCCATTTACCTATTCTCAGTATGTACTGTGCAGCCTCCCACACACTCTCTCACATACTCACCTGCATGCCAATGATGGCGTAGATGAAGAACAGCATGGCGATGAGTAGGCACACATACGGCAGAGCCTAAACACAGCATATAAGTCAAAATTAATCAACATTTAAATGTGTGTGAAAACCTGTTACTGGAAGTTTGAGGAGAAATGTGCACTGTATTGTCAGAATGATAACATTTTGTCTACAAGAGATGCATGCAATGTTAATTTTTACACAATTTGTTACATTTTTGTCTTTCGATAATCGAAACATACTACCATTTTAGTTGACAAAAATATGCTTTAGTTATTCATTCTCTGTGATTTATTGCGTAAGTCTCATTGTAAATATGGTCGCTTGGCATTAACATCCTGACTAAAGTGTAACAAATCTCAAGTTCACTTAAGTGCATTCCCGCCATTTTGTTCAGATCGAAATGAATCATCCGGTTTATGTTGTGTGATTAATTTTATGTGATTATGATGAATACAATGATCTGATTAGGTGAGTTAATTTACACGCTTTCCATGTTCCACCAGCGCAAGCAGGGCAATTAATGACCATAATGACTAGAATTGGATTATTTGAAAGAATAATATTCTTTCTAGACTTTTTCTCTTCTTTCTCACTTTTATTTTCCTGAACAGCATTCTGTAATTAAAATTGTTTATTTATCTTAACAATGCACATTTTTCTTCACATCTTCTTAATCTCTGACGAATTAAACAAAACCAACCTATGTTAACCAACATTTTCTCCATTCATTTCATTGATGAGATTAACACTGTGTGTATGCTGCGCTACAAAGTCTCAGAAAACAGTGGTTGCATACTTCTTTGTATGTGTATAATTTTACCTTGAAAGACTGGACGAAGGTCCAGAGCAGGATGCGTATGGTCTCACCCTGCCTGAGCAACTTAATGAGACGAGCAGCTCTGAAGAGCCTTAGAAAACTCAGATTTATGAAGTTGTTCTACACAGAGAGAAAGGAAGCAGCAGACAGATGTAGAGAAAGAGGAGGAGATAGAGATAGGCAGACAGAGAGAAAAGAAATTATGTCAGTCTGAAACATTTGATTACAAATTGTAAACAAATAAAAAAAGGAAGGAAGGAGCAAAATCAAACAAGGAGAAACCAGAAAACAAATATCAAACTGGCAAGACTGAACAGGCTCATCATATCCAATGGTGAAAAGGGGGAAAGACAGAAGAGGGAGGAGGCAGCAACTCAAACAAAAATATATAATAATAATAATAATAATAAAATAAATTATTGTAAGAGTCTAAACATCCTCATTAGGGAAGGGAGTGCACAGACCCTAACTTCTTGCTTCAGTCAACCAAATGCACTGATCTGTAGATTCACGTGGAATCATGCCAACCACATTAATAGCTTACAATGACCAACAGAGGGCACTAGCAAAGAGAAGGGACACGCGTGCTGGGTTAAAGGACACATTTCAGTCAGATGTGGTAAAATGTTGTACTTTGTCATTTTTGGCACATGAAATCATCAGGAATTGAGGGGAAGAAATGACTGTTCAATGTCTTTTAAGCAGCACAGAAATACAGGGAAACATATAGAGTATGAGCTCAAGGTGGATTTAACTCCATCTCTACCTTCATAACTGACATATTTAGATGCCTTCAGTATCTTTACATCTGTGTGTGTTGATGTATTTGGATGTCTATATGACTGTATGAAGATGCAGTGTCAGAAACATAATAATTACTAGCGTTCCCTTTCAACAAAAAAGTTGAGCGTAACATGCATTCAGGAAACCTGCAGAGAAACACCAAATGTTTACCAAACTGTGCTACGGATCAATTACACCTCAGCTGAGAGGGGTTTTGTCATATCATCAGACAAGCAGGGGTGAAAGGTCATCATGACTCGAGCACATGCATCATTATCATCATCACCATCAGCCACAGGGAAACAGATGCATTAGTTACTCAAAAAAAATAATAATTACAAACCATCTACATGTAGATGTTGCAGAAGCATGGTTTATAGCAGTATTTTTGGAGGTTGATTAAACAACCATTGTGATTGGTCAGGTCAGGTCATGGATATACACATGAGTTTCATAGTGCATTTTGATTGGATGGAGTCATCAGAGGGCAAAGCCGCCATAAAGAAGAGTTTAAAGAAAGCATGTAAGAAAAGATAAAACAAGAAATGAATTATATTTATGCATATCTTACAACAAACTTTTTGATCCAACTAAAGGTTGATTATAACCAAAACCATCTCATTTTTAAAATTATGATGCACATTTCATATGCTTTCAATGCAGCTTGAATTGCTGTTAAGCTTTTATCAGTACATATATTATTTGTCAGTCGGATAACTGGAGATCTGACTTTCTTCGGACTTTAATTGCAACTTTAACAAAGCACACCAGGTCCAGATGGTGCACTGAAGGTTACAGGCAGGTGTGCTTGACCAGTGATGTAAAATCTCCAGGTAGATCTCTAGATACAGGACTGGGCCTTAGACTAAGGAATCACTGTGTTATTAATATCATGTCAAGTTATTTCACATCACATTTCTGTTAAAAGACCCCATGCATTTAAAACAAAAGCCCATGTGTGTTTGCATTGAGGTCATCAATATGCTTGTGTAATCCTAAAAGCTAGAAAAAAAATAAATAAAGTTTAAATAGTAAATGTAAATAAAATTAAATATTCACATTTCTTTGATGGGAATAAAAGTCTTGATGACTGAAATGTATGTCCAATAAAATGCTCTCTAGAATGCCAAATGTCCCCCTAATGCAACCTGCCATTGTTGTGCAATAGCAAGTAGTAAATCATGGTTTTGTCAGACTAAAATAAACTAAAGCCTACTGGCTATTAAAAAAACAAAAACAATAAATGATACAATTACTAACTAAATTAACAACTCTTTTTTATTACATAGGCCCTGTCCCAAATGGCACACTTCACATGCACTTTCGGTCTTGTGGACTTACAATGGCTGCCATGTGTGCGTGTCTGTTAAGTCCATGAGACCGTAGGGTGTCCCATTTGTCATTTTAGGTGTCAGAAGGGTGCTAGCGAGCGCCCCCTTTGCGGCTGATATGCGCACCCGATGCACAGTTTTGCAGAGCCCACACTGATGCGAGCTCCGCAGCAGACTTCTTCCGACAGTCAAAGAGGCATTACGTTAAAAAAGTGCGGACTCATAGGAAGACCGCAAGGGTTTAGGGTGCCATTTGGGACAGGGCCATATGATAGGCAACACACTTTAGTTACATTACACCCATGAACTATGATTTGCTAGTCGCATTTGGGGGTGGGACATTCTCAGTCTAGATAGCATTTGATAGGACAAAAATTTGTGTAATGCAGGATGAGTCATCAATATCTTTGGTCTGTTTTCCTAGAAATGAAAGACAGTACTTTTTGAATGTGTAAATTTGAATGTATATGTGAAGATTCATTTGTCCAAATTTAGGTGCAAACTAGCATATAAATAACCTCACAGTTAACAGATTTTGAAAGTCTCAAAACTTGAGAGTCTGTACAACAGTTAACTGGTAGGTATTGATGGTCAAAACCAAGAAAGAAAAAAAACACAATCTTATGTTGCACTCATTTTTAGAGATGGTCATCATCATTTGCTGGATCATAAATATATGTTAATAGTTGAGAGTTTATTGTTAACTGTATATATTTTTTTGGTAACACTTTACTTGAAGGGGTGTGCATAAGACTGACATGACACCTTCATAATCATGACATGACACATGGTTTTATTGTTGTTATAACTTAAGTGTTAATGCCAACTGTCATTAAGTGTCATTTGCTCAATTATGTAATTTTTAATGCAGAGATGACATTGTTTGAGATGTCTTTGTTATGACAACTTGACATAAACCAATACATCATAACCTGTCAGTGTCTTTGTCATGACAACTTGACATTACCAAGACAACATAACCTGTCATAAATATGTCATAAACATGACATAGCAGATTAATCATCAAACTTAAGAAACTACTTAGCTTTATGGGTTAACATTACATTATATTACTGACCACTTTTTTTCCAGTGGTACAAATTTAATTTGTCATTAAAATGTCATTAAGTGTTAATACTCTGTCAAATAATTTTATAATAGTGTCATGAATATTTTTCTTGACCTCAACTACAGTGATACAAATTTAATTTGTCATTAAAATGTCATTAAGTGTTAATACTGTCAAATTATTTTATAACTAATACTGGGAAAGAAAGTGGTCAGAAATATATTCATGACACAGTTATAATGGCCTCATGACAGCCAATGTCAAAACCAACCACTGTCAAAACCAACCACATGACAGTTTAATGTAATGTTAACCCATAGAGCTAAGTAGTTTCTTAAGTTTGATAATTAATCTGCTATGTCATGTTTATGACACATTTATAACAGGTTATGATGTATTGTTTGTCAAGTTTTCATAACAAAGACATCTCAAACAATGTCATATTTGCATAAGAAAAATGTCATAATTGAGCGAATGACACTTAATGACAGTTGTCATAAACATGCATAAAACCTCCTTCATATTCATGACATGTGTCATGTCATGATTATGAAGGTGTCATGTCAGTCTTATGCACACCCCTTCAAGTAAAGTGTTACCTTTTTTTTTTTTTTTTTTTTACACTGGTAGGTCAGTTTGATCTGACTCGGGGATAAATTACTAATCTGGAAAAGTCACCGATGAGCACCACTGGCTCACTGATCTGCCTCACACACCAACTGGGACGATTATATAAGACTTTTAGGAGTTCCTTACACCTCAGTGAGCAAGAGAAGATCCTGCTGAGAGTCTCTCAATCACATACGGAAATACACACCAACGTACAGACAGGATACACAAACAAACACACATACGCACGCACAGATGGCAGCCCTTCTGCTACACACTTACCCCTAGCTCTGTGACTAAAATATCAGTGATGCTGCCAAGTACAGTCACACAGTCGAAGATGTTCCAGGCATCTTTGAAGTAGTTCTGTGGTAAAAAGACACAGATGCTTTTGTCAGTTGGGCTAAATGAGAATTACATTTGGCACACACACAGAAGAAACGAGCAAATTATTTATTTGAACTCTCTGGTGCTAATACAACAGCCCCCTTCCCTATTCCAGCCCTTATTCCTTCACTGTGTTTTCCTCTCCCTCACACAGTGTATAAAAAAGGGTGGATGCCTAAAAGACTAGTGGCCCAGATGCTGAACATAACAGCCTTTTTTGTGAGCTGCCAAGTGAGTGCCTGCAGGAAAACACTGCATTAGAGCCATTCAGTACACCAGCTGCATGGTAACAGAGGCACAAGTGCAAAGATCATGTGTAACTCTTTGCATCCAACACGCGTCATCATACCCGTCATCTTCATTTCGCTCTAAATCTCTTTCTTTTTCCATTTTCCACTCCTAATCACTTCAATGTGCCCTTCAGCTCTCTATCTTCATGTGCGTCTCTTGGATGAATTTTTGCTGACTACAACCATTTCCTTTGTGTCCTGTACTTCCATGTCCCAAACCTTTTCTCATCTACGTCAGAATACTACCTCATTGCGCTCTCTTTCCCTCTCTCATGCTCTATCTGTTCATAAATCTGCTCATACAATGCTGATTCTGACCTCTATGATTTTTAAAGACCCCTCCCCCCCTTTCTGCAACCCTGCAACCCTATTTCCACACAAAATCAGGTATATGAACACAAATAAGGCCCAAAATGTACTTTTTGCCACACCTGGCAATGGCAAGGTGAGAAAACGGGCAATAAAACTGTATTTTGAATTATTTTTGTGAAAAAATATACAGGCTATATTTCCATCCTTAAGACTGTGATTATTTATTTATCTTCTTCTTTTGTGATTATTTATCTTCAGTGTGTGCCAAATTTATATATATATATATATATATATATATATACATGCATACACACATTTATGATTGTACGTTTTAAATGTTTATAGAAGATGCACAAGTTGCAAAAGATTTTTTTTTGTAGGCTTGTGTCTTACAATTTGAAATCGTGTATTATGTTGCAGTTTCTAAAAAAGTAAACATACTTTTTACATGCATTTGGTGCTTAGTGAGTGTTGATTTTACACACACACACACACACACACACACACACACACACACACACACACACACACACACACACACACACACACACACACACACACACACACACACACACACACACACACACACACACACACACACACACATTTACTCTAAATGAGGACACTGCATAGACTTCTATTGTTTTTATATACAGCTAGTTAAGTTATAAATACTGTACCATAATCATAACAGAAAACTTTATACAATTTCTGCAGGTTTTGGGAGATTTTGTCAGGTTTAGCTCACTTCAAATTATGGTTAAGTAGGTACACATATACACACACGTTGGCTTTCCATGTTTTATGGGGGTTCATAGACATAATGATTTTTATAATGTACAAACTGTCTCCCCTAACCTTAAACCTATCCTTAAACACAACTCTCTCAGAAAACTTTCTGCATATTTACATTTAAAAAAAAATAAAGAAGAAACAAATATCCTTTATTATGATTTATAAGCTGTTTTCCTCATGGGGACCACATTTTTTTTCGCACAAGGTGAACAATTTCTGGTATTGCCATCCTTGTGGGGATATTTGGTCCCCACAACATAGGGTTTACCAGGACCCCCCACACACACTTATAGAAAACTATACTCACCAGCGCCCCAAAGGCAATGATCTTCAGAATGCACTCCATGGAGAAAAGTGAGGTGAACACTATGTTCAGGTTGCCTAACACAGCTTCATAGGCAAGTGATGCTCCATCATACTAAACACACACAACATATTTAATTTGTATTAAACTGTTGCCATATTTGGTATATCCAAGGCCATTTGTTTTACAAAATGTAGGGTTTACAATACATTGGAAGTCTGGTTCAGTGCTCTAAATATATAAAGCAATATGTACTAAAGAGAAACACTGCCACACCTTCATCATAAGGACAATGGTATTGAGGGCAATCAAGGCCATGATGGTATATTCAAATGGAGGAGACACCACAAACTCCCACATGCGGTACTGGAACGTTTGCTTGTTCTGAGGCATGTGACGTGTGAGCGGTCTAGCATTGATGGCGAAGTCTATACAAGCTCTCTGAAAATAGAACAGATACGGTAAGGTTAATCAAGCTGAAAATCTGCCTAATATGATGCTCCATATAAATGAGATCAATGCCAGCAGCGCTATGCATAAAGAATGAGCTAGACAGATTTTTTAGCTTTTAAAACCTTCCATCTGATAAGTCCTTCACCTCATTCTTTTCCAGGCTATAGTCCTCCATCATTTTGTCTCCTTGCTCCTGGAAAGTGATGATGATGAGAGCCACGAAGATGTTGACGAAGAAGAAGGGGAAGACCACAAAGTACACCACGTAAAAGATGGACATTTCCATCCGGTAACCTGGGCTCGGGCCCTGATTCTCGTAGGTCGCATCCACTGAATGTTTCAGCACCCTGGACAGTGGCAAATGGGAGGCATTGGGTGATTTGCTGCAATGTGATACTGTGAAATCTTGTAGGTAATCGTAACGAGTCCTTAGATACGCCATGTAAAACTTACAGATTCACTCAGATTGTAATTTGTGATGAAAATATTTGCATTACAAAACAGAAGCAATTTCACTAATTGATTCAGACCTCATACACTGGAAATTAGGTTAGGAAATGAGATGTGTACATACTGCGGCCACCCCTCTCCCGTAGATACAGTGAAGAGGGTGAGAAGGGCCCAGAGCACGTTGTCGTAGTGGAAATCGTATTTCTTCCATTCCCGCTTCTGCGCCCGCACTTCGTTATCTCTTTCATAGACAAGATACTCGCCCCTAACAACAAAATGCTTTTAGAATAACACACCAATGTGTCTGTTCGTCAGTGTGTTTGTGTGTATTTTCTCTCACCTGCAATCTCGCTCAAACTCCTTGGATTCATCAGTACAGTAGAAGAAACGGCCCTTAAAGAGCTGCACAGCCACCACAGCAAAGATGAACATGAACAGCATGTAGACAATGAGGATGTTCAACACATTCTTCAGAGAGTTCACCACACAGTCAAAGACAGCCTGAAAATAGACAAAACAGAGAAGAGAAAGCAAATTGTAAGCAGAACACAAACTCAGCCTTCCGTGAGACAAAACACAAACCAACACAGCATTAGCAAAGCTAATAAATATCCATAAAATCAAAAACATAATTACAGTCAACTGAAATAATAATAATAAATCAAGCATATTAAAATATAGCCTAATAGCAGAACATAACTCTTATAAGATATGACAAAACAGAATCAAAATGTACAAATACAATAAAGGTAATAAATGATCATAAAACCAGAAGCAGAATTACAGTAACCTGAAAACAAAACAAAAAACAGATACATTTCTAAATACAGCAACATTAGTACTCAATTCAAAGGTGGGGTAAGCGATATTTCAAAAACGCTGTTGGACAAACAAACACATCCCTCTCTTCATTGCTCCGCCTCCAAAACTCACCTTCCAATCCTAACCACCCTGCTCCGAGTCAGTTTCGAACCCTGATCGCCCCCATGCGAGGCGAGTGCACTAACAATGACGCTAAACACCGCATTCTCTAGCAATCGTCAGCGTGACTCTCATTAGCTGGCCTCCGTTACGCATGCAATCCAAGAGTGGATGTCTGCATAAGCGCAACAAAATAATGCTTCACGAAAAATAGAGCGCAGATAATGAATGAATGAACAAAAAATTAACGTACAGTACACAATAGTAATTACAAACTAGAGTTTGTTGTTAGTTGCCAACAGCTTCAGACAAACAATGACACACAAACCCAGTTTTACTCACGTGTGAAGCGTTTCTAATATGTCTAATTTCTAATAGCTTTTCTAATATTAAGGCGGGTCCTAAAGCTCTTGCCCAGTAATAACCCTTCATTTTCCAGTGATTTCTTCTGAGCTTTTCTCTTTTGTATTGTGTCTCATCTCAACTTCTGCACTGCAGTCTTTCTTCAAATCTCCCTCTTGCTCGTTCTTTCTCCTGCACCGTCATACACAAGTTTGCCAATATTTATTTTTTTGACAAGTTTTCAAATATCCCTTTCCCCACCTTTAAGCTAGTAGAAATTAAAGGGTATATGTCAACGTTATATAATTAAAGGTCCCATTGCATGAAAATTTCACTTTATGAGGTTTTTTAACCTTAATATGAGTTTCCCTAGCCTGCCTATGGTCCCCCAGTGGCTAGACGTTTTGATGGGTGTAAACCAAGCCCTGGGTATTTTTGAGAAAATTAAAGCTCAGACGGGCGAATCTAGAAATCTTCCCCTTATGTCGTCATAAGGGGAAAGATTACCTCCCCTTTCTCTTCTTTTCCCGCAAAAAGAATTTGGCCCGCCCATGAGAAAATGAGCTGCACGAGCGCGATATTGGTTTTTCCTCGAGAGACATCATGGCTTGCAAACGAGCAAAGCATGGCAGTTGCTCAGTGTTTGGATGTACAAATGAACACAAAAGTATTTTTTTGGTCCTCTGAAGAACCAGTGGGTTATGTGAATTTCTGATTCAGAATTGTTCAAGTTCAGACAGATAATCTTTCTCTCAAAGTCGTTCAATACTGTTTATGCATCAGTAAATCAAGCCAGTGACTAAATGATCAACTTCACATCGTTTCTCTTAGTAGGATGAAAATAATCGTACTTAAACTGTGATTAATATAAATACAGAAAGCGATCAAAGAACAATCCCTTTCCAATCGCCCAAGCTGTCAATCACACAGCGCGAGTTTATCTGGACACTTGTCAAAACTCGTTATGAAATCAATGACGCTGTTACGCTGCACAACGAAGCTCTTACTGTACTTACCTCATGTTTGCATTGGTGAAATCATTAGTGAGAGTTCAGAAACTGCGTTGCAATGATAAGATCTTCATTCACACGATCAACAGACTGTCATCTGCTCAATGCTCATCACTGCAACCTTTTATGTGATGGGAATATATCTAAATACTTAAAAAACTTCTCACAATTCATTAATCCCGATAGCTGTAATAGTAAAAACGTATAATAGCTGTAATAGTAAAAGTTTTCGAGAGAGTTCCACATGTAATGCTAAATATTTCATATGCAAGCATGTCAGCCAATCACAGCAGTGGGCGTTTACACTTAAGTCTCACAGCAGACACGCCCCTTCAAACAGAGCGTTCAAATCAGAGGCTAAAATCAGGCTAGGAAATATGCCTTTTATTTCTAAATTATAACAACTTTTGATCTAAAAAACATACTAACATTATAAGGGCGACCCAGGAAACATTCTAAAATAGTAAAATAATCCATGCAATGGGACCTTTAAGTAAAACTTACTCAACTTTCTGGTACTGGTGTTTCCATCATGCACTGGGGCATGAATAATTAATAAGGTAGCATTTTTCAATGTTTTCCAGTTGTATTTACACTGTTTTATCACTGCTTTTGTTGTTAGGTTAGGTAACTTTCTGTTTTGTGACCCCTGGAGTTCATTTTCCACTCAAAATGACACATTCATACTCAACAATGATTAAATGAATGTTACCATTATTGTAAACCAAGCATTGAGCTATCTGTGTTCGGTGGGTATTACATTCCTTCTATTATGTAGATATGGTGTCAGCACAATATCTACTGTATTATTTACTGAGATGTTCTAAGTAAAGCATACACTTCAAAGGCATGGCTTAATTCAGTGTTATATTGTTTCTGTAAAATGTACTTGAAACGGAGTATTGCAAAGTAAACTTCAACTTAAAGTAAACTGGGATAGTCATGACAGAAGCTTCATGTTGTGCTCAGTTACCCATTTTTGTGTTGATTTTGATGTTTGTTTTGGACCGTTGTCCTGATGGAAGATTTTCCATCTTTTTTATCTGTTGGTATTTGCTAGAATCCATAATACCATGTATCTGAACAAGATGTCCAGGACCTCCAGCAAAAAAATAGGCCCACAACATATAAGATCCTGCAGTATATTTAACCGTAGGCATGGGGTACTTTTTATCCCTGTTTGCACCAAACACATCTGGTGGGTTTGCTGCCAAAAAGCCCTTTTTTTGTTTCATCTGACCATAGAATCCGGTCCCTTTTGAAGTTCCAGTCATGTCTGACAACTGAATATGCTGGAGTTTATTTCTGGAGGAGCGAGGAGGATTTTACTTGAAACCCTCCAAGACAACATGTGGGGATGTAGGGGTTGTTTGATTTTTTTTTTTTTTGGCTTTCTGACCCCACAAGACTCAAGTAATCTCTGCAATTCTACATCGGTGATCCTTGGAGAGTCTTTGGCCACTCAAACTTTCCTCCTCACCGTGCATTAAGACAATATAGACATACGTCCTCTTCCTGGCAGATTCGTAACATCTTTAATCAATTGGAACTTCTTAATTATTGCCCTGATGGTCAAAATGGGGATTTACAATTCTTTAGCTATTTTCTTACAGCCACATTCTATTTTGTGATGCTCAACAATCTTTTGATGCACATATTCTTTGGTTTTACTCATTGTGATGAATGATTAAGGGAATTTGGCCTTTCTGTTTCCTCATATTTAAATTCCTGTGAAACAATGAGTCATAACTAGACAATGTCATGTTCCTAGTCACCCTGGTGTACTAAAAAAAGACAAATATTAATCTCTTAATATACTTCAGAGATATTTTACTTGTAAAAAAAATTCTAGGGGTGTCATTAATTATGGCCACCGTGTTTTGGAGAAAAACATTTATTTTATATATATATTACACATATATACATACACACACACCACAGGAAAAAACAGCCAAACATAGAGATACCTTCAGCTTGGGCAGACGCTTGATGGTTTTCAGAGGCCGCAGAACTCGGAGCACACGCAGCGACTTGATAGTACTGATGTCTTTCCCTTTGCTGCTTCCTCTGCAAATTAACACAAACACACACACAGTTAGAAAGTGAAATGGCAGAAGGCATTAGGCTACATGGGTAATTGGTCTTGCACACACAATTTAGGGGTGAGTTAGTAGTTCAGGCTGTTAAAACAATGAAACATGCCTGCTACATCCACACATTTACTCTCAGCCAATCAGGAATCTCGTCTGTGTCTCTTCCTCACTGAGAATGTAGCCTGTTGTAGGCAGACAATCAAGCCCATTTCACAGTACTTAGGAAAGACAAATACTAAAACACATGCACTCAGTTAATCTGTCAACACGCACTCTCAGACACGCTCGCTGATGTTGCTCATGCTGTACTGGATACTAGCTCAGTGGATGTAATATCCACTGTACCGTCTTAGCCCATGATGGAACCACCACTGTACCTCTTTTCCCAAGGAACAATGGCTGGTTTCATTACATTGCCATGATGACAGCATGAAACATACGGAGCAGACTCGGGCATCACCACTGTGGAATGCCCAGCCAAACCTCTTTCTTTCTTGTTTTTGGGGTTGTCCATTGGCAAACACAAAAAATAAACATATAAAAGGACCTGGAAACACACATCCAGTCCCTCCAGCTTCTGGCTCTGTAGTGTGAAGAACCGTGTCACCCTGAAGATAGTTGATCTGAAGACTTTCTGGCTTATATTATCACAGTTTGCACGTCGCTATTGTGGTACCCGAGCAAAGCCATCCACCAGATGTGTGTACAGCTGTTGGATGGCAGATGTGCGGCTAGTGACCAGCAAACTAAATGCAAAAGCTGTACAATGAAGACTAAACTATGGAAATGTGTGGTTGTAAACTAATTTATATCACAGAAATGCTTTTGATAACTTGCATCACATACAATGGGGTCCAAAAGTGATTTATTATAATTTTTTTATATAAAACTATAGTCTTCAGTGTCAAATGACGATCCTAGTATTTCCTAGTCAGATTATTTTTATAACAATCAATTTAAAGGATCCTTTCTGAATAATAGTATTTGTTTTAAATCATGCTTATTCCAAACTATTGAACAGTAGTACTATACAGTATATAAGCACATGAACATACATAGTTTAGTAAATGCTGTAAAAGAATAGTTAATTGTTAGTTTATGATACATTTGTGTTATAAATAATTTAAAAGATTTACGCACCAAATAGAGACAATATACGAGATAAGACAGCACGGTGTAAACAACCTTGTTTATGATATCAAATAATCTAATACATTAACTAATATTAACAAATATAGCAAAACTTAAATTTGGTTTGATCTTCATTATTTTAAGTTACTTTTCTTTGTTTATAACTTGTCTAAATCCTCTAACTTTGTTTATTTCCAAGTTTAAATGACACTTTTAAATAACACTTTTGGACCTCACTGTATAAAATGTGAATTTTTTTCTCTATATATATTTTGCATCTTTATTGTCTTCCCTGTCCTCTCTTCTCTTCTTCTGTCTCAGTGTCAAGCATAGAGGGCAGTGCTCTAGATTTCCAGTGCCGTGCCGAATCCTGCTCTCTCAGCAGATGTGGTTACACACTGTCAAGCATAAACAAGCGTCCATCAGAGAATTGCTGTTAGAGTGACGGGTGTAGAGGTGAGGGACCTCTCAAACCCCCTTATCAGGACTGTGTGGACTGAATGATCGCCCACGGGCGGTTAACACAGGAACAGTGACAGAGCGATAGAAGGAGATGGGTGACTTTCAGACAGACATAGAGACAAATCCAAAAAAGAAAGAGAGGAAAGCTATTGCCAGGACAAGCATTAAGAGCAAAAGGAGGAAGAGAGAGAGAGAGAGAGAGAGAGAGAGAGAGAGAGAGAGAGAGAGAGAGAGAGAGAGAGAGAGAGAGAGAGAGAGAGAGACATTACCCGCTGCCTCCGCTGTAGGTGTGAGCAGTTGAAGAGATGAGAAAGGAATCAGACACACACACGCACAAAGACACAGGGGAGAAAGGGAGTTTGAAGGAAGAAATACATTAATATGAGACACATACAGTAAAAAGAGAGAAATAAGGATGCAAGCTTGTGAATTATTATACTAGTGCAAATCCACACACCGATACATCTGTGTTCACTTACCATTTATGTAACTTACAAAACTCTTAACTATATACTACACCAGCGGGACATTTAGTCTTATATAGCCAGACTTTTGACTTGCGGCAAAACGTCTGGTCCTCTTGGCAGCTTATTCTGGCCAAGAATCGCCCACTTAGGCAGGAAGTGACTGCATGACTGACATGTAAGCCGACCAACCACAGTCTGTTTTGGTTTTACGTGATGTTCAGGGGCGGGGTTATTTGAAATACATTTTACCACAATGCTGTGCAGCAGTCAGGTTCCGGATGTAAAAACTCAATTTATTTTTTGATTGATTTTAAACAACAACTTATAAACTTTTAGTGGCCACCTACTCCCATGAAGCACTTTCATACTCTCTCAAACTACTTAAATATTAACTATACGCATTGTTTCTATATACACAATAAACATCTTTAAATCACTAGGTTTATATGTATCTGTTGTTTCCAATTCGATTATGTCATTCGTAAACACTTTATGGAATAGTAGCCTTTAAGTACACAGTCTCGTATCTTTCTTTTTTTGCATAATAATTTTTCTTTTCTTTTTTCAAATCAAAGTTCTTGTTGTGATTCACCTTGTAGCTGGTTGGTTTGGCTCATGACTTTTTGTTTTTTATTCCTATGAGAAAAAATGAATGGGAAAGATACTTCCAGAACCAAGGCCGCTGAAAAGGTAGTCAAGAACTGTTGCACTTTATACCATAATAGTCTGCCACTAAAGAAAATGAATTCACATTTTCAAATGAAGCAAAAAATCCAAGGAAAATGCTTGTAGTACCAAGTATTCATATTTCACAGACAAAATTGAGAAAACAAAGCGGAAAATGTGCTTCTGGTTCAAAGTCAAACAAATCTCAAACAGAAGATTTAATAGCACTAACCTGCTAAACTTTTGCAAATCTACTCATTAGTTCTTCCTTAAAAGTGCTTAACTTGGTACCATTTAAACAGTTTGTTTCCCAGTGAACTGATGAGAATCCTGTGCGGAATGACTCCTGAAAGTATCATTAATCAAGCCAACCAGATTTGAATTGTTGATTTCAGCCTGAAGTTGCCATTTTTTGTGTATATTATGCATCAGACAGTCAGTGAACAAACTGTGGGTGGTCTGTGGGCATGCCGTCTGAGGCTGAGACTAGCTAACATACACACACAAATCTAAATCTATTTGAACGGAAGAGTTATAAACATGCAGTGCCATTCTGCATGTGACTTCATCGCAGTTAGTTGCCATGCCTCCTTGTTCATCATGATCTCATGATCAAGTACCGGTACTTTAAAGCTCATACTGTCACATACGACAGTATGTCACATGGCACAGTCATATGACCATAAGCGCTTCACCTGCAGGGCAATGGAGACCCAAAGCTCTGCTGGAGTCTGCATGTGATTCAAAGAGATTTACACAAACATGCACAAACTATCATAGACTGATACTTTTATGTGCAAAACTGTGGCAAAAACTGTTTAGAAATAACAAAGAATAAATGTTCTTTCTTAAAGATTACACAGCATTCTGCTGTGTAATAAACAACAGAACAAAAACAGACTCCCAGCAAGCTCAAGTCTGTCAGCTTAAGCAGTTCACAAGGCTAATAAAGTTGAGTCATAACAGGCTGAAAACTGTACATGTGTGCAACTGTGTGGCATAAACAAACACTGACCTTCTCAACAAACATCTCTCTATATGGCATGAGAGACGTTGTCTTACTCATCTCTTTTCATTCTCTAGAGATGATCTGGATCAATCTCATCACTAAAGAGGACTTAGTTAGAACTGTCTGTGCCACTAACTTACTCAAACATGCTATATTTGACCATGCAGTGCATCTGTCCTATTCCAATGTGTCTTTTTGCCAATCAACCCCAAAAGTAAAACTAAAGTACACCTGTTGAAAGGTGTGTAGTAAGTAGGAATGAGAAATTTATGCAGAGACCTTTATACTGTATACTAAGTGGTCAACCAAAAAAACCATCAAAACCAATATAATAAGATGGTTACGACTCTCACTTCTGATTGAATGAGCTGCATTCAAAGCCAGTGTAATATGCAAAAACAAACCAGTGATCACACATTCTATATATTATTGCCATGTTGCTTGAAAAAAAAAAAAAAAAAATTGACAAAAAAAATTGAGTAAAAAAAATGCAAACACAAATATATATAATTTAACTACGGTATTTAAAAATTCGTGTTTTTAATTTCTGTTGCTTATAAAAGCAAATGGTCAATTGTTTCACTGTTATACAATTTTTTTCAGTTCTGCCTATAGTTATGCAGTCTCTCTCTCTCTCTCTCTCTCTGCTGACTTTTTGCCACAATAAATAGACTGCCTAATTGGATCTTGCATTCATCAAAATGTTGATACACATCTCGATTGGACAGTGCCCTTCTAGGAGGTGAGCAGTTTGATTGTCTGTAATCCCATTATGGTATTATCTTTCTGGGCAAAGACCCTGTTCAGCCATAAGAGGTTCTAATGCATTCTGTGTTGTCTTGTTTCACTGCTTTACACGGGCCTGACAATTTTACTGTGCATCGGTAAAGTGCATCAGTCTAATCTGCTGATTTTTATCATGTCCAGATCTAGTTGTATTAGTCTGTAAGTGAGTCATTCCATGAAAGGACCATCTGTGTCCAGTCATCTGATGGAGTCTACTAACTACAAAATCTTTAAATATAAAAAGTATAAATAACTAAAAAAGTTAAATATATTACAATTTAAATAAATTAATAAAAAAAAATACTACATGTAAAAGTAATATAATGTAATAAAAAAGTAATAATACTATAATCACAATGACATTTATTCGTGCTTAAAAACATTCTATAAATCTCTATAAATCTAAGTCGCATTTCCACAATCAAAAAGGCACTTATTTCATTGAATGAGTCAAGTTTCCATGACTATTTTACTTGCTGTAAATCAGTCATACCACACTTGTTAGACATTTCAGACAATGTCTTCGAACGTCCGACCCAGAAACAAAGAGACACACACGTACACATAGACACAAACACGTATGTTAACACATTTAGGTGTCCACATACTGTAGATTGTACCAAGAGTTGATTAGCTGTAAGATTGAGTTACTGCAGCTGGCTAAAGAATGACATGACCTCGCCCTTGGCATGTGTCCTATGTGTGAGGGACGTGGTGAGAGGACGTTTGGACGGACAATCAGACAGACAGATCAGTCTATAGAAGAAGAGGACAGGCGTGTAATGAGAAGGACAGGCAATTAGAGCAAACAGAGGGGAAAGGGAGAAAGAAAGAGACATTACCCCTCTCCTTCCCCACCGCCTCCTCCACTGTAGGTGTTGAGAGATGATCAGATAGGAAGACAGAGACAGACAGAGCCAAAGACACATACAAAGACACAGAACACACACAGAAACAGAGGCACAGGGAAAGAATGGGGTTTTTGAAGCAGGATCAACATCCATATGAGACAGAGAATCACAAAATAGTGGCAGACCTCTTAGTTTGGTTATATGTGGACACCTAATCTAGTGTAAACACTTAAAACAATTGAAATACAAATACAAAAATACATATATACAAACAGGGTCCAAAATGAACGTATAACACCCTGGGTGGGTAAATTGAGAAGAACTTAAAGGTCATAAATAGAGACCACATTTGGCGTTCTCTATAAGTGTTAATATTGGACCCTGTACACAAAATACTAAATAAACATGCACAGATATATACACACACATACGAGTCACTCCCTGAAATTGAGTAAAAGGTTAAAAACAGACTCTGTGAGAGATAGCAGAGATATGGGAACTGTTCCCACGCTCTCAGCCAGGGAGCGCCAGTCACCCCAGAGCGCCTGCCGTTCCGAGCGCTCTACGCTGTGTGGAGAGAGAGAGAGGGAGGGAGAGAAAGAGAAACGGGAAAATCTAGCGATGATAGGAAGGAGTACAGTATTTTTCTAAGGGAAATGCAGGCACATCCAAATGCCTCTATATGAATAACCTAATAAGACACTTACAGTATTTCATGCTGGAGCTAAAGATGCGAGTGCAAATGTAAGTGGGGTCGGGTGGAATTGGTAGTCAAAGGGAAAGGGAACCATGATGCTTAAAGATTTAAGGGGGTTTCTTTAGGAAAGCCATGCTGGGAAAGAAAATCAGTGCAGATTGCAAGCTCAATTTGTCCTCACAAATAATGTTATTTTTATTTTATCTTTAAATGTTCCAACTCAAATTTGAGTTCTAGAAAGGCCATACGTTATACTGTATAACATTTTGGCCACACCAAGTATTAATATGTGGCATAAAAACATTTTAAAAAAAACAATGCATCTCTATAAATGACTTCACAAGTCTGAAATTGAATTGAATTGAATTGAATTGAAATACATTCAATGAACATGGGAAATTCGGCATCAGACAACACATCTGTTGTGCAAAATGATTTCCGAATATTTGACACTTTTACACTGTCGCGTCAGACATGTGTGAACAGGTCTTTGTAAATATTAATTATTCTACCTCACAGCCATTCACATGTTCTATGCATGGTACATGTCATGTGTCATGTCGTGTGTATATCCACCTAAAGACCCGTGTCAGTCTAGAACTGCACTGCATATGGACTTTTGTTGTGGAAAAGAACATCAGTTGTTCAGGGACAGAGGAGGATGTACACAAACACATACACAGGACCATATAATATTACCATTTCAAAGCGTTCAGATTCTGGTATTTTAGGAAGAAAAAACAATTGATCTAGGTTCATCATATTTCTTCCATTCATGCTTGCATTTCAGATTATCTGACTATGTCGATTTCCAGAATCCACTCACATGCTCTTTACTAAGCCTGGAAAAGAGCCATTCACATGCATTTTTTTCCCGGTTTCATAGTAACAAATGCACCTTTCTGACCTTTCCCTCATTTTAAGAACTCTCTCAGACCTGTAGCCAGGCTGAATGTTTCCAATGAGATCAGATACACAACCTGTAACAGTCATTCACAATTATTCCTATTGTTTCTTTCCTGACCGCTAAACATAAATCCCTCCCTCTTTGTTCCTGGTTTTATTTATAGTAGTTTGTTTAACAAGATCCCTGATAATTTCAGTCAGATCTTAACAGTTTGAGCAGCTAATTTTAGCATGGATTGCTACAAAAAATAAATAAAAATCACAATATTTAACTCAACTGCAAACCCTCAACCCAAGGAAAATAATTATAACTCATTTCACATGTAAACAGATCAGCCAATCATAAGAGGGGTCATTTACATATGTCTTATTTAAAGAGGTACACAAGTATGTTTAATTCTGCTTTATGGTCTGTTCACACTAAGAACGATGACAATAAAAACAACTACAACTATAATTGTATTAGGATCCAAACCTATGGACAATAATTGTATGTTTATTATAAGCGCACGCTGACGTTTTGTCGCCTGTCGCTTTAAATGCTCGCAGTCAAAAAAGTCAGATGGATTCTGATTGGCTGTTAATGTTTTTATCATTCCACACCTGGAAAATGTTCTTTCTTAAAGGGGTTCCAATATAGTTACACTGTGCTATTGTTATAGCTGTGGTGTGAACTTCTATATTCTCATATAATTAGAATGCTTATTAAAACTATATAGTTATAGTTATAGTAATCGTTCATTGGTGTGAAAGGCCATTTAGAGTGAGAAATGGTCATGAAAAAGTAAATTAAATAGTTTTAACTAATTATAATTAATTGTAAATGGACTTATAAATGATACAAAAGTGTAGCATATGGTCCCTTGAATGTTTTCCTCTTGCTCTCGTCTCTTCCTTCTTATCTGTTTTCCTCATGCTTGGTTCCAGCAAGGTATGTGGCACAGAAGGTGGGGAGTAGAAATACCTGAGGTGAGTGTGGCTGGATGCTCCAGAGAGTCCTGGGCACTAAAGGGTTACAGGTGCCCAGGCAGGGTCATCACCCTCATGGAAATGGGCCCAAGTGCACCCACTGGGTAGGCACTGCGCAAATGTGGTGCATGGTGGGGCAGGGTGGGGAGATGCAGTGATAAATCTCCAAAAGGAGAACTGGGGCTAAATGTGGGGAGGGATAAGGGGAGGGAAAGAGAGGGTCAAGATATGACAAATGCACAGAACTGAGTTGGGGAAGGAGAGAAAGGCAGAGAAATGGTGAGAAAGAAAAGAAGGAGAGAGAGAGTTGGGCTGTATGGGGAGCAGGCTGGCGCTCCAGGGTGTCAACTGCACAGGTGTTAGACCTGTAGGGAGCAAGACGGGAAAGGACGAGGAGAGGCAGCAAGCAGGGAAGGAGAGCAGAGTGAGGCATGAGCGCTGGAGCCTTGATGACACTTACGTGAAGGCGAACGCCACCAGGGCACCACTAACCACTATAAAGTCCAGGATGTTCCACAAGTCACGGAAATATGAGCCTTGATGCAGGACAAGACCTAAATCCACCATCTGAAACACAGAGAGCCAATGTTTACTAAATACATGACCGTTCAAATGTTTGGCGTCGGTTAGATTTTTCAATGTCTTCGAAAGAAGTCTCGTGTGCTCACCGAGGCTACATGTACATTTGATTGAAAATACAATAAAAACAGTGATGTTGTGAAATATTATTATTATTTAAAATCACTGTTTTCTATTTTAATGTATTTTAAAATGTAATTTTATTTCTGAGCTGGCAAAGCTGAATATTCAGCATCATTACTCCAGTTTTCACTGTCACGTGATCCTTCAGGAATCATTCTAATATGCTGAATTTTAAAATGGAATTTTATTCCTGAGATGACAAAGCTGAATTTTCAGCATCATCACATGATCCTTCAGGAATCATTCTAATATGCTGAATTGCTGCTCAAGAAACATTTATTATTATTATCATCAATGTTGAAAACAGCTGTGCTGCTTAATATTTTAGAGAAAACCATGATAAATTATTTCAGAATTATTTGATGAATAGAAACTTCAGAACATCATTTATTTGAAAAATAAATCTTTTGTAACATTATAAATGTGTTTACTTTCACTTTTGATAAATTAAATGCATCTTGGGTGATTAAAAGTATTAATTTCTTTTAAAAAATCTTACTGACTGCAAACTTTGGAATGGTATTGTATATTTAGGCACTTTGTGTTAATTTCAAATTCCATTACATTCAGGGTTCACAGACCATTTGGCCAATGAACTTCAAAGATTTTCCAGATATTAGTGATTTAACGATTATTCTATAGAGTGATGTAATTGAATGCAAAATGTGTTCAATGTGTATTTAATAAAATAAAAAGAGATATTTCTTAAATATTGTATTAAATTTCCATGATATAATCATTATTTAAAAATGTCTTGACATTTTCAGGTTTAATCATGGGTACCCTATGCAACTCTAAGTACTTTGAAGCCTATAATACTTCAAGTAATGATAACGTGGAGACCAATAAACACACCATTAAGTGTGCAATAAGCCATTTTTGAGAAACTGTTGAAAGTGGATCGGACCGAGCAGCACAACACATAGTCTCAGCCTCAGACGTCACGCCCATGGACCGTTGGCTAAACGTCTGATGCATATGGCACACTTTTCTGGAAACACTTCAGGAGCTTTGAAGTCGTGATTTGATTGGTTGAATTCTACAGGATGTCCAGGAGACTTTTGTGTTGCATTTTTTGACGGTCCGCCAGGATACAAATGCCGTGATGTCAAAAAACCCTCGTGGAAGAAGCAAGCCGTTGTGTTTACAACTGAGACAATGAGTGCTTACCAGGATCAACTAAACGCTGGATTTTCAAAAGTATGTGAAGTTCGCGGCTCCATTGTTGCAGTAAACTTGCACAACATTCTTGGATAAATCCTTTATTAGATGCATGCCAGTCTGTTATTGTAAGGACAATGACATTATATTATCACGCCCCTAAACATGACGCGGAACAAAACGAACTGTGATTTGGTTTTCTCAAAAGAGAAAAGCTCAGAGGAATATCACTGGAAAAGGAAGGGTTATGATCAGGCAAGAGCTTTAGGACCCGCAGTAACATTAGAAAAGCTTTCCAGCACTGGAGAGACCTAGGTGGGAAGGCATGAAAACGAACACAGAGGTTGTGTTTAATTCTGCTATGTTTTACAGAACCGAGATATGCTGTTGTTTTAATGTTAGCTATAGCAGGACAGTTCTGGGTGTCATTGTTCGTCTGGAGCTGGTGTGCTGCTGGTGACTAACAACGGATTCTTACTTGTATATACTCTTGTGTACTTTTTGTTCTTCCTTGTCATTCATTCATCATCTTTATTTTGCTTTGCTGCAGCTATGATGAAGAGACATGCACTCTTGCATTGCGTGTTCGTGCATTTTGGGGACTAAGCAATGAAGGGAGGGGTGTGTTTGTTTGGGATGATTTTAACAGTGTTTCTCAGAAATCGCTTACTGCACCTTTACGTATAATATAGATAAGTATAATGTATATAACAGTGACATAGAACATAATAGCCCAGACAGTAGGACAGATGTGTACCTTAATGAGCATCTCAAAGGTGAACACACCCGTGAACACATAATCAAAGTACCGCAGGACCTGCAAACAAAAGAGAAATGCAATGTCAGCAGGAAAAGCAAACTCTTTGTGACAATTATGCAAAGATGGATGTAAAGAATGATAAATAAACAGATGAAAGGATGGAGGAATGAACGGATAGATTGGGTAATGATTAGAAACATGGACGGATAGATAGATGAAATGGCTACTAGTCCAGTAGACAAAAGTGGACTGAACTACATAGACATAAATAGAGGATGTTGAGATGTGGGACTGTCTCACATTATTGCGGGGAGATTCGGGCCAGACGGGGTCTTCAGCGGCCAGGGCAATACTGCTCATCGCAATGACCAGCAGAATACACATCTCAAAATATCTGAGCGTGACGATATAGTGGCACAACCTCCGAAATCTAAAACACGTTCATAAAATAGACCAGGTAGTAGCAAAAACAACAACTACATCAACATTGAGAATGTTTTCAAAAGAAAGCTTATTTAATTTCATAAAAAAAACCTCTGATCTAATGACTCTAATCAGTTTTGTTTAAAGACATCAAACAGTGTTGCAACCCATTTTACTTCCATATTTGGATGAATTTATAAAAGAAGCAGTACATTCAACTACGGAAAAAGGGGACAGGATTTGTTTTTATCCATTGGAATTGATTAAACTTTAAAAAGTGGTCATTAAATAGCAGAATTTAAATTTGAATTCACATTGACTTTAACTGCAGAGTCACAGTGCCAACTAGAAGTTAACTGGTAAGTTTCACCAAGTTGACTGCACTTACGGGTTGGTGGTAGACAGAATGAACATTGAGGAGAAGGGTGGCATGGGTTTAGGCCCCCCATCATCTTTCTTATCATCATCATCATCACCCTTTGTGTCTTCCTTCTTGGGCAGGGGCTCAGTGTTGGCATTTTTATTGACTGTGGAGATGTGACAAAAGGAAACATTGTAAGACAGATGATTCAACAAATGAAAAAGGTCAATTATCCTCTTCAGCTCTTTCTCTAACCCTGTAGGATGGCGTTACTGGAGGGGAACATCGGGGGGATGTCCACGGCAGTGTGGTCAGGGTTCATGCCCAGGTGTCCAGTGCTAGCAACATTAGCAGTAGTAGAGGAAGGGTTGGTGAGAATGAGGCTGCTCTCTGTGCCAGTATGTGCCAGGCCGGCACTGTGGGCACTGTTGGCCAGATTGAGCAGACTATCATGTGGGGTGGAGTTACTAGGTGGCTGGGTGGCAAGCTTGTTGTTCATGGCATTGTCCAGGTCCTCACTGTACTGACTGTCCTGCCTGGACAGAGTCTTCTGAATGGGACGGGTCGTGGACAGAGTCGGGCCACTTCCATGACCCTCCCTGATGAAAGAAGACAGAAAGATTAGTTCAAGTTTAAGACATGCTCTTTACAAACCTCAGGGAGGAATTCGCTAAGAATGAACAATGATCAAATTATAAATAAAATAATAGTTCATTAGACATTTTTTAAAAAAAATGTAAGAATGTAGTTAAATGTAAAATTTAAATTCCATGACTATGATCAAAAAACCTGTATCAGCTCTTTAAAATGCCGAAAATGACCTCATCTAAATATTGGTTAACTTCTGCAGGCAAATAGCGCTATAGCATAGTTTTGCGAATAAGTCGTAATCCATAATGATAAATTGATTTGCTAGTGGTTACTGGAGTTTTTTTAAACTTCATGTAACTTAAGAAATGTATTTTTCAAGGCACTTGAAAGATGCGAGATGAGAGTGCAATTGTCAAACACGTCCAACTAGAGCATAGTTAAAAAAAAATAACCAGAGATTCATTTCTATGGAACTCACTTCCTGGTGCGGTGTCGCACCCCTCTTTCTTTCCTTCCCTCGCCCTCATGGCGATGACGTCTGTGTTTACGCTCTCCTCCATCTATATGCTCACACTCAGGTCCTCTTTCCCTGCCCTTATTCCTGTGTCTCCTCCCTCCACCCTCTCCATCCTCCTCTGGGGCTTTACGATGTTGACGGGCTTGGCTGCAGCGCTCGCCATGCTGATGTCTGCGGTGAGACTCTCTACCCTCCCCATGGTTCTCGGAGCCCAAAAGACTCCGACGAGATCCTGTAGAGTCCCCTCTTTCCAATGCTGGCCAGGGCCCAGATCCTCCACCTCCTCCTCCACTCTCCCCCTCATTGAAGTTGGGCTGTTTGTGCAGGAGCTGATGCGTACGCTGGGGCTGGCCATCACCCGGACGGCTTTTGTTGGTATTGTTATTGCGGTTCTCCTGAGGGTCCACGACCAATGGCCGGTCCAGGTGAGTCTTCATATCGGGACGAATGTGACGGGAGTACGAGACCTGAACGCATGATTAAAAACACAACAACCACATTTGCCAGAAGAATAAGAAAAATAACCTTAATTCAAGATATTTTTCCCTGAAAACAAATATGAATACTTATTTATTTATCACGTGTTTAACATATTTTAAACATAAATTAAAATAATAAAATTAAATATCATAACACTTAATATTTTGCTTAAAGATTGCTTAAAGGTTTTTAGATATTTTTACTGGAAAACAAGACAAAAATACTGAATAAGAAAATTATTTTTGTGGTGAACTGGTAAATTGTATATATTATGATTAGGGATCATATTAAAAAGCACAAACATCAATAATCTGATAATTATTTTCATGTTATGCTCAATAACCGATAAACGGCCGATATTAGAATTTTATACATTTTTTTCTCAAAAAAAAAAAAAAAGTAAAATCAATCATTTTAAATGCTAAAGTGAATTTAGGCACCACAACATTATAATATACAATAAGAAAAATGGATATTCATTAAGATATTACATTTAACAGTGTTATTAAATTATTTGTGTTATTCACATATACACTTTAAGTGAGCGTTAGGTGATGGCAAAACTAATCTAAAATTAAAAATAGAGGAAATGAGCAAAGTACAGTTAGATATTCAATATCGACTGATATAATAAATATGTTGATAAATCAGCTGTTATATCCATCTCTTTCTTTATCATTTCTTCTCACCTTCCAGCGTTCTTCAGGTTCCAACTCATTGTAAAGAGCCTCTCTGCTGTTCACCAGGGTCTGTCGCCTCAACTCACTAGTGCGCTGCTCCCATACTGACTTACAACCTTTGTGGTTCTTCTGTTGCTCCTTACTGCAGAAAAGAGAGAGAGATAGAGAGAGACATTTATAGTATATCTGAGATTAGTAATCATCAAGAGGGAAAAGTGAGGTTGCTGCAGTTACCACAGGCTGAAAATGCCCACCTACAAGCTACCAGCTACCATTTGTTAAAGAGGATGATTGCACCGCCTGGGTCAAACTCACTCACAGAACACACACGCACACGCACACACACACACACACGCACACACGCACACATACACGCGCACACACGCACACGCACACGCACACACACACACACACACACACACACACACACACACACACACACACACACACACACACACAGAAATAAGATAACTATAATAATTCTGGGAGTGAAGACATCACAGGCGCCCAACCCTTGGAGCAAAGCATGTGAAAGAGAAAAAGAAAAAGAGATAAGAGGAGAACAGCAGATGATGAGTAGCAGGATGAAGATAGAAGAAGAGACGAGGAGTGACAAACCCGTCCCATCCCACCCAGCGGTCTGTAGAACAGAGCGGGGAGCAGCACAGAGAACCGAGGAGGAAATGCACATGTCGAAAAGGCTGATGGGAGAAGAGTGGGAGGTGTGGGGCGAATAGAGAGGCGTTTTAAAAAAACAAAAAACAGAAAGAGTATAAATGAATAAATACCAGTCCAGAAAGTCTGTTGCATCAAGACGCTCAGAGTTTACTGTCACGCTGAGGAGGAAAACAGCATGTGTGAAACACAGAACATCTCTTTGCTCTTCTTCCTCATTCACACACTTGTCCTCGCTAATACACATATTTTCTCCTGATTCTCTCTTCTTTTCCTTACAAATACTTGAATAAATTCACACACGGACAAACCTGAATATTTTTCATTCGGTCTGTGCCTCTGCATGTAAGTTGTGTGTATATAACTGTGAGAGGATCACAGATGATCTTGTAGGACAAAGGATTACATTATAGATGTATGACACCAAATATAACAGGAAAAAAGTATGTTGTTTAAGGTTCTTAAACCTTAAGGTTCTATATGTGATTTGGAACATAGACCAACAAATAATAAAAATAGCTAGAATCCAGCTACTATGTTCCAAAATGCAGTTACAAAGTTAAACTGAATTTCCAGCAGGGTAGAATGTGATTCACAATGTCACTTTTTTTTTTTTTTACAAATAATTTGGCCAAAAAAAAAAAAAAAAAAAAGTGTGTCTTTGTGACTTTGGGGCCTGCAAAATAAATTAATGTTACAAATTATGTATCTATTTATCAAAGAGTCATATAGATTTATCAAAAATCTATCATGGTTTCCACAAAAATATTGCACAACTGTTTCCAACATTGATAATATAAATAAATGTTTTTATTGAGCAGCAAATCAACATATCAGAATGATTTCTGAAGGATCATGTGAAACTGAAGACTAATGATGCTGAAAATTCAGCTTTGCCATCACAGGAATAAATTACATTTTAAAATAGAAAACAGTTCAATTGTAATGATACTTCACAATATTACTGTTTTTACTATATTTTTGATCAAATAAATGCAGCCTTGGGGAGTATAAGAGACTTTAAATAAAAAAAATAAATAAATCTTACCGACACCAACATTTTGAACGGTAATGTTGATATGTTTGTATTCTATGTGATTTAAGGTTCGGATTAGAACAACATCAATGAAAAGGATGGAAACCAAAACAAGTCAAAATTCTTAGATTGAAGTGGGGTTTTTTTGGGTCTATGATTGACCTCTGTGTTAATGTGGCTGATACAAGAGCTACAAATAGTCTGAACACATAAAAACAGACATAAGGAGGACAAATAATTTGTGGGAGACAAAATGTGGCTGCAGGAGAGAGAGAGAGAGAGAGAGAGAGAGAGAGAGAGAGAGAGAGAGAGAGAGAGAGAGAGAGAGAGAGAGAGATACTCACGCAGCAATGGAGAGGTTGGCTGCAGCCAGTGGGCTGACCTCAGCTACTTCCTTCGCCGTCTGAAGAGCCATTTTCTGATTGGCTGCCTGCTCTTCCTGCTGTTCATCCTAAACATAGAGAGAAACATGAAGCATATTGATTAAAATGTGATGCGGAGTGTGAAGGATAAACAGTCTGAGAGAAAGACAAGAGTGAGAGAAACGTGGTCATCAAAAGTGCTCATACTGAGCGCTATAGCGCTGAAAAGGCGTGGGCAGTTATTTTTGCGGCTGATATTATTGGATTTGCATTTGTAGGAGTTTCCCTTTCAGATGCAAAATTTATGGTAGGAGAGTATTCAAATGAATCACGCAACACGATTTACTAAGGTTTGCGCACGTCAATTTACTGGTATTTGCGCCATTATTTAAGGCCCAAAAAAGCACGTCTTAAACCAGACGCTAATTTGCGCTACACTTGGTAGATTGCGTTGGTCATTATGGAAATGATCTGGCTGCGGTTGTGCACATTGTCAGTAGATGACGAGAATAACTTTCCACTCCTATCAGCACTTTTATGGGATTGCGCTCTCACGCTAATTTGCCCTGTTTAGTAAATCTGGCCCAATGTGTGGTTTTACCTTGGTCAGCTCTTGTGCATTGGCCAGATTGTCCACAGCGATAGCCAAGAACACATTGAGCAAAGTATCTATTCACAGAGGTGTTAAGCAACATTAATACTTCATTGGTGTATGAGAAAACTGTGCAAACAGTATGTCAGCATGATATATTATCCATTTGGATACAGTTGCCGAAGAGTGTAAGAACAATGAAGAAGACTGAGAAGACCATGCCCGTTCTGACTCCACCCTGAGACTCAATCCCATCATACATGACCATGTTCCAGTCTTCACCCGTCAGGATCTGAGGTACACAGAAAGGTCCATCATCAAAAAGCCATGGAAAGCAAACCGAATAATTGCACAGTTTGATGGGCACATTTACTCACCTGAAACACCGTCATTATTGCTGCAGGAAAAGTATCAAAGTTTGTTGGTGGTGTGCCAGATTCAAAATTAAACCTGAAAAGACACAAATTTTGCTATATTATTGTTACACAGAGTATTTTCTATATCTTATTTATGGCACCAAGTCAGCCTGAATTTTATTTTTATTTTTTAAATAATAAAAAAATAAAATAAAAGTGAATGCCATTATTTTAGTGTTATACTTACTGTCCACCAAACAGCTGCATGCCCAGCAATGCAAACACCACAATGAAGAGGAAAAGGAGGAAGAGTAAACTGATGATGGACTTCATGGAGTTCAACAAAGACACCACCAGGTTCCTTAGAGATGCCCAATATCTGAGAAAGGGAAAAGAGAAGACTTTTAAGATACTTAGGGCCCTATCTTACTGCCGGCGAAATGCAGCGCCAAGCGCATCGCAAGTGTTATTTGCTAGTTTCAGTCCGATGCAGTTATAATTTTCACGTCCTGCGCCACGTTGTTTAAATAGCAAATGCATTTTGCGCCCATTTGTGCGCCCATGGGCGTGCTGGTCTAAATACGAGGTGTGTTCTGGGGCATTGTTGGCGTGTTGCTATTTTGAGGCAACAGAAATAGACTGCACCAATGACCAACTGAAACCTGGTCTAAAGTCAATGGCGCAATATTGTTTTTGTTATTTAATGAGCGCGTTAGTATTGTGCGCCTATAGGCGGGTCCACAACGCGCGTACACTCTTCTTATTAAACACACAGGGATGCACAGCAGCACAAAAACATGCCAAATATTTTAAATAAAAGGATTACAATGTAAAAGATTATTATTGTGTACATAAAGATATGGTGGAATCCGGCTTGTCCCGTAGATTGTCTGCTTGCGCACTTTTACCTTGTGCACGAGCAGTTCCGTTTGCGCTCTGGAGACGCGTTCGGTCTTATCAAATTCCGTCATGTAAATAGCGAATCTGCCATGGGCGAGCGCAACTGGCATTTAAAGGGAATGGGAGATGAGACTCTGATTGGTTTAACACATGTAAATCCCAAAACACACCCATTACTCATTATGAGAATAGGGACAACCCCTTTAGACCATGCGCCATGGCACGCCGACCATTTTTCCCGTCGTTAAACTTGCAAAAGTGGATTCGAACACGCCCTAAGTGAACTTGCGCCGTGCGCTTTAGACCATGCGCTTAGATCGTTAAAATAGGGCACTCTGTCCTTGAGACAGCTTGAAGGGTAAATAGGAAACTCGACAAAGAGAGGGACGGAGAGACAGACATAGGACTCGAGACGTGAGAGACTCACTTGGTCACTTTGAAGATCCTCAGTAACCTGAGAGCTCGTAACACACTGATTCCAAACGAGGTTCCTGGTTGGATCATAGCCCAGAGCACCTCGAAAATGCTGCCACAAATGACCTGTCCCACACACACACACAAATAAAATACACACATTTACAGCTCATTCAATAACATTAAGCCACAAAACAAAACCCACTGAACCATGCTAATACACTATCACATATTTACTTCTATTTTCTAATTCAGTGTTGTTGTTTTTTTTGTAAAAAATAACATGATAAAATAATCTTGAATTAAGTTTGAACATCTTAATATCTTGAAAAACAAAAATGCATATTGATGGAAATTATCTAGTAGCTCGATCTGGTGCAAAGCATCTTTTCTCTTGTGATATTTTTTGGTATAATTTTTTTCATGTCCATGTCAAATTTAAATAAATAAATAAACTTAATTCAACATATTCTTGTACTATTTTACAATTTTGCTTGAAAATCATCAGACTTCAACACTAAAATACTGATTAAGAAACCAATTTATTTTACAACGCAGTGACAGTGAATTATGAATTATAACTAAATTTGGTTATATTTCAGTAAACTAATTTCAGTAACTATACTAACATCAAGACCTGAGAGTGGAATGATTCGAAAGCTGGTATAATGCTTTTGGTTTCCTCCAAAAAATTTCTGATTTACTAAAAGAAGACAATAGAACAAGAGACAAGAGAAACTCACGATGCAGTCAAAACAGTTGAAGGAGGAGTGAAAATAAGGTCTAGTCCCCAGCCCATACATCTTAATACACATCTCTGCCATAAAGATCCCCAGGAAGATGAACTCAGCAAAGTCTGGATTGAGGAGAGAGACGAAAACAGACAGAGTGTTTGCAAAGGACAAAGATATGAAGAAAAGAAAGAATACCACAGGAATAACCAAGGCTTTTAGTGACCCAAAATGCAGACAATTTAAAAATGTAACATGCATTATATGAGTTTATTTTATTTTTTTAATTGAGCACACACATTTTGTCAGCAAAAAAGAGAAGTTGTTGTTTTTGGTTTCAAATTATAAAAACGTATTGATATACTGCTCAAAACTACGATTAGGACACTTTATAGTAGTCAAACTAGTAGAACATGTAAATTATTAATGTGATGAAATTGGCATTCAGACATTAAGGGTCCAAAATGTAATACTTTTGGGGTCCATTATACTTTCTAACAACTATTGAATATACTCAGATAAAAGAAGAGAAACAGAGTAACATCTTCAGAAAATAGAACATAAAGGAAAATAAAGAAAAGGAATTTTATCTTCCTTTATCTACAGACAATGAAAGAAACTTCACAGATTTGAAACTGCTGACAAGCACATCTGCACAGATTATACAGCCACATATTTTCCCCACACAATATGCAGAGAAAATACAGAAAAGTTAGCAGATTCTGTGTTACAGATTAGTGAATATACAAGTGAACAGACTTACAGAGGAAATCGGAGAGCAGGTCAGGCTGGTCATAGTGCACGGCAGCCACACACAGTGTGTTGAGTCCCACCAGACATAGCACAGTCCAGTAGAACGTTTGCGTCTTCACTATGTGCCTAATGAAGAATCTCAGTCGACGCTCCTTTTTATGGAAGGAAGATCCCTCCAGCTTCGAGCTCTTCAGACTGCCCCGTGCAAATGGAGAACCTGACGGACCATAAAGAAACAGAGAAGCCAAGCGGCAGGGAAACAGGACACGATAAAATTCAATAAAAATCTAATGGGAAAAAAAAACACATATGATTTCTAAAAGGAAAAAACGAAACAAAAAAAACAACAACACAAAAAAGCAGATACTATACTAATTCTGAAATTCAGGTTAATTTATCAAATCAGCTTTTCACTGAAATTGTTATGCTAATAATATATTTTGTAATTAAAAAGAATATGTAATACTACTATGGTACTAATGACATATTTCAAAACTCTATATTAATATACCATGGTTTGTCTTTCAAAGAATACCAAACATTAGCATGTATTTTTATTTTAGTATTTTTATGGTAATATCCCATTCTTCACCTCTTGAGCCTACAGCCCTACATTATATAAATGTATAAGTGTATTTTTAACTCTCAAGCACACCTATATCTCCATCTCCATCCTCTGCATCGAGCAGCTCTGTTTTATTCTTCTTAATTGTGGGCCTCCTCTTTGAGCCTGTGTAACAGACCATAATCACTCATTTCTAATTGATCATACTCACAGCATACACACAGATTCAGACAGCCAAAAATACTCAATGGCACAGAATTATAGAATTACAGAATTAAACAAAGAAGAAAAGAAGAGACAACTAGGAAGTGTAGTGTGTCTGTTATATGGATCATAGACAAATATGAAGTTGAGAAATCACATCTCTGCTGTGAGCTACAAGGTTCAAGGTTCAAAGGTTTTATTTGATGGACAGATGGACGGTCCATGTAAATGTTCTCATGTACACTGCATTAACTGTGCTTATGGACATGAAGTATACAATTTCACCCCCTCAGCAAAGACAACATGCTATTGATATCTCTCTTCCTTTACAATGAGAAATCAACACCTAGTCCCAGTGAGGGAGCAAAGAGAGGAGGAGAGGGGGATGAAAAGGAAGGAAGGATAGAGGAGTTCACGTAAATACCGTCAAAGGGCATCCGGTCATCTGGATCATTGTCCTCGTCAGCCAGAATCACCTCTTCTGTACACAATAAAAAAAATAAAAAAAGATTCAAATCAGACCACTGCAAAAGTCACGAAAATGGGGACAATTTATATTGAGTAAAAGATGCCTGATGAAACATTTTGTACGTTATCAGCACGTTCCAAGACTGAGATGTACACGTGTAAAGACATCCGTATCAAAAGAGACAAGCTGCTATCTGTATTCTTGGCTTTAGCTTCTCTCTGGAGTATTTAATGGCTATTTCTATGGCATTTACCTGCTTTGCAGATCCACTCCAGATATCCGTTCAGCTCTCTCTCTATCTGTTGCTGACGCTTCAGCTTAAGAAACTCGCTCCGGTTCTCCACACGCTCCCTTTCTTTCGCAAACTCTCTGTATCACATACACACATGCATGCAAAAAAAAATACTCATCAACAGATGTACACAAAATGCACATATACACTAGTGACTAATCAATTCCAGATAAACTGGACATTTTTTGGACATTTTGAGATGGATCACTGGATAACTGCCTTCTTGCCTTGGTTGCTTAACTATGGAGGCCTACACATGACAAATATAATGATCAGGAATTAAGAACTTGTTCCCGTGACTTAATTAATGCCCTCATTTTAGTTCAAATGTGGCCATGTTGTACTAATTTGTGGCCACAATTTAACTAAATTAAAAAAAGAGGGAACAAATGAATAAATCGTGGGAACAAATTCTCCGTAATTAACATCTTTAGACATAATTTTAAGCATTTTAAGCTTGTGATGTCCTTCTGTTGTTTTTAAATATTTTTGAGTGAACATCATCTATAGGTACAATTAAACTGCATTATACCATGGTCTGTCTGAATACTCGATTCTGATTGGCTGGAAGGTGATCAATAAAACCGTTTAATGCACAGGAAGTTCCAAGTCAGTTTAATCACTGTTCTATATTAATGCACTGTTTTCATTGAAGCACACACACACACACACACACACACACACACACATCTCTCGCACACAGAGCGGAGAGACACACAGAAACATTCAGGACCACAGAAACTTGTTATCAATGCTGCCCCGCGACGTTTAGTAATAACACAGCTTCGCTACATTAAATTTATCAGCAGCAAAGAGGGGGTAACATTGCTATTTTTAAGTAATTCAACTCACAGCTTCGTTGTTAATAGAGAGAGTCGCTGAACAGACACAGGTACACATCTCTCTCTCTCTCTCTCTCGATAATTAATTTAAATAAATGCTATAATTCATTCATTCAAATAAATGTAATCTTATTAACTACTTTATTACTGTGTCTGATTCAAAGCGGGTAGAACGCTATAACTGATGATGTAATTGATGAAAATAACTGTAAATTTTATCCTTCCGGTCAAATATTGCACTGCAAACATCAATAACAGCTTTAAGTTGTCAATGATGGCAAATTACCATGGTATAAGCAGGATAATCCATGGCTAGCTGAGCATTAGCTTTTTGCCGCCATGTTGTGCATTAAAAAATTGTAATGCACAGCTAGCTGTGGATTATCCCTCACTTGAACAATGCTTACTGTAACACTAAAATCTGGGATTCAAAATGTAATTTAAAACATAGAATAAACTTGAATTTTTGAATAATGAATTTAACACAAAATATCCACACACTGCATATTTTCATATACAATCCACACAAATATCACAAACACTGAAATTTATTAGCAAATTAGACAATGCACCAAAAGTGTAGACATGAAAAAAAACGATACAGCTGATTTTAAGAAGAGCTCACACTCCCTGGGAGAGGTTTCTTACCCTGACAACACACCCAGCACAAGATTGAGCATGAAGAAAGAGCCGATGATGATGAGGGGGATGAAGTACATCCAGTTCCATGCACTCCCTGAAGCATCATTGCTCTGTAACGGCATAAAACAGCCCAGTCAGTACAATGAAGCACACATTCAAAATTGTTTCTCTCTCCAGCTGAGAGTACAGTTTGTTCATCTGGTTTTCTTTGCATTTTCCTTCCCAAGACTCTCAACAGCTCTCTTCCAATGGTGTCAATTAGGAAGACATATGATTGTTAATAGTTTTTTGTTTTTTTTTTGGGAGAGGGCAAGTTGAAATCTGACCCTGCTTACTGCTTACAGAGGATGAGAACATCTATGACAGTACCGTGTCAGATCCTAGGACACCACGTACCATGCGATGTGCAACCTGAGAGTGGCAACCATCTGGCTGGGGCTGCTTCATCTGTGGTACACACAGCTGAGTGCTCGGCACCGCTGCACCCTGCCACTGCAGAGAGGAACAAATGGGCAGCCATCTTGTATGGCAATGCTCCACTGACTGCCTCTAGGGAAGGAACCAAGGCTACAAAAGCCCAGATTGAAACAGCCCACAAGTACTACTTTAGGAAAAACGTGCAATGTCTGCACAATTTGGTTTTGGAGCATTTCAAGAGCACACTTTTCGTTTTAAAGGGATAGTTCACCCAAAAATGAAAATGGTGTCATCATTCACCTAGTCTCGCCAGACCTTTAGACTAACGGCAGAAGGTTAGAAGTCATAGAAGTAGGCCATATGACTTTGTATGTATAGTCTTCTAAAGCCTACAATAGCTGTTTATGAGGGACAGACTAAAATATTAGATTTAAGGTCACCATGTGCTTTCATTAAATGGAAAAAAAGCAGCTGGGGCTTTCTGCTAAATATCTCCCTTAGCACTCCCCCCCAAAAAAGAAGAGAAATAAGTCAGGAGTTTGGAATGGGATGAGTAAATAAAGTAAACTACAGTAGTTATTCCTTTAAAGATATTTTAAAATAGCTCATTCATTAACCAGCCGATAGTGCTGAGATCTTCGTATTTTATTTTCATTTACATTACATTGTTGCATTTAGCAGACACTTTTATCCAAAGCGACTTACAAAAGAGAAACAAAAGCAATCCGTAAAAAAAATCTATATTTGTAATATACAATGCCATTTTGTCACAACTATGAACCATAGTCTTCCTCCCTTCCCCTTTTTCTGTCTCCCTTAATCTGCCCCACTTCTTTTTCATCCGCTCCTCCATGTCTGAGAGCTCTGAAAGCCCCAGTATGTACTGCAGCTTTTTTGCAATTAAATTTTCATAGGTTTCTTTCTCAGCAGCTGTAAGAATAACTTCAGTTGAGCAGGGTGTGTTATATATAGAGCCCTGTTCACCAGAGAGAGGAGGGAAACAGGAGGAAGAAAAAAGCTGGGGCAAGTAGAAATAGGGGTTTAGAGGCGGCGAGACGCAGAGTAATGAAAAAAGAAAACAAGTATAAAAATACAGTAAGACCAAATAAGAGATGTTGACATCTTATTGGGCTGTGGAGAACTGCAAGCCTTAGTCATGTGTAATCACCACCCTCAGACTTATTTCTCATTGCCAAGATCATTTTTAAAATAAACCTTTAGTTCTTCAGGTAAATCTGCTGTTGATTTGTGGGAAGTATTGACGTGGCATTGAGATTAAACTGGTCCCTGATGTAACAACATTAGTATGTGGAAATCTTGAACATGGCATTGACATCACTGCCCTATTTTCTGTCGTAGAGGGCGGCTAAACTCACCTCACCGGAAACAGCTCTGTCTGTTCAAAGTGGACAGGCTGGCCACAAGTGATAAGACTATAAATGCACTGCACCGCCTCTGACTCTATAGGCAAGATTTTGCTTACTGCATGTCTGTGAGTGAAAGGTAACAGGGATGTGGATTAGGTGGGGCTATTCAGTCCCTAAGATTGGCTATTTTCTGATAATCTTGAAGTAGAAGAAATCAGTAATCCTCTACACTAAGGATTAATCAAAACCAAAATAAAACAGGATGTCCAGGTGAAAAGATGAGGCCCTCCAGTTTCAAACCCATCTGAGACAAAAGTACAGTGATCATGCACCAAAAATATAGTATATATAGAACATACACACACACATATACATATCATGACAACTCTCTGAAGATTTTAGCATGGTAATGGAAATGACAATGTTAATGTATTTGGTCTTAGCGGAATATATCTGCTACGCTGCTGCAGAGCAAGTACCGGAACTTGCTACTGCCAATGCATATGCTGATATGCGGCAGTGCTTATGTAAATCATACTGTTGATACACAAATAGCATATATCATACAGGTTCTATACAGGTGGAGGTGGGGAAGGTGGAGGGTTTCAGAGGACACACACAAAACTTTCTGCATTTTTACATTTCCAAAAAAACTCATTCTGTATGATTTATAAGCTTGTTTACCCATGGGGACCTCTATTTAGGTCCCCACTGTGACACGAGTCCCCATGAGTCTGTGTGCATTCAGGTCAAGTCCCCACCGGGATAGAAAAACATGAACACACACACACACACACACACACACACACACACACACACACACACACACACACACACACACACACACACATATTATATATTATATATATATATATATATATGAAAGTAAAATTAAAGTAAAGAGGGCAACCCCTCACGGACGACTGCCGCCACACATAATAAATCAAAACATCAAAAATAAAACAGTCCAGGCCTGGTCCTCTCTCATCCTTCACCATCGTCGCTCCTCCTTTTATGCTTCCGCTCCTCCATGAGAGATACGAGACCGGTGCTTTGCACAGGTGTCACTCATCAGCAATCACATCACCGGCCTCGCACCATTCTCTCACGGCCCTTGGCCTCGTCCTGCTCGCCACATACATGTTTGGTATCATTTGAAATGTCTCAGTGTGACTGGTACAAAGGTCTCATTCCCACAGAAATAAACCAAAAAGGTAATAAGGTGTGAAGAGTTTAGAGATATCTTGTTAACTGCTGTGGGTGTGCCCCCATGTAAATCAGCATGTAATGTTGAATGTCCTCAAGACACTCAGCATCATGTATTTTTCTTATGTTAGGTAGCTTATACATCTTTTCTCTTTATCTCTGAGCATTTGATGTTATTGTATTGATTATCTTTGAATCGATTATGTAATTGGCATGATACATTTACCTGACTAATAATAAATAGTTACATTTGGATTTATCATGACTTGCTCTGAAATTATTTTCCCAAGTAGATTAAGCGAATGCGTATGTTCCTGCAAATCTGCGTCAGATTAGTGACTGACTAAAGTCCAGTTTTGAGTGGAGCATAGGGCACATACCAACTGCGATTTTAGAGTTCCGGCTAATATTTGGCACTAATTCAAGTGTACCTGGTTTTGTAAAGACAAAAAGGGAATTTCCGTTTAGGACAGCAAAATGTTGCTCGACCAACCTAAATAGGGTGAGACACCTTAATCGATCCGTTTAATGTAATGTTCCTCTGGTTAAGTGTACGTGGGAAACCATGGCATGACCAAACCAAAGCTACTATCAGAGAAGTAATATTGGTCGGCTTATATCTGTAGTAGTGGCCATGAACTCTGTCTAAAGAAAACGTTACTTTAATTCAAGTGTATACTGACCATGGGGGGCTATACAAAAATATATTTGATTGTGTAAGCGTGAATGCAACCATCTATATTAGCCAATTACCTCTGTTTAGTGACCAAAACTGACGAGTTTGTGATCGTGGGACCCGCATTAAACGGCCGGCGTGAGGACCTCAAAGCGACACAGCTTCCAAATGAACGGGTAAAATATAAAGTAAAGAGTTAAATAGAATAATCAAATGTGCTGCTAAACTATATGACCAATAACCAATTGGCATTCCAACCTAAATTCAAGGTCGTGATAAAATGGACTCAGATAAAAGTTTAATTGGAATTCAATTACTTTGCCACGCTGAAAAGACAGTAACATGCGGTAAACCTTCACCCGCTTATTGGAAACTGTCATTGGATCGATTGGGCAGGCCTTACAACACGCAACCAAATAATCTGTTAGTAATCGGATAGACGGCTCAATCGGACTGAAAAGCCCTCATGTAAACACCTTAATCGACCCGATGGAGCTCGATCCGAATGAAATTTCGATCGGATTGAAAGGGGTGGTTTTTTTCCTTTTCTAATCCGATCGAGGGGACATGTAAACACTTGATCGGATTGAAAACCAAAACTGAAAGGACTGTGCAGAACGCGCTGTTCTTCCTGTCATATAAATGAGTGTCCCGTCAGTCATTCTAAAATTCTCCTTTCACTCAGCGTCTGTGAAGTGGAGCAGGACAACGTCCCACCAGTCCTTGTTCTTTTGGATTCTCATTGACAGAAGACTGGTTTTGGGCGCGGGGAGGGGCATTTACTGCGTGACAAATATAAGCAGCCTGGCACAACGGTTCATTTGTCATTGTCTCCAAATTATGACCAGAAATGGATAAATATTAAGTCTGCTGTTTAAAACAAATAAAGAACCAATGTAGGAGAATGGTTATTTTGCGCAAACAGTGGAAAACTCTGTATATTCGTTCAGTGTGCGCATGTCAAAAAATATATTCCGATTTGAAGCTTATGACATACACAGTAAATGCGCACATCAACCCGATCACATGTTTAGCGTTCATGTAAACACTACATTCAGATTCATCAATCGGAATGAATTCAGTCTGATTGAAACGAAAGTTGTGCACGTAAACATAGCCAATGAAGACTGGAGTAATGATGCTGAAAATTCAGCTTTGACATCACAGGAATGAATCACATTTTAAAAAATATATTAAAATAGAAAACAGTGTCCATGAAGTGTATAAAAAAATCTTATTTTTTCAATCATATTTTTCAGTATTCATGTCATTTCAGTCATTGAAAAACATACCTTTATCCTTAATAAAAATGACATATTCCTAAAATAAGATTTTGGTCACCTTTGATCAAATAAAAATAAATAATTGCTTCTTTCTAATCTTGGTCTGTTCTTTTAAGGGTCTATTTAGGCATAGGTCAAAAATCCAAAAATGAAACGAGGAAGCTCTGTGGCATTAGTCAAGTGCTGCAATGCGACTTACATAGTATAGCAGGTCAGTCCAGCCCTCCATGGTGATGCACTGGAAGACTGTGAGCACGGCAAACAGGATGTTGTCAAACTGGGTAATACCATAGTTAGGTCCAAGCCAGTACTTTTTACATACTGTTCCATTAGGACACTGCCGAGCGCCAGTTTCATTCCCGCAAGGAAACTCCTCTCGGATTTCATCTAACAGAAAGAATAGGGTGTAAGATAGAGAAAAATGTGAATTCTTTCATAATTAATTAAATTGTGATACTTGTGATTGTGACATTCCATGATCTCCACAACTGGCACTAAGTGACCTACCAGTGACTCTGTCAAAGCACGTGGTATGAAATTTGCCCATATAGAACTCTAGACCAATGATGGCGAACATGAGAATGGCAAAGAAGAGCAGCAGACCGATCTGCAGCAGTGGGATCATGGCTTTCATAATGGATTTGAGAACAACCTGCAAGCCTAGAGGGAAGAGAGCAAGCATATTGACATTGTCAGAGGTTTTAGTGTTTGTTTTTGCAGCATAAAATTGGATTACAAAACTTGAAAGCTTGTAATATGGCACAAAATGTATCATGTAAACTGTGCATCATCATACTTCAAATATACTTAATCAGCATATAAAAGCAATTCTTATGAACTGTATATTCAAGTCTTCTCAGATCATGAGATAGTTTTGAACGATGAATATAATGATATTTAATCTTCCCCTACACCAAGCCCTCAAATCACAGTTGCGGTTTCAGTTTTAAACCGATCAAATTGGTCACGTGACAAGAATTAATGCCATTTGTCTTCAGCAGGGTTTATACAGGTTTTATGAAGACACATTTAAGACTTTTTAAGGCATTTTTAAGACCAATTAAAGAAAATTTAAGGAATTGATTGAAGGGAACACAATATGTCAATATGTTCTTTAAATGTAAATGTCTAGGGAGAAACACAATGATTTGGATTAACAACACTTCACAGTTTAAAAATACTACTTTCAACAGATATTGATTACTTTTTAATTAATTTTACAAAAATAGCTTGACTTGTTCTGCTTCCACCCACTAGAATATGGAATTATATTTTACTGTACTTTCTGATCACACTGCACAAAAGTGACATTCTTCCTCTGTGTTTTTGTCTTGTTTTCCAGTGCAAATATCTAAAGAATCTTAAATCAAGATGCATTTACTGAGATACAAAATGACAAAATATGTATATTTTATAATATTTACTTGTTTTCTGTGAAACTGATTATGAAAAAAGTTTATGATTAAAAAAAGAACAAATATCTGCCAATGTGCTCAGAAAAAAAATCTACTTAATTCAAGGGGAAGTTTGGTAACTATTTGATAGATATAGTATGTTCTTGTCCTAAGCATAAATTCACTTAATTTTGTATAATTTTTAAAGACTTCATTTGCATTTCAAGTAAATGTATCTAGATTTAAAGATTTTAGATATTTGTATTGGAAAACAGGACAAAACAGGATATCAAATTTTCTTTGCAATGCATGCAACATTTAATGCCATGACTATGAATATAAAACGTTCTCCTCTGATGTAAGACCTTTTTAAGGCCATAATTTGTGTCAGGGTGAATTAAGTCTTTTGTAAGACTCGCAGAGAGCCTGCTTCAGTGACTTCAAACCTAGTGCGATGCCTTTTTGTTTTGTTCTTTTTGGAGCTTAGGAGTACAAATCACATCCACTTTCATTGTACAGAAAGCAAAATAATTAGGGATGCACTGAAATGAAAATTCTGGGCCCGAAAAATAAATGATTAAATTCAATAATTTTACTGAATCTGATTTTTTTTTTTTAAATACAAGCCACTTTTAAAGTAACACACAAAAATTGGACAGAAAATAGAAAATAATATTAAATATCAATATATTAATATCAATATATTATTATATTATTCTGAATTCAGTACTATGAAACAGAATCAGATTTAACAGATTTTTTTGGGGACTAATTATCAAAATAAAGTATAAACCTAGAAAGCTATTGTTATCAGAGCATGTGAGCAGATAGCAGGGAGCGGATCGGTGAAAAAGAGGGTAGCGTCATTTTACCAGAGTTACCCAGCACGGCTTTACCACACCATGGTACAGCACAGAAACAAGTCTACTACAGAGAAATTTTATCTCAGCACGTCTCAATCTCAGTTATTTGAGCGGACTTTGCTTTTCCGGTGAGTGTGAACGGTCCATGTGGAGCGGAACACTGAGCAGTCGCTTCGAAGTTGTGCACCTTCGGAAGTGAAGCTGCTCACAAGGTTACAAAACATGCTGCGCAAGAGTGGAACCTGAGCGTCGAACATGGAGGGACGGGGCGGCATATTTTTGGCTTATATTTTCGATAATTTTCGGCAGCCAAAATTTCGGTGCATCCCTACACATCCCTATACATCAAATTGAATCAATTGGAACAAATGTGTTACTCACTTGGAATCCCAGACACAAGTTTGAGAGGTCTCAATACTCGAACAGCACGCAGGGTCCTCAGGTCAAAGTCTGAGCCCACTGTTGACAGTATTCTGGAGAGAAACAACGTTACAGAATGAATTATAGAGGACCAAGACAACACAACTGTTTAACTGACAGTTTAGTTGTTGTTGTTTTTTTTTTAGAAAAACGTGTATAAATGGAGACAAAGGTGCATGAACAGAGCTCATGCATATCTATTTACATCGAGATTAAGCTAATGCACATTCTGAACAATGACAAAATTAAAATCATAAATGATTGAATTTATGATTACCCATCGTATTTAAGTCCATGATTCACATACTGTAGCGTACAGTAGATGTCTGACCAGGTGAAACCTTAATACAGTCATTTATGATTTTAATTTTGGGCATTAGCATTCTGAACACTGACAAAATTGAAATCATAAATGACTGTATTAATGCTTCACCTGGTCAGACATCTACGCTACAGTGTGTGAATCATGGAGTCAAATCCGATAAGCAGTGGGCATTAATGGTTTGAGAGAGGATGGCACACACTGCCCGTCCCCCCGCGAATGTCAAAGGTCCATGCGCAGAGAATAGAGATAAATGTGGGTACCGCTGCTTTGTATTCATATGACCTTTATTTGTGCAGGAAAGTCACTGGAACCTGATTCTCTTTAGTGATAACATGCAGAGAAGAACAAAGACGCGAATACAACTGAATCAATACAGCACGGATAATGAAACATATATATGACACAGGAATTTTAATCAACATTCAAACCCACAGATGTAGCAACAAAATATCAGTTTTATCGCCACACAAAGCATGTTTTTGACGACAGTTGACAACCTAAACTTGCTTCATTGTGCATGACATTTAGAAAAATGTCCATTGAGATATTTTAACCTGTCTAAAACTGCTTTCATATGAGTGTCAACTGTTAAAGAAAGCTGCTGCCATCATCTTTGTCTTTAGTAGAACAAACTTAAAGCAACTAAGGGCATAGAAAAAAAAGCAAAGGACATAGATGCAGAGAGGCAGCAATCATGGAGGTTGAAGGAAGACTAGTAATTCAGTTAATATTAATGTAAATTACTGGGGATGGACAGAAAGCCAAATGAGAAAGAAAGGAGAGAGAGAGAGAGAGAGAGAGAGAGAGAGAGAGAGAGAGAGAGAGAGAGAGAGAGAGAGAGAGAGAGAGAGAGAGAGAGAATGAACAGAGCAAAAGGGGAGGCGAAGAAAGAGAGCCAAAGGGGGTTGGAGGAGGAAAAGGGAACAGAGAGAGGGGAGGAGCTGGATGAGAGTGAGAGGAAGATGCTGACTGGCTGATTTATTCCCATCTCTCCTCGTCTATTTATAGAGCTGCAGTCTGAGAGCCACCACTGTCAGCTGTACCTGACTTATTATACAACACTTTCTCTCCCGTTCTCTAACACACTAACGCACTTATTTCTCTATGAGGGTGGGGACTTTTCATTGACTTCTACTGTTTTATAATGAGCTAATGATATTTCTGATTTGTAACCCTAAATCTAACCTTCATGGAAACCCTTATATTTTCCTTAAGAATAATTTTTTTTTTTTTTTAAAGTCCTTATGGAGACTGTTGGCAGGTAATTTCAGGTTTTACTATTGAGGGACATTTGATCCACACAATGTGGGGAAATCCTGACTCACAGCTCATACACATTAACATTATGTTAACACATTAACAAACATACACATACACAAATAAAATGACCTAATGCTTGAGTGAACATTTTAAATGACCCTAAAAAACCTGAAACTAAAGTCAAACCATTCATTAAACACAGATTATTTGTCTTGTTGTTTACAAATTTTGTGCACATTTTGAAACAAAACAAAACATAACAAAACAAAACAAAAATCTGTTGTAACACTGTGAACATGTTGGTGCCGTGGCCTACATGCATGTAAACAAAACAAAACAAAATGTATTTAAATATTTAAATAAAATAAAATAAAATAATAAAATCTGTTGCCCTTACTGGAGAACACCACCTAGCTCAAAGCCCCCAGTTAATTTAAGAATGAGACCCCTGTTGTAAAGGTATACATAAAAGTGTTTCTTCCACTAAACTGGTGTGCTAAGAGAGAGGCTTTGCTGTTTTGAGGAGGTTCAGTAAGGTGAACTGTGGGTGTGTGGGCTCCAGTGGAGCCCCCAAAGAATCTGACAGATTGGGCTTATGGGAAACAGAGGAGAACTCACAGGTGTTTACACTGCACTGACATGGGGCGGCCCACAGGGAGACATGTGCCAATCCATCTCACCACAATCCCAGACACACACTGTGAGTGTGGGAGAATGTGTGTACGGCTAGGTGTGAGAGAAAGCGGCAGTGTTTTTTGTAGCAGTGAACGTTAATGTAGGTCAGTGCTGCTACTAGTCAAAACACTACCGTTTAGTTACCAAAAATGTATGACTACTTGAGCAGCAGAGAAGTCAAAAACACATTCACGTTCTTTTTGTTTGTTTACACAGAGTCGATGAGGATGACAACTCCCACAACAGACTTCCTCACAATACACCATATCCCCATAGCAACCAGCAATTCCTCATTCAGACAGTTTCTACGGTTACTGGGCCCTTCTCATTCATAACTGTTTCCATGGGAACAAGAGCCATTTCTCATTGATAGAATCTTAGCATCAATGTGCTAACAAGGCAAAAGGAGGGGTTTAATGGATCTAAAAACATACAGCATCTACATACTCTGCAATATGTCCAATACATAGTAAGATATTGCTTTTACAAAATTAAATAGCCATAGCATAATCTCTACATACATATGCGGGAAAACAAACATGTTTAGTCACTGTGAAATATTAAAGTGCCCCTATTATGGATTTTTGAAAATGACCTTTCATGTAGTGTGTAACATGACTCTAAGTGATTGAAAACCTCCTGCAAAGTTTTAAATCTGAAAGTATACCACCGTATATAAAGTTATTGTCTTTCAAAAGTAAGAGTCGACTGAGTCAATGAAATGAATCGTTTTTCAAACGAGTCATAAGCCGTTTCGTTGTGACGTCAAGTTGAAACATTAGCATATTGCCCGCCCACTTATTGTGCGCAGACAGCAGGGAAAACTTGAACTTCAAACACTGCAGCTGATTCCTGTGGATACTGAAAAGCATCATGTCGAGAAGACGCTGTGTTCTACAATGTGACGGTAAAGCCTGACGGTAAACCACTGATATGTGAGGAATCAGTGGTTAAAATTCATCTTTACCACGATATCACAGCAGTATAATCTTAAACTTTTGCTGTGTTCCCTTTATTTTACTGACGACTGCTTCTCAAATCTCGGAGTTCAATGCAGGATTCGCAAACCGCTTGCTCTTGAAAGATGGTATTCAAAATACTTTGTTTTGAGTTTTATATTGTGTTGGTCTCCTGCTAAGTGGTTAACTAACATTATTGCTGTCTTAACTGAAATTCTTCAGCTGATCAGTTGTGGGTAGGGTGACCACCCGCTTTGCGTTGTAACGCACAGCATTTTCACCCCTTGTCCCGCACGCTGGATGTTGAGAAAATGTCCCACATTTTCATCAGTCTGTTGGTTTTTAATTATCATATTAAGAAAGCGTGCATGCGTTATTTTGCCTTTTTAAGAAAGCATTTTATTTATTCTTTTTGCGGCGTAGTTTTTCAACCCACATTTGGTTTGTTTGATGGTGGTCACCCTAGTTGTGGGCCACTAATACCTTAAACTGTGTCTATTAATGCAGATTGTCTGTTGTTCTCACTACTTTGAGTAAAGATTAAGCATGGAGCAAGATTTGTTTTACCAACGTTTATGTTTCATCAGTCATTCACGCTAGACCTCGGCTAATGTATGCACTGTTATTGATACAGTTTCCACATGTTCACCGCAATAAATTAGAAAAATACTTGGTAAATAAATAAGCACAAGTAAAATAATCGGTTTGTTTGATGGACATGCACTTGTTAATGCTGATGGTGAGGAATTACAGTTGCAACATCTCATAATGTACCTCGAGTCGTCCTTGCGATGGAGGTTCGGGTTGAATAACTAGTTCTTCCAGCGCTTCATCATTGGACTCGCGCTCGCATTGATATCATCAATGTAAAAATCAACGTCATTGTTTGTTACTGTCTTTAGTTTATGGTGTAGGAAGCCTCAGGACAGCTGACGTTGTTATGGCAATGGGCGTTTTTGTTTTCGACGTGCACGCTGTACGCGGTAAACCAATCACAACAGACTAACCTATCTGGCCAATCAGTGCAGAGTAGCTCGCGGAAAGGCGGGATTTAGAGAGATTGATTCATCTGATGAGTCGTTTGAGAATCATTGAAAATGTGCTGATTTGCAAATGTATATTATGAGGAAATTAAACAGTTTTTTGACCTTTGATGCATGTAAACCTGTTGTAGGAGACTCCAAAACAACATTAGGAAACTTTAAAATAACATAATAGGGGCACTTTAACTAAAACATTCTACATGATTTATCATGTGACCATAAAGGAACCCACACAAACATTTATGAACATTTATGAACATTTTAAAACAGATTTACTCAAATGATTCTGAAATTGATTCTCATATGCTCGAATCTCCAGCACTAAAGGATCATTTTAGTTTTCCTATTTCTCTGTGCATGTTTTTAAGGAAAGCAAGTCAAATGTTGTTCTGAAAGAGTTTTGATGTTAGCCAATCCGTTCTGGAAATGGCATGTGAAAGTCACATTAAGAGTTTTAATGTTTAATATTACAGCCTGGTGTGGTGACATGGGAGTGAGGAATAAGAATAAGTTGCAAAGGATAGTGAGAAATAAAAAAAATAAAAATTACACAGACTGATAAACTTGCTGGCAATACACAGAAAAATAAGAAGGGTTGTATCTGAATCCACACCACACTTAAATCTAATAACGCTTCCATCTGGAAGAAAGTATAAGGTCCCAAAATTCCCTAAAAAAGTATATAATAACATTATTTTATACCAGTGGCAGTTAGAATATTAAATGAAGGGACTGGGGAAACTCTTTTTGAGAATAACTTTTACACTGTATATTGTGTATAACTTGTTTTTATGAAAAGCCAAAGGAGAATTTCCCCATTGGTGGACAATAAAGTTGAAACTAACTAACTAACTAACTAACTAAATACATAAGGTCCACACAAGGTAACACACACACATATTTACATTTATGCATTTAGCAGACACTTTTATCAGAAGCGACTTACACAGTTGACTGAGTAGGGTGAACTTGACACTAATACATTCCTTGGATAATACAAGTACAATCAATGACCCTAACTGAAGGCATAAAATTTATATATGTGATAAATTGCTATTGCTATATGCTATATATATATAGCATAATTTGTTTTGAAAAGTGAATTTAATGTTAAAACAAAAGCATATGTTACATCTAAATGTGAGGTTTAATTTGAGAGAATTTATATTATATTATATATTACCAATAGTAATGTGAAATGAATTATATATATATATATATATATATATATATATATATAATTAGAATTCATTTCACACTATTGGATGCAACCTCAATCAAATATTTCATAATAACATTTTTGGAACAGCTAATCCATTGGAGCACAGGAAGGTCTTATTGTAATGTTTTGGCTATTTTCATAATTTAACCATAAATGATGTTTTTGTGCACTCTTTGCTTCATGTTGCAGCTGTTTTACATCAGATTTCAATGTGTTGTTCAGTGTATTTCTATCGGAAAATAAAGAGAAAAAGGGAAAAAGAGAAAGGGCTATTAATGTGTGTTATATCAAAGGACCAGAGCTGAGGTGTTGAGAGGGGACATATCATTTCATCTTCAAAGTGCTCCTCAACTGAAAGACACATCCGCCATTTACCTTCCACAGCAAAGAGAGAACAGCTGTGAGCAGAGAGAAAATATCAGCATGTGAGTGTGTGAGGAAAGAGAAAGTTCTTGTGTCTCAAGGTTTTGCTGGATGATTGATCATCTGCAGTAGTGAAAAACAGGTTACTGCAGCAGCTCCTGCATAGACTGCTTTCATTGGCTTGCTCTGCTTCTCCTCTCTCTTAGTCTCTCTCTCTCTCTCTCACACACACATACAAGCCACTGCTTGTTTCCAACCTACTGCTTCTCCGGTTGCATCCTTCCCTGTCTCTTCTCTTTCTCCTCTCTCAAACATGGAAAGACAAGCCCAAGATCACGCTGAAATTCATTCCACCAGCCACAGCTTCTCTTACCCGTTTCCCTTTTCTCCTTCACCCTTGTTTATGTATTTATTTGTCCATCTTATTAGAGTTTGAATTCTGAAAATATGCACATACATCTGTTAAACTGGACAATTGCTCAGCCTACTTCAAACGTTCACTGTGCACATGATGAAGACTAAGAATAGAGTGAGTAGAGAGAAAATGGCTGCAGCAAACATGGCTATAGCTCTCCTCCCTACTGCAGCCAACACACCCTCTGACCCATTTACACACAGACACACACACACACACACACACACACACACACACACACACACACACACACACACACACACACACACACACACACACACACACACACACACAGTCTCTGAAAGATCAAACAGGAGAATCTCATTATGTACGTACACATATAAACACAAATACATACAGTTGTGTTCAAAATAATATCAGTGTGTTTAAAAAAGTGTGTAAAGCTCAAAATCCGTATAACTTATTTCAATACACGCAAATTCATTGAGAACACTGCACATTCTATTCGAAATCAAAACGTATCAAAAGAATACGTGTAAAAAAAACGATAATTTTTTTTTAATCAAATTTGTTATTACTTTATAGAAAGTGAAGAAAAAGGAATATTAGGCTGTTCAAAAAAATAGCAGTGTCTGCATTTTGCTTTACAAAGTCAAACATTTACTTGTATAACCACGGCTTCTGAGAAATGCTTCACATCTGTGTTGCATGGAGTCGACCAACTTCTAGCACCTGTGAACAGGTATTCCAGCCCAGGACAATAACAAAATTCCACTGCATTTCTTGTTTTTTGCCTCATAAACAGCGTTTTTGATGTCACCCCACAAGTTTTCTATTGGATTAATGTCCGGGGATTGGGCTGGCCACTCCATAACGTTAATCTTGTTGGTCTGGAACCAAGATGCTGCTCGCTTACTGGTGTGTTAGGGGTCGTTGTCTTGTTGAAACACCCATTTCAAGGGCATTTCCTCTTCGGCATAAGGCAACATGACCTCTTTAAGTATTTTGATGTACTCAAACTGATCCATGATCTGTTGTATGTGATAAATAGGCCCAACACCATAGTATGAGAAACATCCCCATCATGATGCTTGTGCCAGTACTCATAGGTAACTTTAGATCTTCTTTGATCACCCTGGAGCTGATCATTGGCTGCGTCTTTGTCATTTTGGCTATTCTTTGATCCATTCGAATGGTAGGTTATGTTTCCACGTCTTTCTGGTTTTGGTTGCCATTTTAAAGCATTTGATATCATTTTAGCTGAGCAGCCTATCATGTTCTGAACTTCTTTATATATTTTACCCTCTCCAATCAACTTTTTAATCAAAGTGTGCTGTTCTTCATAAAAATGTCTGGAACGGCCCATTTTACTCAGATTTTCAGAGAGAAATGCACTATGACCACCATGTACAGTACAGTACTGCCTTTGGCCTTAAATAAGGGCCACTTGTTTGAGAACAGTCTTTATTTTGAATATTTATATTCGGTCTGCAAACTTCTCTTTGCTATATCATCAAATATGCAAATAATAATTAATAAAAATGGACAATTAACAATAATAAAAAAATATATAATAATAGCATTTTATAATAAATTAGCATTTCATTTTTATATATTTTAAGATTTTAGTTAACAATGTGCTAATAAGACTTGTGTCTTTAGGTTGCACATCTATCCGGTTACCATCATATTGTCCCTTTTAAAATATTTATGACACTTACTATACATATTTTCACTTAATATTTTATTTTGTTAGGTTTTACATAATTGGACGAGATTAATATGCCAAAACTACAACAATGACATTGTACAGTAAAATTTGGTCATTCAAAAGTAGAAATTTGAAAAAATATCAGCTTTAAATTCTCTATGAATCACCTTGTAATTTCACCTTGAGCACAAGGCTTAAAATGTCAATCCTGTTAGAATCAACCCTGTTTTCTCATAATTATATGCCCTTGTTAATGTTATATTAACTTATTCAAATTGACCTCAAGTAGCTATTCATCACATTTATTTATCTAACAAAACGTTTAAATCTTACAAAAGTTTACTGAAAAGGGCACCAGGTTCTTAGAATAACACAACCGCACGAAAACTCTGCACTTCTACCCCTCTTCAGTACAACTCAGAATATGACAGAGCTGAGAATCAGTTCACTGCTGATGTGACGGAGCACGTCACATGATGAATGTTTTTGCCACACATCTACCTCCTGCACATTTTTCAATTTTCACAACACCCACCATGCGTTAAACTACCAATAACAACGCATGATGAGATCCAGCAGTTCTGTGTTAGTAATCATGCTTACTGAGCTACAATGGTTGATCAATCAAGCTTGTGGATTGTAGGTCAAGTGGCAATATCTGCCTGAGCCAACCTTTTAGCACCTCTCCTTTCAGTTCCTAGTTCTCTAAATTACAAACTAAATTGGATATGTAAGCAAATTTGATGTACGCAGAGAGGGATGGCAAGGCTAGAACATATGCTGGAGAAGTAATGTACTGCAAGATGATAGGCAGTGCAGACATTATAACACTATAGATTAAATTTCACAGTATTTTTTTCAGAAACATACAATACCATTCAAGGGTTCCAGGTAAGACATTAAATTGACATTAAAGATATTTTTCATTTAAAAAAATACTTCTATTTCAAAAAAATCCTGTTCTTCTATTTCTTTAATTTCAGTATTTATAAATGTTTCTTGAGCACCAAGACTGAAGACTGGAGTAATGAAAATTCAGCTTTGCCATCACAGGTTGAAATTACATTTTTAAATATATTAAAATAGAAAAGATTTATTTCAAATGGAAATAATATTTTACAACATTACTGTTTTTACTCGGGTAATACAATGTTTCATAAAAAAAAAAAAAAAAATCAGCCTTTTTGAGCATAATTTACATCTTTAAAAAAATCATAAAAGAACCTTAACTGCCCTAAACTTTTGAACAATTATCATTATCATCAGATGCAGATCAGGAAACTCTTAAGATCCACATTCAGCAGGGTACCCAGCTAACAGGGAACTTCCTCAGAACTTTGACTAACGTTTTGGCAAAGTTCTCTCAAAGTTCTCAACAAACATTCTCCAAGTAACGTTAATAGAATGTTATCTGGTCTTTAATAATGTTCTCAAAACGTTCGCACATGTTTATATATATATATATATATATATATATATATATATATATATATATATATATATAAAACATAGTAGAACAATATAAAACATATTAGCTACTAATTAGCAAACCGTTTTTAGAACATATTTTTGTTTGGGAAAAATGTAACTGGTGCACATGAACTATTCTAGAATCTGAGCCTCAGTATTGGCATCCACCATTCTGATTATCTTAAAAGTGCAACATCAACTTAAACGTAAAAGCCTGTTCATGCCAAATTCAGGGCTACTAAACAATAAGTAAATACATTTTCACATAGTTTTCACACAAACCAGTCCATTACTGAATTTTCGTTATTCGCTTGAAATGTTTTGGATACCTGAATTAATGCCCTATTAAAATAACCATAAAAACATCTGGCCATTTAAAAAATAAAGGAGTATGTCAAGACGCTGTGGGAATGCCCCTGCGTGATTGCGTCATGAAGCACGTGTAGAATCAGTCCAATGGTGTGCCGAGACGTCATAGGCGGGTGACGTCAGACCAGGAAACTATAAAGCATACCTAGAAACAGACCACGCTAACTTCTGTGTCTTCAGCAAGCGCTCTTTGTGATACGGTGATCATGGCGAACAAGCAGCAGTTCAAGCAGTGTGCTGTCCCTTGCCCTCGTTTCCTTATGGGTGGGGACACACACAAACTGTGTGTAGCTTGTTTGGGAGTGGAGCATGCCCAGTCAGTTCTCGAGGGGGCTGACTGTGAGCATTGCGATAAGCTGTCCGTGAGGACGCTCCGCTCCCGCCGGGCGATCTTTGAGGAGTACGGTTCGGTTCACGTTCCCCAGGGTGCGGGTCCCGCTGTTGCTGAGGCACAGCGGTGACGCACATCTTGGGGTTCGCAAATGGATCTGACAGAGGGGTTTGAGACGGGCCCAGCCCTATCTCTGCCTTCACCTGCCAGATTCAGTGCCTTGTCTCAGGGAGAAGCATGCGCTGCGGTTTCTTCTCCCCGATGCGAGGTAGCAGTGCTACAATTATCCAGTTCTGAGGATCTGGATGTTGTAAGCATTGATGCAGGGGATTTTGAGGATTCGCCACCTCATACCCCTGCTTATGAGGAGCTTATAGAGGTTGTGACTCGTGCTGTCGCTAAATTAAATAGAGTGGCCAGCCGAGAAAAAGGAAGTTCAAAAGAAAAGTTTACTAGATTAAATATTTCTACCATCTAGATCACAACCTCCTCGTCGGGAACTGCTGTTTTTTTCCCGACCTCCACACTGAGGTGTCGAGGTCGTGGAGAAAGCCAGTGTCATATCATGTGTTTAACCCACAAACATCAACTATAGCAATATTATGGGATTAAAACAACATGGTTATGTGACGATGCCTCAGGCTGAAGAGACGCTTGCGAGCTATCTCTCTCCTGAGTCAGCATCGCCACTAAAAGCCCCGATGTTACCCACCAAGCCATTAAAAGCCACTTCAGCACTGGTGGGTAAAGCATATTTGGCAGCAGGTCAGGCTGCAGCTTGCTTACATACTATGTCCAGTTTGCAAGCATATCAGGCTGACCTGCTAAGGGACATGGATGAGAGTGAGGAAGTCGGTGCTGACGCAATTCGAGAATTGCGTTGCGCAACAGATTTGTCTCTTGGGGCCACCAAGGAGACGGCCAAATCAGTAGGCCAGTCTATGGCAGCCCTGGTGGCCACGGAGAGGCATCTTTGGTTAAATCTGGAGAATTAGAATTGGAGACTTGCAAGCCTTGTGGGTTGTTCCTTCGTGTCTGGAATTTGCACCTGGTATGGTGAAAGCCTTCTTTCACCCTAGGCCGGGTTATGTTCCTAAGGTCCCAACTAATGTTGCAGGTCCCATTATGCTACAGGCCTTCTGCCCTCCACCATTCTTATCATCAGATCAGGAAAAATTTGCTATGCCCTGTTCGGGTTTCGGATGCCTATGTCCACAGAGCTGCCCTGTGGGGAAGGTCGGATCAATTATTGGTCTGTTTCGGGTCACCTAGGAAAGGGTACCCAGCATCTAAGCAAAGAATGAGCAAGTGGGTGGTTGAGGCTATCTCACTTGCTTATGAAGCGGCGGGTCAGCCTTCACCTATGGCTGTCCGGGCCCATTCTACCAGAAGTATGGCTGCCTCAAAGGCTTTACTGTGGGGTGTCTCCCTTCATGACATTTGTGATGCGGCAGGCTGGTCCTCACCGCACACATTTGTTAGATTTTATAACTTGGATCTAGGCCCCACTCCAGGGTCTAGAGTGCTTGTTTCTTGGTGTGTGCTATGACTTCACACAGACAGGCATTGGTTATTATGGCATCGTGGATATAGTGTTCCCACAGCGTCTCAACTCAGCTCGAGTTCCCTTGAAAGGGAACGTCTCAGGTTACGTATGTAACCCTGGTTCCCTGAAGAGGGAACGAGACACTGCGTCGCCCTGCCATACTTCCTGCATGCTTGTGAATACCTTGCTTCAGCCTATCAGAAGCTAGCACGGTCTGTTTCTTTCTGGGTATGCTTTATAGTTTCCTGGATTCTATGCAATAATTATGGTAACTTTTCATTAAGACAACTAAGGAGAATTTAAGAGCTTTATAGCCTGGATCCCATGAATTAAGGATGAAGCTATGACTTTTTCTTCTGTGTGGATATGTTCCTTTCTAATAAACTTTAATTGAAGTTAAATATTAAATAAAGAGCCTGCAATATAATGCAATATTAAAGTTGTTAAACACATTTGCAGTATTTTCAAAAATATCTATTATTATTTGGTTCTGTCATTTATTTATTCATTGATTAATTAATTTATTCCAATTTAAAGGCCTTAACCCCAGTAAAACTTCAGTAAAAAAGTCCATTACCACCTCTGTCTCACAAGGTGTTCCCCAGGGTTCAGTTCTTGGGCCTTTACTCTTCATCATCTATTGAACAATTTTTTTTTATTCTTCTCTCTCCTTCCTCCCTCACATTTCCTCTCTTACCAAATCTGCCTTCTTTCACCTCCAGAATATTACAAGTTTACGTTAGTTTTTAAATATCAATGATTCTGAGACCCTAGTCTATGCTTTAATTACCTTTCGGCTTAGACTACTGCAATTCTCTTTTCTATGACTTACCCAACACAACAATAAATAAGCTCCAATATATTCAGAACTCAGCAGCCAGGGTCCTCACATATGCCAAGAAATCTTCCCACATTACTCCTTTTTTAAACAGACTACATTGACTATTAAACACAATTTAAAGTAAACTCCTTACAGTAGACAAATGTGCAATTTTTTTTGCTGTTTCTGGAAATCTTTTTGCTTTGACCTCATATCTAGTGAAAATGCATTTATGCTTTTAATGTGTTGAAGCCTGGAATATTTATACTCATTGGCCCTCATTTATCAAAAGTGCATACACCAAATTTCCAGCGTACACCTGGCGTACACCCAAAACCACGGTGACTTTGAGATTTATCAATATGAACGTTGGCGTACGGCACGCTCAAATCCTACGCCAGCTCAGGAGGTGGTGTACGCACGTTTTGAGTGCGGGAATGCGCAGAAAAACAATTCTTAACACCACAAAACGCACTGACAAACTAAAAGATATGATATATTATGACCCACTGTAAAAAAACAACAACATAGTAATTATAAACTTCAGTGTTTATTTTTGTGCAACATGAACTTCAATGTTTAAGTTGTGTGACTTTACCAAAGCATTTGAATTGTAGGCATATGTATTCCTTCAGTTGCGAGCATGTGCGCTTTACCTGACGTTTCAAGCCTTGTTTATACTTTCGCCTGGCTCCGCAGCGCGAGTCTCCGCAGACTGCGCGCGCACCTCCCCAAACGGACGAGCCGTTTATACTCGACGCGCTTGCCGTTGTACTATTCTTTGAAACGATGGTTAGGCCAGGGTTAGGCCCGGCAGGTGTGCACGGACTGGGTTTAGTAATGAAAGGCTTTCAATGACCAAAAAAATAATTCAGACTGACAAAATAATAAAAATGACATTCTTCTTCTTTTAAATAATAATAATAATAATACAAATAATAATAATAACGACATTCTTCTTCTAAATAACAATAAGCGTCATTAATAATAAAAATCTAGAAATCAATTTTGTTTCTTTCCACTTCCCTGGTTTCGCTTTCTGTTTCTCAAAGAAGTTTCTCTTCTTTGCCGTCTTCCGTGTGTCCATGGCGTAAAATGAGGGCGTGGGGGAAGCGGAGACTTGAATATATAGGGGCATGTTATTCTAATGATGATCGTTTTCAGCCGCGGCATTTATCAAGGTCAGGTATTGCGTACACCTGGATTTCAAAGGTACGCACAGCTTCATAAATCAGGCGGTGAGAGGAGTGTAAGCATAATCTTACGCCAACATATACGCCCGTTTCTACGCAAGAATGATAAATGAGGGCCATTGTGTGCTTACTCACTCTGTATTGGAGATTTGATTATTATTTAAATTTTTTAAAATAAGAATTAGTCCTGTAGTAGAAAACGTTGTTGCACCAAGATTACCAGGTTACCATGAAGGGGGCCCTTGGGTTTGCTACAGCCCCAGGGCCCTATGTGTTTTTTATCCAGGCTTGGATGAGAATACAACTTATTAAAATAAATCAAATATGTGTTTTGTGCATTACATTGTTCTGTTCATTATATTGTTCATGTTTTTAAATAAGTATACTGCAAGCTCGACATACCATTATAAGGCAAAAGCAAATCTAAGTGTCTAACCATCAGATTTTCAAGTTATACTCTTCCTTCCTTCCTTTGCAAAAATCATGATTGTCTACAGCCCTGTGCTGTCCAATCATTCTTCCTTTTGCATGGTTCTCTTTTTTCTGTCAAACTCTCTCTCTCTCTCTCTCTCTCTGGTGACATTTGTAGTGTGTCCTCACCGCTTGTATCCACAGTGCTGCTCTGATCTTAGCTCACTATGAGCTCATTAGGTCAGGAGAACAACATCACTCGCCATGTGGTTACACCTCACATACACACTCACGTCAACACGAAAACATGCAGAATTCACGTAAAATAAACCAAATTCACAAAAGCATTCCCCCATAAAACTTTTAAAAAACAGAACATAACAGTAGGCAATATTTCAAATGGCTTATTTGTATATTTAAAATACCAACACAGACGTTTAAAAAAGCTTGCTGGGTAAATTCACTAAACAGTGGCACCACTTTTTCACCTGTGTTTTATTCACTAGCCACCCTTTATCAAGTTTAACCAGGCATTATCTAAGCTTTCCTGTAGTTCAAACATAAATGTAAATGTAAAATCTGCATCAGGTGTATTAAAATTAAGTCTTTGTCATTCTTTTCAGCACAAACACACCTTTTTCTATTCTAAATAGGATCATTATAGAGTGCCTGACACCGTGTCCTAACTACACGCCACGCGATGCTGCAACACGCGATAAAAGGTATCTTTTCCAATTTAATCAGAGTTTTTGTCCTAACCAGCCGCGACACGCAACAATTCTATTTTAGAAACGCTTTCTATTTTTCTGCGACATCGCGCTGGAACAACAAACACAAAGGGCCTTATTTTAACGATCTGAAACGTAAGTATCAAATGCGAAACGCAAGTAACTTTGTGGGCGGATCTCGGGAAATCTAAAATGTGTTGGTCTGAAGTAGCTACATTACTCATAGGTGTGGTTTGGGCGTAACGTGAAATAAACCAATCAGAGCATCATCTCACATTCCGTTTAAGAGCAGGCGCGCTTGTTCCATGGCGGCTTGCTATTATAACAGCGGATTTGCCAGGCGCACACCAGGAGCGGTTCACAGCCGAGGAGAACGACGTTCTCGTAAGGGCCGTAAAAGACAGAGAAGTGACATTGTATGGGGATGGGAGAAACCCACCCAAATAAGCTTAGGTTAAACAGGCATATAATAATTTTGGTAAATGTGTAAGCTAGATTTATGCCTATTTTTTCACATCTTTATGGACACCACAATGATTTCCCTCATGTGGAATATTTTTCCTTGTAATTATGTATGGTTTGCAAAAATGGCAACTGCTGTGTCTGTGTGTAGATGAGAGAAGCAAAGTGTATGCGCATTGTGCACACGCTACATTATGGCCAAGCATGTGCCCTTAAAATAGCATCTGAACGTGCCACTGAAAACGCGAATTGTTTTCTGAAACTACAAAATAGCACCAGGGAACGTTTGCGCCAGAACACGCCTCCTCTTTTCGCTGAACTGCCCCCGGGAGCGCAAGTTCATTCCTTAATTTACCGACGTGCATCTGTGGAGGGAAAAGTCCGCTGTGCGTCGGGTGCAAAAAAGGAATGATATATGCGTCGTTGTACAAAGTCAATTGCGCTGGGTGCAAGATAGGGCCCAAAGTGTGGCAATATGATAATCTCAGGTACTGTTTATGTGCTTTATTTAATTTTGAAAGCATGCAATGTGACTTTGAATATCATTTAGTGCTCCCAGCTTTGTAGCTGTAAAAGCAACAATGGATAATTCATCTCAGATCTTGAAATTAAACAAATGGAAACAAGAACGTTCAAACTGTGAACAAACAAGTGTATTCTTTGACAAAGATTGTTTTAGTAACTCAGTAGCCTATGTATTTTTAATGTTTAAATGGTGTAATATTTGTGAATTTGATTATGTAGCCTACTTATCCATTTTCTTGTGAGTGCCATCAAGATTACTCTCTGGTACTGTGCACTTGCCGTGAGACTCCGTCCACACGCTGTTCTGATTGGCTGTGGGTTTTGATTGATTTTGACGCATCTCGCAGTCGCGTCGCGTCTAGTGTGGACAGACAAATTATTTGTCGCTGGAATCTTATCACATCGCATCTGGTTAGGACACGGTGTAAGTCAGTGCTATCTGCCTGGTGCAATTATTGCTATTACTGCTCATAAAAAGCATGTGGCAGGGACAGCAAAAGTACTTCAAAGTAAAACAGTAACAATGGGCCCTTTTCACAGACTGTGAATGCATTTCCACTGTTATCAAAATCGCAAATGTAGTAAAGTTTTTTATTTATTTTTTTATTCTTCTTCTTATTATTATGCTATACTTTGTGTTATATTACCTTGGCATTAAAGTACAAAACACAATCTCTGGAACTGTGGAAAGGGTCCATACCAACATTTCTGCAGTATCGGTACCAACACAATGCTTTCAAATACAGTCATATTTGACAGATGACCTCCGAATATCGATACAGAACTTATTTCTTAAAAAAATGAGTGTGCTTAATAGCCTACAGGTTTTTGCTGTGACATCAAAATTGGTGTAGAGAATTTAGAAATTTCCCTTAGTATTGGATTTGCATAATTCCTAGTGAACCGGGTGCTAAAACTATGCAGTGTGACAAACAACTGTATCAGTGGGTGCAATTTATTGTAATTGAATGCAGATGTGTTTGTTCTGACTTACCCAGTAAGCACAACTACAAAGTCCATGACATTCCAGCCATTACGTAGGTAAGAGCCCTTGTGGAAGGCAAAGCCCAGGGCCAAGATCTTAATGCCTGACTCGAAACAGAAAATGCCGATGAAGTAAGGTTCTGTATCCTCCTGTGAGAGAGAAGACAAAGGGATGGACAAAGAGAAACAAGAGTGTGTAAACAGGAATCAACCACTGGACTTCTTCAAAAAGAATGATTTCAGAGACCAATTAGTTATTAGTTATTGTGTTTTCCGTTGAGTTATGTAGATTCTGGTATTACAGTATACTGAAACAAAGAAACACTGATAAACACAACTGCAACTCACCAAGCGCTCTGACATAGGGGTCTTGTCCCCATCTGGAAGGTGTTGTTCCAGAGCTAGGACAATGCAGTTAGCGATGATGGTAGCCAGGATCATGTACTCAAATGGAGTGAGAATCACAGGTCAAGGAAAACTTTTAAAACAACATGAATGCAACAACAGTTAAATACTCCTTTCAGAATATGTGGGTTTGTACAAATTGCTTTTAGTTTATGAATGATATAGACATAAGAAAAAATATAAATATTTATAATATATGCATATTTATAATTTCATATTTAAAACTTTAACATTACATTAAATAACAATATTTAAAATTAATATAATAAAATATAATAATAATATAAAAGGAAGCAACACACAATATATACAAATTGGAAAAGGATCATTCTTGTAAATTTTGTTACAATTTTGTATTGTGGAATAAGCCATGTAAATATTTTTTGAGGTTTCTTGAGAGCAGCACTAAATAAATAAAAAAGTTTTATGATCTTTTTTTCAAGATTTAATCCCTTTATTTTTTCGAAAATGCTAAACATCTTACAGACACTTCAACGGGTATGTAAACTTATGAGCCAAAGACTCTCTGAACATCAGTGAAGAATCAATACATCTGATTCTGAGAGGGCAGACATTCAAACAGTCGCCCTAACTGGATTACTTAGCGAAATCACATTAAGCCCCTTGTGCTAAATACAGGTCAAGTCAAATACAGCAGTGATTTTGCTGAGTTCAACTGAGAATCAAGTCCCACCTCACTTTGAAACTACTTCAAATGGTAAATGTAGCATCAAGCATGGGCCAAACAACATCTCACATCATCTCCTTGTGCGGCTGGCTGAGCCTGTGGCAAATAAGCTGGTATTCATGCTGAAGTAACACACGCAGTGGATGAGTATGAGTCAGGCAGATTCTGTATGCTTTAAATGACCTCATCACTCGCCGCTCGTATTTACTGCAGGCCAATTTGTGTATGTGTGCATGTGTGTTGAGAGTCAGTATGAGCTTAGAAGGTTAGAGCCGCCTTTGTGATTCAAAGTGACATGCCTCTTTGGCTCACTAAACACAAGAACTTAAGAGTGGGTAGGATACGACTAGCAGGACTGTCACACACACAAGCTGTTTCAAAACCTAGTGAGCTGCCATTTAAAGCAATTTCAAGACGGCAAATTATTTATTCTCTATTGTGACATACATCTGTGTGAAACGGATTATCGAAAATGAAAAAAAAAGAAAAGAAATACAGGCTTTCTATCCACTGGTTGTTCATTGGATGGAGGCTGATCTATTTGTGAGCTTGCCGTTGTTTGTGCTAAACATATGCACTGATGACTAATTTACAATAAGATCAATACCATGCATTTAGAGAATAAATAGAGTGAATTTTAATTCATCATAGACTCAGTCCCAATGCAAAGGCTGCTCCACTCGTTTTGGGCTAATTCTAAGGCAGAATAGAATGCATCCTTCATGACTACATAACATAATCCCAGAAGGGTTTACTATGAGCTCAGTGCAAAAATAATTCCAGAGAGAAATATCAATAAAAATGATAATTCAATACCAAAAACTACCTAATTAAAAACTGACTATTTTTATTTGTGAGTTGTGTATTTTTATGCTTATATGCTATCATGGCAAATTCCATAAAGGTGACTTGCTTTGTATCTTATACAGTAGGCTGACTTTTAGCAAAGCAACAAGCTAATGGCACATTAAAGGGATATTTCACCACCAGTGTTGGGGAGTAACTAGTTACATGTAACAAAATAAATGTAACTGTAATCCGTTACAGTTCCTAAGAAAACAAACGTGTAATTAAATTAGTTGCTTATGAAAATGTTAACAATTACAAAAGGGGTTACATCTGAATAATTTCTGTAAAAGCTAGGATATGGTAAATAATATTTATTTGTTGCTTTGCCTGTTTTTGATGTGCATGATGCCTCCTGGCATTTAAAGTCTGTTTAGTAAAGTAATGCTATTCTGATGCTTTTGATTTGCTCTTTTGTTTGAATTTGTAGCGCACCACATCTGCCGGTTATATCAATCCACATTGCTGCTGAAAGCTTTAGGCTACAACCTGTCTGAGAGTTGCCACCATGGCAAATGATAAAAATGCATTCCAGTGCTGGAAATGTAAAGACCGTTTCATCAAGAAATCTGTATTTAACCTCAAGTAAAAAGTAACCTACAATCTCAAAGTAAAAAGAGGTGCTGAAGTCTGATTTTGTGGTGGCTGATTCAAGTGATGAAGGTTTTGAAAGTCCAACAGTAATCAGTGTTGAGTACTGCTGTAAGGTTAACCCTGCCTGGTTTAAATTTTGGCACAACAGTTGAAAACAGTCATTAGAAATTTAGAAAAGTAATCACATGTAATCAGTTACATTACTTCAATAAAGTAATTGAAATAGTTACACTACTTAATACATTTTAAATATGGTAAATTGTAACCTTTAACCTATATAACTAATACACTTCCAAAAGTAACCTTCCCAACACTGTTCACCACTGGCTAAATGGACTTTCAATAAAACTTGGCTGCCAATGCAGTTGAAATCATTGCTACCTGACAAGAGAAAACAAAGAAAAAAGACTGTTGTCTTCAAATAGGTAGGAAAACTTCAACACCCATAATGTACCGAGTGTGTTGCCGTCCAAGGCCACTCCAACCAGTCTGCTATGGATACGCTTACCAGAGTCAAAAACTGCCTTGCTTAACTTTTATACTTATATATAACTTTAGTTATAGTGGTGTAGACTTGTATCCGGGTGCAAGAATTCAAAGAGCGTTTAGAAAGTTACTTTTTTTATTTCCAGTGAAGGATTCAGCACATTGTAGGCAGTGCCTAAAGAATCGTAAATATGGAGAGTACACCGAGATGGAAAAAGCTCTTTGTTTCCAACTGGATTACCAAAAACACAGTGTTTTGGGCCGAACTGAGGAGAAAAACTGAAAGAAACTGCCATTCCGTCCGTTCCGATGCAAAATGCTGTCGCTTACTGGTATGAAAGCTGTTGCCATAGTGTTCCATTTTTACCGAGTAAACAAAGTATGATACAATTTTCAGTGATAAACCTACCCTTACACTAGCTTTTTGTTAATAACCCTCTATAGATTCGACTGTCCATGGGCGGGGATGTAAAAATGCGGAAGTATCTACAGTTAGCCCATATGAATTTCTTTGAATGTTAATTCATTTTAATTGTACCTTCAATTGAATTCTACATCCTCTTTGCTACCTCAATTCAAATTCAGGAATTTAAAAGACATTCTCAGTTCATCTTTGAATGACACACAACACTTATTACAGCCCATATCACAGTAGCCTGGTGACCTCCAGAGACAAAAATCGCCATCAGAATGAACAGGTTGTAGTGTGTAAAACAGCATGAGGCGTTACTGAAAAAAAGAGGGAATGATTCATTTCAGTGTGGCATAAGCTGAAATATCTGTCGAAGCAGAGAGAGAAGGAGAGATCTGGCAGGCTTTCACAGGATCTGTACAGTAAAGACTCCAGCTCCTGTAATACCCGGCAGCCCGTCCAGCATTACAACACATTAACAAACTCTGTGCCTTTTAATAAGCCTGCCTGGCCTCTGCTCCGAGTGTGTGTGCATGTTCTTCCACATGCATGCATAATGATATCAATGTTGTTGTGTGTGATCATTCTAGTGTCTACTTTAAATACTACTGTTTGTGTGTGGGAGTGTGTGCGTTCACACACCCATCGGGATGGTGTGATGAAAGGGAAAGTGACGCACTCTTCCTCTCTAGTAGGGTGGATGAATGGACATCCTGTTCCTGCTCTAGAGGCCAGTGTTTGTGATATGGCCGCAGAGTGTGATGTGGCCGCAGCGTGCGTTTTGATGCTTTGAAGACCCTTCTTGCTCACTCTCCTGCATTGTGAAAAAGGCGCCCATTTAAAGATAGGATGAATATGAGACAATGCTATGATGTGCCCCGCCAGAAAACTGTTATGAATTATGAACCCACCTTCCTCCCTCTGCACAAAACTATATATAGCAATGCCATTGAGATAAAAGAAAGTGGTAGACAAAGGAAGGGAGAAACTGTCCTTTCTCTGCCTGTGTGAGTGTGTTTAAAGTGGCCTCAGCGGCGCTGGCCTTGTGAATGCTATCTGGACGCTCTGAGAGGTCATTCCTGTTAAGAATGAGGTTACACAGCTGGTACAGGAGGTCATGACTAAAAATCACATAATGCAGGAGTCTTAACATGGTAGGTCATTCTGCTGCCTCTTAAGATACCTACTTTTCACCAAATTCTTGTATCTGTTGTGAAAATGCAATTCCAAAATAAACTGCGTAGAGCTCAGTGGGAAAAAAAAGATACTTCCATGACCGCTTAAAGTTTAGGTTCAGATTTAGTTGTTGAAGAAAATTCATTTTATTTAGCAAGGAAGCATTAAAATGTATTACTGTATGAAACAAAAGTAACAGTATCAATGATCTTTTAAACTTTTTCTATTTATCAAAGAATCCTGAAAAAAAAAAATCATATAGCATAGTTTCCACTAAAATATCAAGCAGCACAACTGTTTTCAATATTGATAATAATAAGAAATGTTTCTTGAGCAGCAAATCAGTATATTAGAATAATTTCGGAAGGATCAGGTGACACTGAAGACTGGAGTAATGATGCTGAAAATGTATGTGTGAGTGTGTCAAGTGCCCTTCAAAAGTCTTGCACTCATCTTTTTCCTCTGAATCTGTTCTTCTCACACTCTCCCAGCGCCCTATGCATTTCGTCAATCTCTCATTCATCATCCCTCAATCTTGTGTGCATTGTCCCCTCAGTCGGCTGCTCCCTCGCTCTACCTCTACCACTGAACCTGTGAATTCATCATCTCCCTCCATCAGCCAATCTTCATTCAGCCGAGTGCAGCCTGCACCGTCAGCACGGCCGTCTGACACACAGTTCCACAGAGAGATGGATGGAGAGAGATGGAGAGACAAGTTGAGACAAGAAGACTGAGTGAAGGAAAATAATATAATCTGCAATGGGACCAAAAGACAGACAGATGCAGATGAAGGTGGAGGACAGACACAGGGAGGCATTAAAGAAGAGAGACACATATTTTAAGATATGAACCGTTTTAAAAATGTTGCTAGAGTGAAGTTTCAAAAGAGACTTCTCTCTGGTGACATATACCAGAATTCTCCAATCATTTAGTCCTCGTAAACCTCACCAATTTCTCATGTTTGACCTTAAGCTCACATTCAGAACTGCCTCCATCCAATCAAGCTGATTGATAGAACCACGTTTTTAAAAGTGCTATACGAAACATCTAATTATGCCAAAGTAAACAATGACCACAATTACAATCTAACTAAACAGTGGAAAGATGTTTTAATCTGCATACTAGCTGATGTAAACAAGTTAGATTAGCAGTCATATGGCAACTTCATTTAAAATTTTCAACAAGACAGGTTTTATACATGGGAGCAAATAAGGTACATTATCCACACATTCTCTCACAAAGCTAATCGAGATAAAATAGTCACAATCACTTATCACCTCTGCACTTCATTTCCCAGAATCCTTTCTGCTTCCCACCTGCACACACTCCACTATCACACCCACAACTGCGATCGATTACCGTCATCAGCCAGACAGCATAAAAGCCTGCACCACACTCTTCATGATGGTCTGGTCTATGATTAGGACTGTTATACTTACACCTCTATGACTCTCTCCACATCGCCATCTACATCTCCTTCTCCTTGGATTCCCGCTCAAGTCTCCTTCGTATTTGCCTTTTAGACCCGTAAGAGACAGATGCACAATCTTATGAATACAGCAACATACTGGTGTGTGTGTGTGTGTGTGTGTGTGTGTGTGTGTGTGTGTGTGTGTGTGTGTGTGTGTGTGTGTGTGTGTGTGTGCGCAACTCAACTGGCCTTGGACTGTTCATCATCTTCATCTCTGTTGATGTTTTCAGAAATACTCACCTTGTGCAATAAACTTGTTAATAAACGATTTGATTGTGTATTCACCATCTCTCTGTGAGTTTGTTCCCAAACAGAAGACCAGACCGTAACAGACAGCACCAACGCTGATTCATCACAACCATGAGCATTCTACTCCGCCCTATTGACATGCTGTATTCCCTCTCCCAAAATTGCTGTCCAATGGAGGTATTATATGCAGAGAAATTCTTAGAACTGTCCTCCACAGTGTATCTTAATGATGAATTGCTAATGACACTTTTTCATGGAGGCTTAGATGAGCCATTGTACTCTAAGATGCCTTAGGATGCTAAATACTGCACATTGGAGCAATTATTCTCTATGCTCTCCTGCTAAGTCAATCCACCTCCAAAACACCAGTTATCCTTCCTGTAATTCCCAAGCCTGTTCCTGAGAATATAATTTCCAAGTCTGTTCCTTAAAGTATTATCCCAGAGTCGTTTCAAAGGAGTGACTGTTCGGAGTCCGTTCCTGATATAATCTCCAAGTCTGTTCCAAGGAGTAATTTTCCCAAGTCTTATCCTGAGAATGTAATCCAAAAATCTGTTCCAGAGAATGAAATCCCCAAGTCAGTTCCAAAGATTGAAATCCCTGAATCTATTCCAGTGAAGGAGATTCTCAAGTTCATTCCAGTAAGTGGAATCCCAGAGTCTGTTCCGGTGGGTGGAATCCCTGAGGCCACTCCAGAGAGTGAACTTCCCAAGTCTGTTCATGTGAGTGAAAGTCTAGAGCCTGTTCTTCCTGTCTGTTCAGGCATGATCGAGATGGTGGTCCTTTCCCTATACGCTGCTGCTGATGTGTGTGTCGGGGCCACACACACGACCACTCCTGCCCCAGAGCTCAGTCACGAGCCTGGAGGCCAGGAGGCAACGCATAACCCTGCAGCTCCTCCCAAAGAAATTTTGGGGAGGGGCCCCCCGTCACGGCCGTGGAGACCATTCCTAGCCCCAGTGAATCTAAGCTTCAGCATCCATAGTTCCCTCGTCATGGCCACTGAGACCGCTCCTTCCTGGTCACAATCAGCTGTCACCTTTGCACTTCATTTCCCAGAATCCTTTCTGCTTCCCACCTGCACACACTCCACCATCACCCACGCCTGCCATCAATTACCCTCATTAGCTCCACACCATAAAAACCTGCACCACCACACTCTTCATGATGGTCTGGTCCACGACTAGGACTACCCGATGTACTGGATGATTACCTTACCTGTGATACTTACCTCTATGAATCTCTCTCCATCTCCTTGGATTCCATCTCCAGTTTCCCTCGTGTTTACCTACTAGACCCGTAAGAGAAAGATACACATCCTTAATCCTTTGAATACAGCAACAAACTGGCATGTGTGTGTGTGTTGTGCAACTCACCTGGCCTTGGACTGTTCATGGTCTTCTTCTCTGTTGATTTTTGCTGAAATACTCACCTTGTGCACTAAATTTGTTAATAACCGATTTGATTGTGTACTCGCAATCTCTCTGCGAGTCTGTTCCCTGACAGAAACACCGGAGAAAAATACTAATTAAGAATACTAATTGATGTCTCATATATTATTGATTGGAACACACCACAAAGCCATACATTAATGCCACTATTTATTTTTTTATCTAAATCTTATCTTAGCAGTAAAAAAAAAAAAAAGTAGTACAAAAAAAAGACAATAAATTACCGTTTCCCAAGATCTGTTTCAAAACAAACCACAAGGACACGCAAACCAGGATTACATGATTTTAAACAGCAAAAGTTATTCAATGAAGTTCGCTTACAGACCTGTAGAAAGGCTGTGAATAAATTGATGTAATTTCTTACAGTACTTTTATTTGGAACAACAATACAAAGGCACAAAAATTGCTCAATATTTAGACTAATTTAAAGTCTAATTAAAAGCTGTAGTGGCAAATAATTTATTCTGTGTGCTGACATACATCCGAGTATAACGGATTATCAAAAAAGCTAAAAACGTAGGCCAAAGGTCAAAATGTTGGTTCTATGCATCAGCTGTTGTTTGCATTTCGAGATCTGGGTATTACACTTGAATAAAAGAGAGGCAGGTAAACGTGAGCTTGCAGGGGTGGGGTTTAAGCAGACTAAATGATTGTAGAAGTTCAGCATAAGTCTACAGAGAAAAGTCACTAGACGACGTGTTATGACATATTGATTAAAAATTAAAAGATCAACAAAAAAAGAAAGAAACATGCACAGATAAATCATTTACAATAAAATCAATAGCATGCATTTCAAATAATAAATAGGGTGACATTTCCTTTTGTGCCTTTGTCATTTCGTAATAGTTTCAGCAACTAAAAATTGCAGAATTGTAGATGTTCCCTTGCAATTAAAATGTACAGTAAGTCAAATTTGGCTCATCAAGCATTCCCCACCACTACTTGCTTTTATTGAAGAGTTGCAAACTACAAAATCCTATACAAGCAGCGGTATCAAAATGGCTGACTAGACACATCAGAACTTATCACACACAGAAGCCGAATGAGTTGAAGCAATCAGACAGACAGTTATACTGCACGCTAATCCACTAATAGAGTACATGAGCGACTCAGTGGGCATGTCAGTCAGTTAGTGAGTGTATATGTGTGAGAATCACTAGTGTGGTAATTAGCAGTAATAGATGGCGTAGAACTCTTCAGAGCGACCAGAGAAGCCCAGCCAGTGAAATGTAAATATGTATTGATTTCCTCATCTGGCTGTAAGGTCCCAGGCTGTTTGCTTTTCTAATTCTATCTCTTGCAATCTGGAGCTGCAGCCTGAATAATTTATTAACTAGAAACAGCAGCGTTTTTCCTTCTCTTTATGCAGCTATGAAAGATAGTCATGTAGTTACAAGCGTTAACACTCGTCCCCTCACTTTAATCGCTCATTTACCCCTTATATACCCCTAGTGCTCAGAAATCAGTCTGTTAGGACAGGATTAGCAATCATACCATTTATGTGCGTGTGTGTTTAAGCAGTATAAACGCATGACTGAAAAGTCCAGTGGGCTATTATCTTTATAGGAATTACTATGCAACACTTTTCCCTTAATGCCTTTATCAGCCTTCTTATAATAATCACTCAAACATGTTAATTTATGTATTGGGAGGTTATTCAAAGTACATATTTACCCTTTGGCCTCAACGGCTAGTACAGCAAATACATGAAAAACAGATTGTTATTGTCCGACTGTGTTGGGAGACTAAATAAATAAAACAACATATATTGTAAATATACATTTAAAATGTTATTTAAAGGATGCATTAAATTCAAGAAGTTACATTTATAAACGAGTGAAGACTTTGTATTTCAAATCAATGTTTTCTTTTAGTTTCTATTCAAAATATTCTGAAAAAATATCAGTTCGCCAAAAAATAAGCAGCACAACAGTCTTTAACTTTAACTTCTCTTTGATAATAATAAGAAATGTTTCTTGAGCAGCAAATCAGCATATTATAATGATTTCTGAAGGATCATGACTGAAGACTGGAGTAATGATGCTGAAAATTCAGCTTTGACATCACAGGAATTTTTATTTTATTTGAAAATATTTGAAAATATAAAACAGTTATTTTACATTGTAACAATATTTTGCAATATTTCTCTTTTTACCGTATTATTGATCAAATAAATGCAGCCCAGGTGAGCATGAGACCTCAAAAAAAAACAAAAAAAACAATCCCCAACCCCACATTCTGAACAGCAGTGTATAATATAATAATATGCTATAATATAATTATAATATAATAAATGAGGTTTGTATAAATAACATATTTTAAAACAACTTGAGAAGCTATAGCAGCGTGCAGATACTACTGTGGCCCTTACTCTGCTATTTTATATATATATATATATATATATATATATATATATATATATATATATATATATATATTATAATATAATAAATGAGGCTTGTATAAATAACATATTTTACAACAACTTGAGAAGCTATAGCAGCGTGCAGAGAGTGGTGGTATCAGTATTATGTTTTTGTGTGTGTATCTGGTAGAGGGAAGGTATTAGGTAAAGGTGTGTGCGTGTGCGTGTGCGTGTGCGTGTGTGTGTGTGTGTGTGTGTCAGTGGCAACAGCATTAGCAGTAGCAACATGTGACACGAGCACCAACATGAAAATTCAAGCCACCACATTTTTTTCCTCACTCTGCACCCAAAATAGATTTCTCCCAAGTCAGCATCACACACACATATACACACACATACCACCCAGCCACAGAACTGAATAATTCACTACTAGAACACAAGATACAGAACCAGAGAGAAAGAGGAAAAAACATGAGTGGGTAGTGAAGAGCAATGCTAGCCTAAGACGCAAGCAATGCCAATAAAACAACTGACTATACACACCTGCTACTTTGTACATTGACATACTGTACATATCAACACAAAGGCAAATGTCATTCTGAAAAATTAATTAAAGGGAAAGTCAATGTTATTCCAGATCTGTATGACTGACTTTCTTCTATGGGAAAAAATAAGAGGATTTTGAAGATTTTTACTGGTTGCTCTTTTTCCATGCAATTACAGTGAATTTGACTGGAACTTTCAAGCCTCAAAAAGGACACAAAAGCACAATAAAAGTATTATAAAATTTTTTTAAAATGTCTGTTCCTTACACAAAGGCATTAAATGATTTCAGAAGGCTTTAGAAATCGTATGGACCACTTGCATGATATATTCCATGCTTTTCACTGAAACGCCTCAGTCCTTACATAGTATGAGGGTGAGTAAGCAAAGGCAGACAGGTGAAGAATTCCGGATTTCTCTAGATTACAGCCTTGTGCACGTGGAGGAGTGAAAGCGTTTTAACTAGTGGGTTTTGTAGCCTCGTCTGCCGGTCTGCGGCAGCAGCTGAGCAGTGTGAGGCTGCAACACTACGGGTGACTACACTCATTTAGACCCAGACATTAGAAGGTATGAAACCACCAGATTAGACCTGGAAGGCAAACACAAACATGCACATATACACACATTGCTTAGCTGAAACAACAAGACTGGTGCTCGTATAATTTGAAAACAAAAGGTCTCATGCCAAAATGTGACTTGAATGCCATTTAAAATTTCACACGTAGACATTCATTTTCAGAAATGTTGTTGTACACTTTCTCACTAGACGTTTCTATCCACCTTTGTGTGAAGCAAAGTAAAATCAAAATGTGAGCAGTTTAAAACAACAGTGTTAACACAAAGTTTTTTTTAAACAAGTATCTTCTGCTCAACAAGGCTGCATTTGTTAAAAAATACAGTACAAACAGCAATATTGTGAAATATCACTACAATTTAAACTAACTGTTTTAGATTTTCATATATTTTGTCAAGCTGAATTTTCAGCATCATTACTCCAGTCTTCAGAGTCACATGATCCTTCAGAAATCATTCTAATGTGATGATTTGCTGCTCAGGAGACATTTCTGAATAGAATTGAACATTCAAAAGAACAGCATGTATTTTAATCAGAAATCTTTTATAACACTATAAATTGAATGTCACTTTTAATCAATTTAATGCATCTTTGCTGAATGTATTAATTTCTTTAAAAAAAAAAAGACTGATCCCAAACTTTTAATATACTTTTAACACATACATTTTATTTAGGCATCACAAAGTTTAAAACACCCTATCTAGCAATCTGTAGAATAGATGTCATCAATTCATAAACATTAAAGAGTTAGTTCACCACAAAATGAAAATTCTGTCACCAGTTATTCACCTTCATGCATGTTGTTCCAAACCCATAAGACTTTTGTTAATCTTCGAAACACAGATGAAGATATTTTAATGAAACCTGAGAGATTTCTGTCTCTCCGCTGAAAGTCCATGTAACTAAAACAATTCCAAAACTTCATAAAAACTGTACACTGTAAACGTAATCCATATGAATCAAAAATGAACAAAATTCTTATGGGTTTGAAACGACATGAAGGTGAGTAAATGATGACAGAGTTTTCATTTTTGGGTGAACTAAAAAATAAAAAATAAAAAAATAATAATTGGGAACTCCCTAAAGCAGTTCACTATGCACCAAAATGTGCCAGAATCTATTACCAGTACTTTTAACTAAATGGTCCCATGGATGTATGAGATGAATACCCTTCAAACACATTATAAATGACTGAATCCTTACCCAATCCAATATTTCTCTATTTTACAATCATGCCTAAACACAGAGAGAGAGCGAGTGACTGGCAGAGGCAGAGACAGTGACGGTTGTGTGACTGAATGTAGGATGACACATTTAACTCCCTGCTGCCCAAATGGAAGAGAGGATCTAAAATGAAGGGACAATCTTATCGTCCAGTCATATCCCATCATACACAGTGTTAAGACACACAGGAACATGTTGTGATGCTATGAACCAGGGGAGAAGAAGATCTGAAACATCCAATGAAGCCTGTGTTAATGATCTAATTATGTGATGTGTGTTATAAAATTAAATGAAAGGGTTTGTCACAATTTTAAGTGAAAACCATAAGCTTTACTGTTGCCTTGTTGTATATTTGCATTTAGGTGTGTGCAACTATGCCTGCATCCTAAATAATTTACAGTCAGGCAGGCAGTCTCTCTCCCTGTCACTCTGTTATTCCTAAATGTATTCCAACCGACTTCCTTTCATCCTTTTTTTTTAAGTCAGTGTCTCTACACTTTTTAAAGCCTTTCTCCTTTTTTCCTTCAGTTCTCTGAATATCTCTTTCATATTAGATCACACATGTATGTATATGTCCAGATAAGACATACACAAATGTGCAGTATACATACAGTCTACGTACAACATAAAACCGCGAGTAACAATTACTGTAACCACATTGTTTGTGTTTCACAACTGTAGAATGTTGGTAACTGAATAGTTGTATTGTATTGTACACATTTGTGCAAATACACAAATATAATGAAAACTGCATATTCAGTGGTCTAAGAGGCCCGTCCTCTTTTCTATCACAGTTTTATTTTAAAGACACTATGTAGCCCTCTTACAAAACTACAGTCCCTATTTCTCCTCCAAACTGGCATTGGAGTTGCGGTTAGACAGCAATGCCTGTCTGTGGCCCATCTGTATGCATACAACAGAGGACTGACTCCAAGGAGGCAGAAAAGCAGGAGGGAAGGAGAACATGCCATTGAGAACTTCTCTTTCAGTCCACCGCTATTTTTAGCCTGGCGAGAACCTCAGAAAAGGAGAGAGCAAGGGACATGCTTGTGATAAAAAAATAAAAAAAATAGGTTTCATATGTTAGAAAATGTGTGTGTGTGTGTGGTCCCAAGTTATGGGGACAAAATGTCTGAAAATCTGAAATTCTTGTCCTTGTGGGGTAATTTTTTTTTTCTATCCCCATGATGAAAACAGCTTATAAATCATACTAAAGTGATGGTTTTTGAAAATGTAAAAATGCAAAAACCTTTTCTGTGATGGGTAGGGTTACTGGAAAGAATGTACAGTATAAGGATATATGGAAAGTCCCGATAAAACATGAAAACACATGCGTGTGTGTGTGTGTGTGTTTACCAGATTGTCAATTCAAAGTAGTGTGCGCACATAACTTCAGCAGGTGCTTGATCAAAAATTACCTTTATCAAAAAAAATGACAAAAAGAGAAGAAAACGGCCAGATTGTACCATGATTCTATGAAACACGTGTGATAGATCTGGATATGTCAGCACCTTCTAACACACAAGTAGCTCGATTTGAATGCTGCTATTTTTCATCATTGAAACAATTGTATGCCAGTCAAGCAAATAGTAGTTCACTAGAAAAAAATGAGGGAGAAAGAGGAATTGAGAGAGAAAGGGAAAGAAAGGGGGGATAAATAATTGAAATTCTGCAGACTGAATGTAGATCACTGCTTCTACACATGGAAGAAAACTGCAAGGGCTCACGACTCAAGACAACTTCTTTCTATCAGTCTGTCTCCCTCTGGTGTCCACTCAACCACTCTTTCTGCCTTCTCCAAATCATCTATTTATAGTTTTATATCATTAATTTCTCATTCGTTTCTGTCTGTCATTTATTGGTGGTAAACTAGATCTGACGGTTTAATTATGAGTTCAGAACATTCAGACAACTTATTTGTGATTGAAAACATTCATGCGCTTCTATTACTAAAATGAGACCACAAGTACAAAAATGTTTCATGACTAGATGCATGTTTTAACATGTTTAAGACAACCAGCTGAGCACATATTAAAGGTCTCATCGGCTAGATAAGCATACTTATCTGCACTCCAGATAGGCTGCAGTTTCATATTTGTCAATGAAACTAAAATTAGAAAATACAGCTATAAGGTTACATTCCATTTACAGTGCAGAGACGCGGCCCATAAACGAAAAGAGGCTGAGACAATGTCTTTTTAGAGTTCCATTATCTCTACAGAGAGGAGTGGAAGAAAGGATGCAATGCCTGGTAACCATGAATTGATCTTCTCATCTAATCTACATTCACATGCGGCACACTCTTCAACTTTGTAATTCTAAAATGCATAATGTTTTTATCAGCGACTTAAGATACAAATCACGGCGAATTGAAAATATTAAAAAGGTTGCTATACTGTGGGCATCTGAAAAACACTTCTGAAAAAGCAGAGAAGTTAAGGACTTTGGATCACAAGGCCTCATTAGATGTTTCCGTGAGATAAATCAGAAGAATGAGGCTTATAGAAAGAGTGGCTTTCAGGTCGAGTGCAATGTTAAAGGTCACTGAAAGCTCTGGTAGTTTAAAATACAGTGTCAAAAGAGAAGTGTGTGTGGGTGCAGTTCTGTGCACATATAATGATTTTAAATCCTAAGAGACCTATTAGAAAAGGCAGGGAGTGAACAACTTCTGCCTTTTTCCAGTAACTAAAGATTTATAAAAATTAAACACTAGTGTTTATAGGGTTGTTCTGCCATTATACTGGGGCATCCAATCTAATGTAACAATAAAGTGGACCCTCTTCGATGGAAGCTTCAGTGAACTATCTGGGGTGAAACATGGCCTTCTCAGGACATACCAAGTCAAAAATGCATATTCAATGCATCTGCTCATTGCATCTTACATGCCCTGCTTTTGAACAAGTTTGCCAAATCCCTTCCAAAGGGGTGTCATGAGCACATGATGACAATAGACTTAGGTACAGGGCATAGTTTTTCATTTTCAACAATAAATACACATAGTATACAACTATAAAACTGGTCTACTAATAAACAAGCCAAGTGCATGTTTCAGGAAAACTCAAACCTACGTACATAAAGCATTCCTAAGGTGCAGGTTTTATGTAACAGTGTCTTAGTATACGAAAACAAGTATGTCCTAATTTGTGTTAATAAAACACTGGGTGAAAAATATTATAAATAAATATATTAAATATATATATATATATATATATATATATATATATATATATAATATATATATATATATAATTTGATAGACACTTTTACTTGTCTCTTAGGGCCATGGGAGAAAAGTTGCCACAATTGTAAATGTGGTTGATGTCATGACACATGCATATATAAATCATACTTTATCAGTAAAAAAAAAAGTTCTTCATTAAATGCAGTACATACTCCAACAGTATGGGATTTTGGAAGTAGTCGTGTCATTTCACATATGACACAAAGCTTGATTTTTTTGGAACTATGTGTTGGCATAAACTAATAATGAGATAACTAGCCTATTTTTGTCTGAAACACTAGTTCCTCATTATAAAGTATGCTTCATGTTTCCTAGCTGTTGTATAAAAACAATGTCACGCTCACAGTCATGCTGTATTGAACATCAGCACTGCTTTGATTACCTGCGGCCTTGTATAACTGCTTGTGTGATATAACTTAAACAACTTCCTCTTCTCTGCAGACTAAACCTTTGCTTTTTGTCTTTAAAAACGAGGCTATGAAAAATGCAAGTACAAACATATCCCGTATCCTCCTGGAGCTCTTAGAATATGGGAAATGGTGGCTTCCCCCCTCCCCTCACCTCTCCCTTTTCACCATCGCTTTCTCTCGAACGAGACCGAGCTGAGAGACTGCACATGCTGACATCAGCAAGCCTCCGCGAGCCACAGCGCCGCCCGCTATCGTCACACAGCAAAGCTCACCTCACACCCGTGCGTAACTCAGCGAACACACACCAGATATAGACTCAATCCATCTCGTACACCGAAATAGCTTGACATATGAATAGCTGAAAACACTCAAATGAAAAGTCCCACTAAAATCATGACCTCCCGCGCATTTTTTTAAAATATTTTTTTATATACACAGCCATCATTAAACCTGCAGTAATGTGATTCATCGTTATCGTGTTTTGGCATGTTCAAGTGACCTTACATATGCCATACTCAAGTGCACTATACCTGCAACTGGAGGCCCCAAGGTACTCACTTACTGGGTTTAAAAGGATATGGCCATTCGGTGATCTTTTTGGCGTATTTTCTCACAAAGTTGTCCTCGCTGAAGATGAACAGAGATCGGTTGACAGTGAAGCAGTTTTGTCGCACCGGTATAGGGTTGTACAGGGCCATAGTTCTGGCTCGCTGGGCCATTGACTGCTTGTACATTCTCTGACCCGGCGGGCCACCCTGCCTGCTGCCGCCGCGGCCGGGTCCTCCTTGAGCGTGTCCCGGTCCTCCGCCATACCTGGACGGCACCTCATCTCCGAACCGAGCCATTCTATAGACTCCAAATGCCAGTCTTCACGAAGCAGGAAAAAAGGGGGCGAATATTCAACGCGACCACACCACATTACATCCCATCTGCTTCAAAACTTAATACGTGTATAACTGGAGTACACATTTGTCTTCCTGGCGTGTATATGTGACGCGGTAGACTCCAGGAGCTGATGGTTAAATTTTAGGCAAAAACGAAAAATAAAACGAACAAAAAACAAACAAACAAAATGGAGCAAATTAGCGTGCCTTATATTTTGCAGTTCAGGTTCGTTTCACACTTCAGCACACAAAATGGTCCATCATCACCTCATTGTATGTCCTAAATCAACATATTTCCACGGCCATGTCATTCTTGAGTACATCTCTCGTTTTCTGTGGCTCCATCCTCATTTTCCAGAGCGGACTCTTTCCCGTGATTTTCCTTGAAAATTCAGGTTGTAATTATCATAGCTACAATCATTTAGACTATACGATCTAGCTGTGATAACCAAGTGAACAGAAATGAAAACATTTAAAACAATCGTTTTAGTTCAGTTTTAACTGTTCATTCTGATTATCACAGTATGGATATCTATTTAAAACAGAGGGAAATATGATAAAAAACATGATTATTTATTTATTTCGCAACATCCGCAATATTTGGCACAGTAGCTATAATCTGCCTTCGGTCACCTCGCGCTCACGTTTACTCGCATGGATTTGCATCTCTGCTTCAGATAGATGCACGAGATCCGATATTAAATCTGTTTTCCTCTTCTTTACGACACATTGTTCGGATGCAAAAATAGATCATCACAAGTATCGATTGATTTTTTTTTTCCTGTGCTCACTAGTAAGGTGTCATCCTTTTCGCCAGAGCCATTACTGGCATTTTAAGTGCAAAAGAACCAATCCAACCGTCGTAAAATCCAATGAAGGGACACATTGACAGAAAGTAGAAGCATCAATCGCGAGGGGACAACGGCGACATCTTCGGGTCCCCATAGCCGCTCTTGCTTCTCGGCACTGGGCTCTGGGCCGCGTAGGATCTGCTCATCTTCCCCGAAGGCAATCCGTTCGTGAGAAGACTCGGATCCCTCTATTTCTTATTTCTGCCAATGTTGAGCTGTTAGCCTCGTTACTCTCCGTCAAGCGCCCCTGAGGACAAAAAAGAGGGGGAGGAGGCAGCTGAGAACGAATGTGGGGTGGGGGCTCGCAGAATATCAGCTTGTGAAACACAAGCCGAACGAAACAGTTAGCTCCGATCAGCTGGCAAGCTAAAGCTATAATGTGCCACTGATCAATTTAGCGCTCTGGCCAGTTCTTCTTGCAGCGCATGACGCACGCACGCGCACGCACCCCACTGACTAATTTATCCTCCCAACTCCAGTCTGTACCTGTACCTTCAGCCACTACTGAATGTGTTCTCAGCTCACCTGCCTTTACCACATGAAAAGAGTGATTGTGCAGCTTTGATAACGGAACGTAACAAAACTGACAGCGCGTTGTCAGGTTATGGGCTGTTAGTGCAAGAGGTCGGTATGGGATGTGAGCGCCGGGAGACAGCTGCGCATTCAAACGTGCGTCTCTCGGGAACGGATGCGCTTAGCGAGGACACGCAGGGCGAGGACCGACAGGCTAATCTTGGACGCAGACATTTCGGAATTAATAGAAGGAGATTTCCCATCAGTACAGCTAACAACTCTCCCTCTTCAACTCACCCACCCACCCACCATTTTTAATTAAAAATAAAATAAATTAAATTAAAAATAGATATAATATTGCCATAAAAATGGCAGCTGTGAATTTTACATCAGTAGGGTACTTTACACAAAATTACTGTAACAAAATAGATGTTACAAGCATACGGGATGGCATTTTAGAGATTATATTTGACAGCTTCAAAGTGTAGCCTGTGTCACTAATTGTAGAATGTTATTATACCATCTTATTTGATACATACAAATTTGTTACTGTAAATACTAAAAGCATGCAGTATGGAAGTAGTACATGCATATGCCTATGCCTACTATGCACATGGCTAAATGTTTAGTAGGCTACATCCACGCGTTTAAAAAAAAGCGGGTGTGAGAGTGAGTGAGTGAGTGAGTGAGTGAGTATAACCTCAAGAGCAATTCGGTTTAGAGTAAACCGTTTAGGGCGCGGTTGTTTTGCGAGTGCAAAAATCAATAGACCCGCGCGACCTTACAGTGCCCATGTACCTATTAGATATCACAGGAAGAGGTAAGCAGAAGAGTACTGTATTTACATCACTGGTCCTCCTAAATGCCCAATTCTATCCAGAGATCTATCTATCGCTCCAGAATCATAAATACCATGAATACCACAATATCACACAGCCTGCTACTGCTGCGAAATAGAAAAAAGGTGAACTTCACGGGAGAGACTCTGCTCTGGTCTGGATCTCTGCTCATCCCTTGATCTTGTGCAGCAGGCTGTTCGCTGTCTGAACCAGCACGCCTGTGATCAACCGTATGTGATGCGTTTAGCGTCGGTCCAGATTCAGAAGAGCCCGGGGGGTCAAGAGCTCCAGCAGGCACCAGCCTCCAGTCAACAGATCAACAGCGGCTGACAGACTATTTTCGCATGTATCTCTGAACAGTCAGACTAAGCGGCAGTAAAGTGAGTGTACAGGGCTTACACAGTGTGTGCACAATACTAATCTAACTTTTGTTGTTATTGAAAAACTATTTGAAAACACAACTGAAACGAATGAAATACCAAACAAAGTGTTTATCTTGACTTTTTCACTAAACTCACAGAGCACCGATCTAATGACAGAAGCGCCTCGAAGTCGCCTGTCAATGCAGCTGTCCATGGTGCTGAAACATGACAGCTATAAGGGTCAAACTGATTATTTCAAAATATGAATCCCTAAATTGAATATAAGTAAAATAAATTATGATAATACAAAAGTATTATAATACAAAATATATATATAAAAAAAAAACATTCATATAGGTCCTGCAATAACACACTTGTAGCCTATTAAAAATGAGATAAAACAAACGAGTGGTCGATTTTCAACAAATTCCTACTCAAATTTCAATAAGTTATTGACACTACCAGCCAAGTGCTAGCTTGGCAACAATTGATGCAGATCAATGTGTGGACAGATTATAATTTATACCTTTATTTTGTGCAACATGCTAATTTAATGATTTGTAAAATTACCCTTAAACTATTCCAAATTAACAACCTTGATAATTGGTGAGTCAGAGCTCCAAACTGTGGCCTAAATTCATTAATCAAACTGGACAGAGAGAAAAAAAACAAAAAACATGCAAATTAAATGCTATATAAAGACTAGCTACATCTCTATAAAGGAATCAATCACAAAACAAAAAAACAGGACTCATTATCTTTCTAAATCAAAGCTGCCAATTTAGTGACTGTACACAGTCTAGCAGCTTCTGCAGCTGTCAGTTCTAAGACAGATGATGAGCAGGATTTGTCTTGATCAAATCCACTACAGGAATTTTGCACATCGCTAAAACATTTAAAACAACAGTATATTTTAGTGGGCCCTTTTTTTTTTTACCATTTAGAAGATAAATATATGTATATGTATATCTAATTAATTTATTCTTGCATTGACACTAATCTTCCTAATGAATTGTCTCTTGATATTGTGAATGTTTGGCCCGGTTGCACAGAGAGGGTTTAGATTAAGCCAGGACTAGACCTTAGTTCAATTAGGAGATCTAAGTAGCTTTTCTAAACATGCCTTAGAAAAAAACATTACTGGTGTGCATCTTGATGGCACTTGATGGAACAATGGCACTGACATATTTTAATATTACGTCAGTGCAAGTTGTTTTCAGTTAAGACAGCTCAAACATGCATTTTAGTCTGGGAATAGCTTAAGCCTTGTCCGTGAAACCGGGGGATAATGTATTGATTATGAATGGGGTTGATGGTATGGTGGTGCTGTATGCTGTGATGTGTGCTGTAGCCCTGTTGTGTCAGCCTTGTCACACAGCTAGGGTTCACAAGGCGACTGTTTTTGAATGTCAGAGCCTCTCTCCTGCTGCCAAGCAGAAACACCCCTCCCTTAGTGCATTATTAAAGCATGCAACACTAATCTAACACAGCAGCACACACACAAAGCACACAGTCAACCAAAGAGAGACAGAAAGAGAGAGAAGTCAATAAGATATCTCACTACATTGCTCGACAAAGACAAAATAAATATATATTTTGCCAAAATTGAGTTATGAATGAATTTGGGTCTCTTAAACTATGATTCGTTCTTTAACAGATTAGTTTGGTCAACTATGCTCAGATTCAGAGAATATGTGGTGTAAAGATTGTCATTAAATCAATCAAAATTCAAGTGTTCAGTGCACCCATAAAACTGTCACATGTAAATCTCACAACAAAGTGGAAATGTGTGACTGCATATATTGGTGACAAAGAGATGTTTAAAACGAGCACATACAAACACAGGGCCGATCAAGAATTCTGAAGTAATGCTGCTGTGTGTAATGCTGTTCTGTGCAGCAGAAGATAAACTCAGTGACTCATAAAGTTGAATAATTCATAAACCGCATGTATACCAGGTTCTCTGCTCCTTATTTAACCTTAATCTTCCAGATATATATCCTGCTGGTCAGTGGAACAAGCCACACCATAATATATCAGCCTTCTGTATGTTACTGTGTCAGATGCAATAAACATGTAGGCCTACAAGAGAAAATAAGAATGTTGCAGACATGATTGCTTAGTAAGTTTATAAACAGACCAGACCACTAGAGAAGCTCATAAACACAATTTTATACTATCAAAATGAAAACACAAATAATAGATACTTTTTGCCATGTGAGACTGTGTGAGCGTAAAGTGGGCCATCGTCCTTTGAGCAGCGTGTTTTATTTGGGGAAGAGCCTGATGCAGGTATAATACATTTTTAAACAGCGTAGAATTATTAAAAGCCCCAAAGCCCCTGACAAAAATTCCATCCATCTCTCTTTTCTTTGCCTTTACCCCCTTCTGCTAACATAATAGACAGTCTCATGTAAAGCACCAACAGGAGATAAGCAAATAGACACGTTTCTGGATTAACATGATAGCATGACGTTTGACAATCTGTAAGGAGCTATTGTGCAATTAAAATAAATAGTAAAACCACCAAAAAAGGCCAGTAAATTTGGGAAGTCTTTGCTGATCTGCTTACTGCAATTGAACATTGTTCAAAGTGCCTGTAAACTGCTCCAAACATCTTCAAGTGTTATGTAGGCCAGCATCTTCACTAAAGGACAGAACTGAAGTCATCACAAAACATGTTTTCACTCAACTGTCATACCTTCTTTATGATCTACTTCCTCTCACTCGATTCCCAAGCTCAGTGTCTCTTTTCCACTCAAAGCCAATCATGTCTGATACATCATGATTCCCATCCACTTAAAGGTATAGTTCACCTAGAAATGAATATCAGTAATATAATTCTCTCACCCTCATGTCATTCCAAAAATAATAATAATTCTTCTTCTTCTTCTGTGGAACATAAAAGATATTTTGAGAAATGTCTCAGTGTTTTTTGTCCACACAATGGACTATTTGGTTATCAACATTCTTCAAAAAGTTAGTATGCATTTTGTGTGAGCAAGGCCTCTCTCTGCGACTTGTACCTCTCCAGCAGGAAATCAAACTAAATTTACATTACAATCATTTGAGCAATATATAGTCACTTGACAAGCTCTCTGAATCTTGGAGGCTTAAATTGTTTCCTGTGTTCTTTAGATCAGCTGCTGTCAGTCATGAAGCCCATCGAGAGAAGGCTCTTGCAGGAGGACAGGCTTGGAGAGCAGCCAGACAGACCTCTCAGGAAGTGAGATAAATATGTTGCAGTGTTTGTCTGCATGTGTGTGTATGTGAATGTTCGGAGTTGATTTCTCCTCGAGAATTTACCCTTCTCTAAGCCCCACCTTAAAAATGTTACTGACCAATACTACCTAAGAACTGTTGCCATCCACCATTTTCTCAGACAAGCTTCTGCTTTTTTCTAATGTAAATCTATGGACGATCTGTTTTGGATGATCTACCAAAAATATGGCAACACATTGTTTCCATCATAGAAACAGTATGAACAGTTGTGTTCCCCAATATATAACTTATAGTCACTTTCAAATTAGGCTTTTCCTCTTTTCAGTTGACTGAGAAGCGGTTGTCTCAATTATGATTTAGCAGCGAGGTGATTTAAAACAGCAGAGACTGCAAAAAACCCAACTAATTTCCAGTTTCTATAGGATGTTCTGTAAAGCTAGAGCAACGATCACTAAAGGGGGTGGAGCTTAGCAATGGGTATATTATGTTTATTATGTAAAACTGCTTGTAAATGTAGAAAATGTCACAAGTTAGCTCATTTGTAATGTAAACCAGTACATAACTGCTACAGAAACACACACTATTCTATGAGGTTATATGTTCTGAGTTATTCCTGGCTTTGCAATCTCCTAATCTTTGCTGTAGTGGATACAGCTTGAATTTACTGCACATTTCCACAGAGCCATGCATCAGCACTCAACATCTTACTGCCTGTAAATCTCACTTACCTACAGACTGTTTAATGCCCTCTCACTGCCACAAACAGCACTGCCTGACCATTACAATTACAAATAATTACCATCATTACAGTCTTGCGGGCTAATTGATGAGAGAAACCAGTCAATGTGGTGTGTGTGTGAGGGAAACTGGATCTGAGTGAGATATTAGCAGAGGGGGGAAATAGGAAGAAACGGGAGAAAATATACAATACAGGTTTTTCTCTTAATCACGTAACTTTAGAATTAGGTCTCTTTTACAAAAACGAGCTTGTAATAATTCCACATGTGGTGTCATATTGGGAGAACTTTGTTGACTATATTAATTGGAAAAAAAGTATGGACTGTGCCTTTGAAATACATAATAACTAACAAGGTTAAATAAATCGGTTACACTTCATTTTAAGGTGTCATTGTTACAATGTAATTATACATTTAAGTAGTGAGTAATAATAATTAACTACATGAACTTACTATAGGATAGGGTAGGATTAGGTTTAGGGTTAGTTGCATGTAATTATGCATACATTACTGTTATTACTATGGTAAGTACATGTAACATGTAACAAGGACACTGTAAAATAAAGTGTTACCAATAAATCTCATTCAAATTATTACATAGATTTTACCCGGCTAAAGCATAGGCTATACTTGAAAATGTTTAAAGGTGCTATAAGCGATGTTGGGTCACCTCTTGTTGACGTTCGAAGTATTGTGTATTTATAATTGATGTTTTGCTTTCATTGCTATTTTATTATGTACTTTTTATATTTTGTTCCGTACTTATATTTCTGATACCTTGGCAACAATTAAAAAATGACAGGTTTTTCCCCTGTATTTATCACAGCTAGCAACAGTCATATGGTGCCCCCTAGTGTTCAAAAGCGGCATTGCAATTAGAAATGAGATTAGTATCATGTTGTCTTGACTCGATGAAAACGTACTCGGTTACCTAACGTAACCTCTGTTCTCTCTAGAGAGGGAACGAGTATTGCGTAAGTTTAGCTTACGCTACGGGTAAAGTCATCTTTTCTCGAGATATGAAGCAAAAAAATTATCCTTAATTTTATATATCTTGTCAACGCAGTGCGGCAGCAAGCTGACCTAGAGCAGGCAATCTAGCGTGCTCATAGGCTGCTCTGCGGCAACTGCAGCAGCCTATCACTGAGCCCTTGGCGTGACGTCACGTCCAATGAGCGCGAGCAGCGCGCCTACGCGTCACGGCCCGAGGCGGGGCGTGGCAGAGGGTATAAATACGGGCTGAGAGGCTGCTTTCACTGGTTTTTGTCGCAGAAGCGAGTGAGCTCGTGGCGCGAGCACGGCGGGTTACGCAATACTCGTTCCCTCTCTAGAGAGAACAGAGGTTACGTTAGGTAACCGAGTACGTTCTCTTACGAGAGGTTCTCTCGTATTGCGTAAGTTTAGCTTACGCTACGGGAACTCCCTTGTCAACGCCGTGCGCGCCCGGCATCCACTGAATGAGTCCCAGGGAAGCCCGGGGAACACGAGAGTGTGAGCCAGGCGGCCAATGATATGGCTAGCGCAAGTACATAAGCACATAGTAGGGGGAACAGAACGGCGCGGCCGGTCTGACTAACCAACCCTTATATTGTACAGCTCAACCAGGAGGGCTAAATCAAACAGCAGTAGCCCGCGCACAGAAGTGGGCCGGCCTACGCGAGATTTAGACTGATAAAAGTTTAGCCTGCAGGGCGGGAACTTCTAGATTGTAAAATCTAACAAATGTAGACGGGGAGGCCCAGCCCGCCGCCGTACAAATGTCATGAATAGAAATTCCGCTAGTCCAAGCCCATGACGAGGCCATGCCTCTAGTAGAGTGGGCTCTGATGCCCAAAGGGCATTGCAGGTCTTTAGACGCATAAGCAGCTGCAATAGCGTCCACTATCCATCTGGACAGAGTGTGTTTCGAGGCGGCGAGACCCTTGGTGCGCCCACCAAACGAAACGAAAAGCTGCTCCGAGCGCCTCATGGCGGCGGAGCGCGTAATGTAATTTCTCAGCGCTCTGACAGGGCAAAGGAGATTACTGTCAACTTCGCTGCCGGTAGCCGGCAAAGCTGAGAGAGAAATGACCTGTGCTCTGAAGGGTGTGCCCAACACCTTGGGGACATAACCGTGTCTCGGTTTGAGAATGACCTTAGAGTCGTTAGGTCCGAACTCGAGACATGCCGCGTTAACTGATAACGCATGCAGGTCACCCACACGTTTGACTGAAGACAGGGCTATCAGAAAAACGGTTTTGAGCGTGAGGTATTTCATATCCACAGTTTCCATGGGTTCAAAGGGATGCGCTTTCATGGCCTCTAAGACCAGGGAAAGATCCCAAATAGGAACCGAGGGGGGTCGCGGGGGGTTCATCCTCCTAGCTCCTCTAAGGAAGCGAATAATGAACTCATTCCTCCCTAATGCGCGGCCCAGCGCCGAGTCGGAAAAAGCTGATATGGCCGCAACATATACTTTGAGCGTGGAGGGGGACCTGCCCATGTCCAACAGCTCTTGGAGGAAACAAAGCACACGCGACACCTCACATGTTTGTGGATCCAGCCCTTGGGCGGTGCACCATTTATTAAACACAGACCATTTAGATGTGTAGAGCCGTCTCGTAGAGGGAGCTCTAGACTGTGTGATCGTGTTCACAACCCCTATTGGCAAATCAACGGGTATCCGTTGACTATCCATACATGCAGAGACCAGCGCTCTGGATGAGGATGCCAGATCGAGCCGCGGGCTTGAGAGAGAAGGTCTCTTCTCACCGGTATCGGCCAGGGGGGTGTGTCCGCCAGCCGTATTAGATCTGGGAACCATGTCTGATTCTCCCAATACGGGGCTATGAGGAGCACCGTGTGGCGCGCTTCCCTGATTCTCCCGATGACTTGTGGCAGCAGAGAGACAGGGGGAAAAGCGTAAAGCGGGCCGCTGGGCCAGGTTTGGGCCAGCGCGTCCTCGCTCTTGGAAAAGAACCGTGGGCAGTGCGCGTTGTCTTTTGACGCAAAGAGGTCGACTTCCGCTCTGCCGAAACGGCGCCACAGCGACTGGACTGTTTGGGGATGCAAAGACCACTCCCCCAGGGGAACATTGTCCCTGGACAGTCTGTCTGGACCCTCGTTCAGGAGACCCGGCACATGCGCGGCTCTCAGCGAGCGCAGTGAGTGCTGAGCCCATACAAGGAGGCGTTCCGCCAGGGCGCAGAGTGTTTTGGATCTGACACCGCCCTGACGGTTCACATAGGCTACCACTGACATGTTGTCCGTGCGGACTAGTACATGGTGGCCCTGTAGGTATGGGAGGAAGTGCTTGAGCGCTTTCTCGACCGCCAGCATCTCTAGACAGTTTATATGAAGGTGACTCTCCTGGTCTGACCAAGGGCCATAGACCGGTCTGCCCTCTAATAGCGCTCCCCAACCTAGGTTGGACGCATCTGTCGAGACAACTTTCCGGTGCGAGACAACTCCCATCGTCACTCCCGTGCGATACCATTCGGCTGCTAGCCAGGGCTGCAGGGCTGAAACACAGCCATGATTCACTCTGACTCGTAAGCGGCCGGCCGTCCAGGCTCGGTGAGGCACTCGCGCTTTCAGCCAGCGTTGAAGCGGGCGCATGCGCAGTAAGCCCAGCTGGAGCACTGCTGCAGCTGAGGCCATATGCCCCAGGACTCGCTGGAATGTCCTCAGCGGAACCTGACTGCCCGTCTGGAAAGACGCGGCGAGATGTCGAATGCGGCGCGCGCGCTGCTCTGACAATCTGGCCGTCATAGCCACCGAGTCCAGTTCTATTCCGAGAAAGGAAGTCGACTGGCGGGGCAGTAATGAGCTCTTGGTCCAGTTGACCGAGAGACCCAAGCATTCCAGATGGCTGAGAAGCGCTGTTCTGTGAGACAAAAGCTCTGCCTCTGACTGCGCGAGGACTAGCCAGTCGTCCAGATAATTCAGTATCCGCATTCCTTGTCTCCTCAGGGGAGAGAGAGCCGCGTCCATGCACTTCGTAAATGTACGGGGTGCTAAAGATAGACCGAACGGCAGGACGGTGTACTGATATACCCGACCGTCGAAGGCGAATCTCAAGAATGGCCTGTGACGGGGTATTATCTGAATCTGAAAATATGCGTCCTTTAGATCGAGAGAGATGAACCAGTCCCCCGGGCGAATTTGCGCGAGGATTTGTCTGGTTGTGATCATTTTGAACGGCCGTCTCATGAGAGCTTTGTTCAAATGTCTCAGATCTAAAATAGGTCTCAGCGCTCCGTCCTTCTTGGGTACGAGGAAATAACGGCTGTAAAAGCCCGACTCGCTCTGAGAAGGATGCACCTGTTCTATAGCCCCTTTGTGCAGCAGCTTTGCTATTTCTGCCTGAAGCAGATGCGCTACTTCTGTATTCACTCTCGTCTCTGTCCGTGCTAGAAAGCGCGGGGGACGGCGAGCGAATTGAAGCGAATAGCCGTGCATTATAGTATTCAGCACCCATTCTGACACGCCCTGGATAGCTTGCCATGCTCTCGCACACATAGCTAGGGGTCGAATGATCTCTGGGTTCGGATCGCCGCGCTGGGCGGGATGGGGAACCTCTATCAGAGAGGACGGGGCGGCGCGCGCGCTGCCGGTGCTCGAATATGGGGGCTCGCGAACAATGGTGACTGGCTGTACAGCACATAACGGCTCGGTCACTGGGGACGGGGCACATTTTGATGCTAGAAACCCGTGGCGCGAGAGCGGCATGAGGTTTAACGTGTTTGATAGTAAGTGCGTGCGCTCGTGAGCGGGCACAGGGCTTACATATGCAACACGGCCAGTGTAAGGGAGCTTTAGAGGATCTGCGTCCCGGGATAACTGTGTGACAGAGCGGGCAGTGGGTAGGTGTGGGCATGGAAGAGCGGGCACATTCTCTACCTTTAGCACTCGAGCGGCGCGTGCCCGCTTTATGAGAGTGCGCTCTGTGAGCGTTACCGGGGAGATCGTGTTTGTGTGTAGTGGTGAGCACTGGGGCGTGGGCACAAATTCTACACTCATGACACCTTCGGCGTGAGCCGGAAAACCCGAAACCATACTCTTTATGAGATTTCTCTGGGTCGCCGTGAAAACGGCGTTTGTGTGCAGGCGAGAGAGTTGTATTACTGGCTCGTTGGCTGCGATGTAAGCTGCTGCAGTAGCCTTTTCTAAGGGGACTGGCAGAGCTGGGCGCTTTGATGGCGGTCCGGCCGCAGCGGGACTCAGCCATCTTTTCCTCCTTGCAGCCGCTAGGAGGACTTCGCGGGCTCAGGCTTGAGCGTCACCTTGGGCCGGGGTCCCCGGGGGGGAGGCGGTTTGTGACGGCTGGTTGAGCGCGACCTAGGGCGGCCGCCCTGTCGTCGCTGCGAAGACGGAGGCTGGGCAGAGCGCTGAGAAGAGTTCCGCGCAGGAGGCTGCTGAGAGCGGCCTGCAGACGAACTCGAGCGGCGGGGCAGGAAGAGATTCATCGCCTGCGATGCCTTCTGCACCTCCGAGAAGCGATCGACGATCCCGGCGACCGCTGGGCCGAACAGGCCGGTGGGAGAGAGCGGTGCGTTGAGGAACACTGAACGCTCGGATTCGCTCATATCCGCCAGCGTCAACCAAAGGTGCCTTTCGGTGACGGTGAGCGAGGCCATAGATCTCCCGATGGCTTGTGCAGCGGACTTTGTGGCGCGAAGGGAGAGGTCCGTCGCGCTACGCAGGTCCGTGAGAACGGCGCGATCCGGGCCTTTCTCGTCCAGCTCTCGGAGGAGATCGGCTTGGAGGATCTGGAGCACAGCCATTGAATGCAGGGCGGAAGCAGCCTGGCCGGCGGCGGAGAAGGCGCGGCCGACGAGTGCTGATGTGGTCCTGCAGGCCTTGGACGGCAGGGCAGACTTTGAGCGCCATCTGGCGGATGGCGGGCAAAGGTGCGTTGCCACAGCATCTTCCACCGGGGGAATTTGAGTATATCCCTTCTCGGCGGCCCCGTCCACTTGGGAGAGGGTCGAGGAGACCGGTGAGCGGAGTCTAGCGGAGAATGGGGCGTTCCACGACTTAGAGAGCTCAGTGTGGAGCTCAGGCAGGAAGGGTGCTGACCTAGAGGCAGGCGCTGGGCGGCGGCTAGGCAGAAAACACCCGTCAAGTCGGTTAGGCGCGGGCGCCCTCGGTGGGGACCAGTCGAGTCCCAATTGTTCGACCGCTTTGGTGAGGAGGCGGAGCAGTTCCGCGTCGACACCGGCGCGGGATCGGCTAGACTCCTGTGCAGAGGAGGTGGAGCCAGACCACTCCTCGCTGTCCGAGGCCAGGATAGAGCAGCTGTCCGTTAAAACAGCGTCGTCCGCTTCATCCCCCGAGGCGACGGCAGTGCGGGCAAAGGCCGGCCGCTGCGCGTCGGGAAGGGGGGGAGGAGATGGAGATAGCGAGGCTCGCGGGAGGGGCTCCGGCGAGCGCTCAGCTGCTGCTGCGGGTTCCGGTGGCCTCTGAGAGCGGCGCTTCTTCTTGCGCGGCCCGGCAGACGGAGAGACAGCTGGAGCGTCGAACAAGGCGAGTCGAGCCCGCAGGGTCGACATCGGCAGTTCTTCGCACATTTCACAGCCACCCGCCGCGAGGGCGAGGGCAGCGTGGTCCGGTCCCAGGCAGAGAGTGCAGATAACATGGCGGTCTCTGTCGCTGAGCGGAGCTTTACATGAAATACAATGCATATTAGAAAGGATATGTTTCGCCGGATAGCGAAGCAGGCAGGGATAGCTGAAGGCGGCGAAGGCGGCCGGCTTCCTCAGGCAGAATCCTCGGCTTGCAAAGCGCTGGTTTCAACGGCGGCTTCCTCAAGGATCAGCGATGCGAAGAGCTTCGCTGAAGAGACAAAAATCAGTGAAAGCAGCCTCTCAGCCCGTATTTATACCCTCTGCCACGCCCCGCCTCGGGCCGTGACGCGTAGGCGCGCTGCTCGCGCTCATTGGACGTGACGTCACGCCAAGGGCTCAGTGATAGGCTGCTGCAGTTGCCGCAGAGCAGCCTATGAGCACGCTAGATTGCCTGCTCTAGGTCAGCTTGCTGCCGCACTGCGTTGACAAGATATATAAAATTAAGGATAATTTTTTTGCTTCATATCTCGAGAAAAGATGACTTTACCCGTAGCGTAAGCTAAACTTACGCAATACGAGAGAACCTCTCGTAAGAGAACTGCATTGCGCAAATGAAACTCGTTTAGGTATGTAGCTGCAAGCAGCTCCATTTGCAAAATAAATAACACTGTTCTAAAACTAACGAAATAATATTTGTAAAAATAAAATTATTTTTATTTAGTTGTGTAACTTAACTTCTCATTAAAATTTGCATTTTTACTGGATTACAATTGCTGCTTACATTTACAATTTCCCATAAAATCGGATTTTTTTCGTTGAGCACAATATAATGATAGACTACAACTGCTCGAATGAAGAGGATTGAGTGAAATACTTCAAGTCCCAGAATTCTTAGCGAATTAAAAATGGCGCCTTGTCATTGACAGTAGAGACACCAGTACGCTGAAATTGTGGATATTGTCTGTTTTAAGGCGTCCTCATATGTCCTCGACAGTATGACACTGCTAATTAGAGTAGGGAAACAAGTACAGAGGAAATCTCTCCAATGCCCCCTATTGTATAGGTTTTCAACGGATAACTCGGCACTACGAAAAGGGCCCGAGTGCAAAGAGGAGTGTAAATGGTTGTGTGGATCGTCTCAGGAAATTCTGTCCGCAGTGCGTGGACAAGTTGAAGTTAGGCAGAACTTCATCAGCGAAGAAGAGGAGAATGCAATTTTTAAAGAAGTAGAACCAGGCCTTAGAAAAAAGCGATATGAATTTGACCACTGGGACGATGTAAGTAACACGTGCGTGTTTCTAGCTATACTGTGTACATACTGACATCCAACGTCATTTCATGACAAAACGTACTCGTATTGTACCAATTGTTTATGATTGCTACTTAACGTTAGTACTAACTTCTGGTAGTAGGCCATGGGTAATGCTTCTTGAGTTTAGTTACGACCTACCTGTACTTTTCAAGTGAACCCACAACCTGCTTCTTAAAAGCGTTGAAATAATTATGTGTAGGAAAAGCCCTAAAAGTGACAATATAGAATTTGAGCGCGAACCGCGCGTTGGCCAATAAGAAAGACCAATCAGTCGGCTCTCTTCCAATGCCGTGAGTTTGGGGCGGGGCTACTTCTGAAGAAAGGAACAGAGGGAAGTGTTTGGGAAACCTGCTTGGAAACAATCGTTTCTGTCATTTGGTAGTGCAACTCAATTCACCCACCAAAAAATAAATATAAAAATACTGCCATAGAAAAACAAAGGCGGGACTTTATTTCGTTTTTCGTATATTACGTATTTTATGTGGACTAGTTCAATTTGTTGAAAACAAAAAGTAATTAAAATCTTAAACAATTTGCATATACATTAAACACAAATTAATTGACATGTCTGGAATGAAAATGTTTTTACACATAATAAAAAATATACCTATTTATTAAATGCAACTCGTGTTGCTAATACCAAATAATGTAAACTTATTTCTAGTATGTTGTATTTGTAACATTTCTGCTGTTTGGCTATTAACTACTTTCACCCCATCTTCCAATTCCTTGGTCAAATGCTCTTATTACTATGCTCTCACTCATCAGAGACATTATGAATCAAGCATGTCTGAAAGAAAGTCAGGAACGTGGCCCTCCAGGATTTGAACAGGCATCAGGCTGTGCATCACCTTAATCTCTTTCCCACTCAGGCTATCCACGGCTACAGAGAAACAGAACGGCTGCAGTGGGGAGTTAAGTGTGAAAGCATCTTGAGGCGGGTGAGAGTAGTTGCATTTCCTGAAGGCAGTCCACTGCTTGGGCCGATTCATGTTCTGGACCTGGACAAAGAGGGCTATATCAAACCCCATATTGACAGTGTGAAGGTCTGCCTCTGAGTTATTTGTACAGTATCGTTCTCCACAGTTAAGTTATTTGTACATTATTTCTGTTCTCCATGAACGTTGCTTTCTCTTGTCAGTTCTGCGGAAGCACTATTGCAGGGCTGAGCCTGTTATCCGATAGTATTATGCGTCTGGTCCCAGAAAATAATTCCACAGATTGGGTGGACTTGCTTCTGAGCCGGCGCTCACTTTATATATTAAGGTAGTTACCCAACATATTTCATTTTTTCTTGTTATTTACATAATTTGCATCCACAGAACAACTAAATTGCATTTTGCTGACCACAAAATGTGAACATCATTTAAAAAAAATTGTAAAACACTTTTTGTTTATATCAACAGGGATGATGCTCGTTTTAAATTCACCCATGAAATCCTGAAAGATCAAGATTCCTTTTTCTCAGGACACAAGATTCCACGTCATCGCCGCATCTCTGTGATCTGTCGAAACCTGCCTGTGTAAAGGAATTAAGACTGGACTGACCATAGCACCTGTCTTGGAAACACTGTGGCCCACTGGTCTAGAAGTCGACACATTGTTCACCTTTCAGATACTCTCATATGGCTCTAAGAATACATCAATCAGATGCATTTTTCCAGGAATAACCACAAATAAAACGTGGAAACAACTGGTAGCATTACTTGGTAACATTCAGCTCACTGAAATGTGGTTTAAATACCTCTGGAGTATTATGAAGGGGAGGGATATGATTTATGAAATTTACAATGTAAAATGAGAAAAGGAAAATCATTGAAACTGCTTCTATTTATAATGTCTATGAATAAATATTTTCTGCTGCCCACTATTGTGGCTTTCTTTAAATAAAAAATTACTATTGCATTTATAACAAATGAGCACAAACACTGGTATTAATTCTAAACAAATTTAATGTACTACCAAGGAGAAAAAACTCCTGCAAAAGTTGTAACATTTACAGCTTTTAAACAGTGCAGTTAAAAAAAAAACAGACAAATGAAATAAGAAATGAATGTGCAATAAAAGCCACAAATGCAGCTGCATTCTCTGGATAAAGTCCCTCTCAAAATTCATCAGTTTTCTTGAAAAGAATCTTGAAAGAAGGGTGTTACCCAGTGTCTCTCTGATACTAAACTTGTCATTAAGAGGCATGTGAAATTTACAAACACATCTTTCCAATATCCGTTATAATATACAAAAACATACTCCTATCTTTCTTCTCACCATTTTCTTTGTCGTTTTACTCTTTAGACCTCCAGCACTCTCATCTGTAACTCAATTAACAGTATTTAAGGACTACTGTTAATAAATGCTGGATGATTAAAAGCAAAATGACAACAAGAAAATCAGGAAGTTTCAGACCAAATAGGTCTTGAACTAAATAACTTGTATTCTAAAAGGAGAGGCTGCTGGTGATGGGCGCTCAGTGTTTCACTCTCTCCTCGGTTGGGTTCACTCGGTGAGGTAGAAGTGCATCTTCTCATTGATGTTCTTCCTCTCTGGGTTAAGCCTCTTCAAGATCTGGGCAAGCACGTTGACTGTCTGCTCGCTGCTGAGGCCTGTGCGCTTAGTCTGGAACTTCTTCAGCAGGTCTTTAGTGGTCATGGGCTTCCTGATGAGATACCTGCGCACGGCATCTTCTGTCAGCTGCACATCACTAAAGGGGAGAAATGGATTTTATTTATGCATGATGAAATAAGCAAGACATAATATGGTTTGTGACTATGGCAGAACTTGTCTGCAATTCGGAGGGAAAAATAGGTATGCAATATGTTGGAGATGTGTGATGTGTTGAGATTTAGCATAAACTCTGAATTATGGGTGTAATACACACACAGTGGCATACTGTTACTGTTACTACAGCACTGCATGGTTTAATGTAAGTGTAACTGGGTCCAAGTTTCATTGAATAGAGGAAATGGACTGCACAGCAGGATAATGGAGAAAAGATGGGACCCATAGCTGGGGAAAAAAGCGAGCTGAAGATGGTCTGAATCTGGGGAGTCTCGAGGCCTAGGGAATGTTTAAATTCACCATGAAATAAAATGAATGTGCCCTTCGAATCTTTAATCAAAATAAGTTCCCCTCATCTCTTCACTGATTATCCATTTACTGGTGCAATGGTGAAACAACCTGTCACTCGCATGACGTCACAACAGTAGCAAACCACAACCATCCAGCGATCCAATCAATTTCCAATGGACAAAATCATGCCCCACCCTACATTTTTTTCTTGTTCGAGAAGCCATTTAACTTGGATATACATAACAATAGGTAAGAAAAGACTATATATATCAACTTAAGTTTCATGCTGACATAAGGGGCTTTCGCACCGGAAAGTTCTAGGAACTAGCCACCAGGTTGGTTCCCCAAGAACAAATGGTTCCCTTATTAATGGTTCCTTAGTAACATTTCCTGGTTGCATTTGCACCGTGTTGTTGTGACTTTTATTTTGATGGCGCGACGGACCTTTATTTTGACGGCGCTGGAGCCTGAGCACAGTGCTCGCATTCTCCGTGTTCATTAGTTTACGATCTGTCTAACAGTCCTGTCTAATACGTTATTAGATAGAACTGTTATACATAGAAAGTAGACAGTATATGAAAAGGTATTAGCGTATGCTGTGTGGTTGCTGTCCAGTGTTGCTGGCTGAGCAGAAATACATAATCATGTTTGGCTTGGTCCCCTCAAAGTTGCGTTGGATTTTCTCCTCAGCATTAAGGTTAAGAGGCCCATCTATCACGGTTTTCCATGTTCGTAGAGTTAGTGTGTGGAGTAAATATATAGGCTATAATCTGTGCGTTTACACAGCTTTTAATAAAAATGGCGGGTGCTGGTGATTCGCGTGCGTTCGGCCACTCAGCGTACACTAATGTCACTGGTAGTTCCTATAGTGCTGGTTTAGACCCTACTCTAAAGTAGGAGCTAAATCAGTTCCTCCAAAAGGAATTCCTTAAACTAAATTCGTTCCTAGTTCCTGCGGTGCGAACATGCCAAAATCCGTGAACTTCCACCATTATTTCTAGGAACTATGAAAAGGTTCCTCCGGTGCGAAAGCCCCTTTTGAGAAAAAAAAAAAAAAAAGTACCTGGAGCTTGGGGTGGATTTCCCTGATACTGGTTGGGGTGTGCTCTTCCCTGAGGAGCTCTGAGGGCTGGGCTCCATCTTTAATCTCTTCGCAGCCGGAGTCTCTGAGCTTGGTACTGTCGTCTGCCGCTTACCTGAGACAGAAGAGCGTAAACATGAAGTTGAAACTTTGCCTAAACCTTAGCAGTGCAGAGACACAGACAAGATGAAATAAGATACTAGGCAGATAGTATAATGTAATGGCGTATTAACCCTTTCGCACGTACGATCACACCGGTGTGATCAGTCTAGGCTAGTCCCTGGAGTGTACGATCACACCGGTGTGATTAGAACGGTCAGTGCATGACGTGATCAACTGCTAAATTCAAATGTGCTTTCGCGCTTTGGCTGGCTCTGAGCCAGAGACAGGCGCGCTCAGAGCTGTCATAAATCACAACTTTTCAGTGTTTTCAACCACATAATGTTTATTTTAGGTTCCAGACATATAAGTACTAAAAAAAACAATACATTAGAGTTCGTAAAATACACACTGATGTCAAAGGAAGAGGCAATAATAATCCTTTCCATTATAATTAGTTTTATTCATATCAGATAGGCCTACACATTGTGTAAGTAACTTTAAAGTTTACTCTATTCTTCCCCCAGTTCACCTGCCACTTACTTGTATGTATTTCGGGAGAAGTGGATGAATTAACGTGTTTTAAATCCAACAGATCCGATTCTCTGAACTGCGTCTGCGGCACAAACTAAGATGGCGGCGCCCATCGCGAATACAGCTGAACTAACGCGATCGTTATAAATGTGTTTAAACAACAAAACACTTCCACTTGCATATATTTGACAACCGGAATGTCAGATATTTCATGCCATATCTAACAAATTTGTGAATATTTTGAATAAAAAAAGAAAAATGACATAAAAGCCGATCATCATTCATTCAGCTCTGTTGTTGCTGTGGTGTGTCACGTGACAAGCAATGACGCGTCACCACGGAAACCATAAAGTGACACATTCTAAATAACGGTCGCCTTGAAAAACTCACGCTGGGGGGTCAGCCAGAATATTTTAAACTTACGTGTGAAAGGGTTAATGCGTTAAGGGAATACTCCACCGAAAAATTTATTCTCTCATCATTTACTCTCCCTCATGCAGTCCCGGATGTATATGACTTTCTCTCTTCAGATAGACAGAAACTATAGGTTTAAAAAAAAAAAAATGTGCGAGCTCATTGTGAAACCTGCTCAAGACTGACAGTCCTGTGCTTCCACGGCACTTCTCGTGTGAGATTCACAACACGCCTATGTCATGTTTCACAACATGCTGACATTTATGTCAAGCGTGAAATCTTATAACAATCGGCTGGAAGTGATGCTTCAGTTTAAAAAAAAAAAAAAATTTATTCGTCGCATTCACTTTGGAGGTTCCGTGCACTTGCGTTATAGGGACAAAAATCTTTGTGTTTATCTGAAGAAAGAAAGTCATGTATATCTGGGACAGAGGCTAAAACTAAGAGAAAAATATGCGCGTTCAAACGAAAACGTATTAGTGTGTAGGACATTTTTTCATTTTTGGGTTGAGTATCCCTTTAAGTGCCAAGTGTGATTAAAAAGTAATAATAACAACAATAATAACAGCATTAAACCAAATAAATAAATACAAAAATACAATAAAAAATGTGTAATATAATAATATAAAGCAACTGAATTCTTTTTACTTTTCTCCACAATTTTATATATACGTGAATAAAAATAATATAAAGTAACTGAATTCTTTTTACTTTTCTCCACAATTTTATATATATGTGAATAAATCAATTAACTAATCATCATATCATGTAATTAATTTAATTGAAATTGAGTTTCTTTGAGTGTACCTTGTTCCAGTTTGTTGGCAGCGGCACGCAGAGTGTTTGAAGTGGCAGCGTTGTCGATAGAAGGTGTGCCAGGTCGACTTCCTGTTTTTGAACTACCTGCTGATCCTCGCCCACCCCCTCGCTTAGGAGGTGTGCGCTTCTTCTGTGAGAGGGGAGACAACAAGAGAGCACTGTACCACAGATCCACATGAAAACCCATCAGAAAAACAACAACAGCTTCTCTCACTCTCTCCCTCTCATTCGATTATCTTTCCCAAACACACGCACATACACGCAAATATAGGCCATTACCACCATGAACAGTGCTGAAGCTGCCTCTCCTTCAATATCACTGTCCTCGGAGCTGTCTGACTCGCCACTGCTGTCTAAAACAACACACACAATGATTTTTACAAAATGAAAAAACAGCAATACTAATAGTAATACTAATACCAAGAACAATACCTATAAAGGTACCAATAACGATAACTATTTTAACATCCACACAAGCAAACGGTAACCTTGTTTGTTCTAAGTGCACACTGAAGTTTATCGTCTGCTGTTTAAATGCCTCTTTAACCCTCTGAGGTCGACAAACGCGCCCGCGCGTTTTGCTGGATTTTTTTCAGTTCAGTTCAAAAGAAATTAATTTTGCTCTGTTGACTTTGATATTACAAGCAAGTTTCATACATCAATCGATTCTGTTAAATGTGTATTATTTTTGTGTATACTCACAATAAAAACAAACTGTTGTGCTTTTTGCCAAATAAAGAAAAATAAACGTGATGCGAGTTCTGCCTTCTCTCTGTCAGTGAAGACCATTCTGAAACGCGTCCGAAAATGAACAATAACTCAGCGAATACTGAGTCAAACAGGCATACAGTCACACAGGCATGAAGCTTGAATTCTCTTCTTTAAAATGAGGTAATTTATATAAAAAAAAAATATTCTCATCTTGTGAAATCTGTGTTAAAAGAGAGCGATTCCAGTCGAGCTCATTAGAGCTCATTCAAAGGTAATGTGACTCCGCCCACGGAGAGCGCGCGCTATTCAAACGCAAATTACTGAGGCAAACCTGTGAACGCCCCCCATATCAGCTCGAGGAAACACAAGTTTAATCATATCATTGTAGCCTACGTGTTTACACCATCTGGCAGCGCTGTGAGGAATAATAATAACGGAAAATCTACCTCAGAGTGCGGTATTGCAGGAGAGAGGATCCGAATATGTAGTAAGTTTTTTTTCCTTCTCAAGTTAATCGCGTTTCTGTGAATGAATGAACGGCAGCCGCAGAGATGCGCGCTGTTTATCACAGCTCGCAAAAAGACAGTTTAAATTTAAATTGCGTCTCTGTGTGAATGAATGATGATGTTTTAGCAAACTGTATTGCTATACTGAGATGAGTAAACTGAAAATTAACATTTATATGCCCTAATATTTCATAAAAACAACGTTACAGTCAGGCGTTTCTGTTTGTGAATGAATGTTTCGGTTTTAGCAAACTGTATTGCTATACTGAGTAAAAATCGACTGAAATGTTGAAATAAAATGTATTTGTATAAGCAACGTATTAAACTGCAAATTAACATTTATATTTCTTATAATAAAAATGAAAGACCTATGTTACAGACATATGAAAGACAACATTTCGTTGATTAGTTTTGGATAGAATATACATTTTTACTGTAAAATATCTGCCAACTCAAATAAGCTTTTGTTTGCCAATATTTGCTCATGTTAAATATAGTATGTTTTGTCAAAAATAAAGTAATCAAATAATCAATCAAATCCTTAACTTTGAAATATGTATGATAAAATGTATACTTTAGTTTTTACAAAGAAAGATTACACTTGAATTGTTGTTGTAATTGTAACCTTTTTAATAAAAAAATATATTTACAAGGTAGATGTAAACAAACTATTAAAAGGTAAATATAAGCCTTTTCTTTAAATAATTTTTATTGTGTTTTATTAGTGACAAATTTGGGGAGAGGATAAATATTCCAAAACTGAAAATACAGTATGAGAATTAACTGCACAATTACTAGACATGTTTTCCTTGGATATTATAGGCCAAATTGCAAGCACAATATGTGGAAAAATAAAAAAGAATTGAGATGCTTCCAACTGTTGCTCTTGCATTCTTGTGGCTCAGTGACTCACCTGAATGAATGGCTAATTAAGTATGCAGGCCCCATTGTCTCCTAAGGTGTGAACCACTAAATATGCATGATCGTTGACGCCCACTCCGCATATTGCCTTTCCAAACAGAAAGTGCTTTGCAAAATTCAAATCAATGTATTGTGTTATGTGAATGATAAGGGCAGGATGATTTTCACATCATTTTGAAGAAAAAACACTAGTCAATGACATCTATTAGACAAAAGTCTTATTGGCACATATTTAGTATGTGTTTTATGGCCTTATTTCAGAAACTTTAGTTTTTAGTTTTTTCAATAACCACGCATAAACATTATTCTCTCAAAAATGCAGACATGTACATTCTTGTTGCTCACATATTATGGTAGCCCTGTTTGTGCTAAATAGAGTGTAATTATACCTTTGCCATTAATATGTTTATAAGCAACTGAAAAAAGCACAAATGTCAGGGCATGTCAGAACATCTCAAGGACACCAAAAACCCCTCAGACCTCAGAGGGTTAAAGCAGGATGGATTCTGATTTGTTGTCAATGTTTTTATCATTCATCAGATAGAAAAAAAATCATTCTGGAACAATCACTCCAATGTCATCATTTAAAGTTGTGGTGTGTACTATTCTTTTACATTTAGAATTTTTTTTTTTTTTAAACTATGTCTTTATTGTTATTGTTATAGTTATTGTCCTTCATGTAAAAGGGCCTTAAAGGGCTAGTTCACCCAAAAATGAACACAAAGGAAGATATTTTGAAGAATGTTTGTAACCAAATAGATCTCGGGCCCCATTGACTACCATAGTATTTTTTTTTCTACTATGGAAGTCAATGGGGCCCGAGATCTGTTCGATTACAAACATTCTTCCAAATATCTTCTTCTGTGTTCAGCAGAACAAAGAAACTTATACAGGTTTGGAACAACTTGAGGGTGAGTAAACTATGACAATTTTCATTTTTGGGTGAACTATCCCTTTAAGAGTAACACTTAAAAAAATATGATCAAAATATTCATACAAAAACAGAAATAAACCACTAAGAAAAGCTATTTGGTAATGCTTTTTTAAATGCATTTTATAAGTTGCATTTGAAATTATTTCATGCTTTACTATTGCATTTATCTAAACTTTTTAACATTACTTAAACAGTTATGAATGTCTATTTTTTTGTCAGCTTTAAGGTGGTTTATTATTTTACTGTTACACATTTTTAAACATTAAATTAAACATTTTAAATGCGTCTGTCATTTAAAAAAATACTTTATATAATTTTTTAATGGTTGATAAATGAGTCCATTTTATTTTCATTTTTACGTGGCACAACTAGACTTCAATAAATGTAATCATCATCACTGTGAAATACAATGAATAAATTGTCAATTTCAGTGGGTTTTTTTACCTTTCTTTTTCTTTTTTTCCACCTGCACTGGTGTCTTCTTTCCATCTTCCTCCTCTTCTTCCTCCTTGGCATCTTCCTCATTCTTGTTTTCTTCCTCACTCTCTTCCTCACTTTCAGACATTTCATCAATTCCTGAAAGAAAGCCATTAGAGCGTCACAGAGTTGCCTCAAATCAAACATCTGCATTAGATGAAAGTACATTCCGCAAACAAAGGGGGAAAATCCCTTTAGTCACCAACCTTTAGGGACATCCTCTCCCTTATTGGGCTTGGTCTTCTCTTGCTCCTCTTCTTCAGAACTAGAGAGCAAAGAAAGGAAGATGAGAATGATTAGACTGCAGTGACCATGAAAAGAGGGCTGTTTGCATGTGGCAACAGTAACTGTGCATAAAGATTTGTGCGTCATTGGAGTCACCTGCTCTCATCAGACATGTAGTCCACCTCCAACCCCTCAAAGTCGCCATCATCACTATCCTCAAATCCTTCAAAGTCGCTGCCCTTTTTCTTCTTCTTCTTTCCCTTGCCTTTGGGGCCTTTGTCCTTTTTACCTTTCGACTTGGCTTCATCATCTGCATTGAAAGAAGACATTTAGTTCAGAAAGTCCTACATGTGACACTCCTCTTCCTCTCAGACCCCTTGCTCACCTTCTCCGTTGCTGCCGTCGCTCTCATCGCTGCTCATTTCCAAGTCATCCTCGAGGTCATGTATGCGCAGGTCTCCACCCCTGCCTCCCTTCTTCTTCTTTTTCTTCCCTCCTTTTTCTCCTTCCTCATCATCCTCGTCTCCTCGCTCCTGTTCTCGGAAACGTCGCTGGAGCATGATACTGAAGTGGTTCACCACTTTGTTCCTCCTATATGCAAAAATAAGCAGATGTGATGTTTGAGCTTTAGACACATTTACAATTATCACAAACTTGCTGTCTAGGAGTGCCATCAGGGTTATTCCCATGAACGCAACCACTCAACCTGCCCTCACCTGCCCCACTCTTCCTCTGCCTCCTCGGCTGTGAGCGTGCGGTGTTTGGCCTGCGGTGTGAAGTTATACCAGGCGTGCACAGGAAACGCCTCAAATGCACCATCGGCACACTGCGTGAAGATGTAGTAGGACGCGTTCTCTGTGACTCCGCCTTTTTTCAGACCCTTGAATCTGAGTGGTAGAGGCGAACATGAGGTGTTGTCCAAAGGCAATGCAACACAAACACATTTCACGCTATGAATAAACACACTTGGCCGAATGGATTCTGTTTTATTTCTTCTCAAATTTCATGTTTTCTGTTTAAATCTTTCTGCATTCCATATTAATGGTTTAATGAAACTGTACAAGCTTTAACAATAACAGTGCATATAAAATGCATATGATTTCTTTCTGATATTCTGTGTTGTTTGTTTTCATTTGTCTGGATTCTGTGTTTTACTACTTCATAAAAATGTGTTATCAAAAATTGTGGTAATCAAATAAATGCATAACACTAACAAATTAATGAATCTTTTAATGTAATCATGTGAAACAATTCCTTTCAAACTAAATGCTACACAACAGAGGTTTATTGTTTAAATTAAAGTATGGATGAATAATGGTGTGGTATTCCTTATAGGTACACTATGTACAATACATCACTCCTTTCAAAACTTGTTTTTGTCTCACCCTGATTCACTATGGTAAGCCTGTTATAAGTGTTTATATTGTAGATGCGACAGGATGGTTTTCATGGGAAATGGCGTACATATTGGAATCACATGTTTAAAAAAAAAAAAACACTGAGCACAGTAGAGTCTGCTGGCAAAAAGAGAACGCGACAGAGCTTGTAATAAAATCAGAATTGCTACTGGCTTGGCTTTTCGGAGATGGCGAGAACTGAGGGATTTGAAACGCTGTAAAAGCGACAGACACAAATTGCCATGTTGCTCTCTAACAGAGTTCATTGTAAAGCATTATCTATTGTGAAGGGTCATTGTATTATGGTTGATGTTGTAGCGCTGAATGTGTGTTCATGTCCTCAGATAGTGGCTGTGTCCGAAAACTTAGGCAGCTGACTTGTTGCCTCTGCCTAACCTCTGCAGGCAGCATTTGCACACGAAGGCACCTCACAAAACTGATTTTAAAGAGACTGCAAAATAACGGTTTAATGATCTACAACAAAATTGAGAGAGCTTCGGCGATAACTAGGCAATTAAGCATCATAAAAAAAATTCACTGAAAAATAAATGAAACTTTCAGAATTAGTTTTGTTATAATTTCTATGCATGCAAGATATAAACCTGTGAGCTTTTATTTTGATGTAAACTGCAGTCAAGCTTTTATTTTGGCGAAAAACAAGTTTACAAACGCATCTCTTTCCAAATATAGTGAAATTATGTAATCGTCAACTATGCAAATGTGAAAATAATAATGCATAACTGGTGCTCTCTACGTTCCCAAATGCATGCTAAACTCAACACAGATAGAGTTCACTGCATTCACTCACACACAGTGAACTGAAACACAGAGCTGATCACGTGCTGATTGCATCAGCCAAGTGCAAACTTCTCTTTGCACAGCGCAAATAGACAAGCTGCATCTGAAATCACATACTTCCCTGCTATATAGTAGGCGAAAAACAGTAAGTGACAAACAAAGTATGTCCAAATTCACAGTACTCATAAAAGACTAGTAGGCCTTTTATGTTATTATGAGAAGTTTAAATATATTTCCAGGCGCCACAGTCCGGTTAATGAATGGGAAGCATTGAAATCTATTTGTGGCAGTCAATGTTGATATCAATGTATAGGACACAAAATGCAGTCTTTTTGCAGTTTAATATTCATAGACACTAGTCCATAATTGTAATTTTATTAAGTGTACAGCCCTACTTTTGATTTATTCATCCAAATGTTGCCAACTTCCACGAAATTCTATTTAAATTCAATTTTTATTACTGGATTCCACGATTCTGTCCATGTTTTCCACATTGTGGAAATTATAGGACCCTAACATCGAATAAGTGTGACAAGACAAGGTGACAGAACAAGGTGACAGAACAGCAATTATTTGCTTATTAAGCATAATCATTCTAAGAATGTGTAGCTAAACACTCAGGAATTACTCAAGAAAGTGGCAACTAGACGAAAAGAATAAAAGCAGAGACGTGTACCTTCTTCCTGCCTTGCCATTCACTTTAAGGATCCAGGGCTGGTCCTCCACCTTGAACTCCTTCGTAACGATGCCATACTTCTTTCTCCGTGATTCCTCTCTCTGTTTCTTTCCAAACTCACTGCCTGCCGCCCCATCCTGAGTCTCCTCCTCACCATATATACGCCTATTGCTCATGTCCCGCTCCATACGAGCCTAAACATGATGGATGGATGGATAGATATACAATTTAAAAAAGAGAAAACAAATGGAAAAAGACAGGAAAGAAAATATGGCATAGAATAAAGTAGTGGCCAAAGCTAGATTACCTGTGTCCATGCAGAACAACTGACTTTATCACCAGCATTGAAAGCCATTAAGTTGTATTTCTTATTGGTGTTTCTGTTGGGCAAAGTAAGACCTGAGATCAGATATCAAACCCTTTTTTTTTTTTACAAAGATCACTCTAGTTGAAATGATTAAAATATAATTTAAATAATTTCAATCTTACTTAGGAACTCGTACTACATACTCCGTTGTGGAGGAACTGCTGCTCCCCTGCAAACAAGAACAATATCTTAGGGCTGAGAGACAATTATACTTCTAAGAGTTTGTACTGCTGAACTGTACAGTTTGATGATTTTATAGATAAAAATGTATATCACTTCTAAAATGACACAATCTGTATTCTGCCAAATCTGACTGGTGTTGAACATGATTATGACTAGATGCTGAGGCACTTACCAGTGACGTCATCACTGCAGAGCAAGAAGCACCCTATTAACCTGCAAGAACATATAACAAGTTCTTTGAAACGGGCCACCGAATTCTGGTCATGTGATCAACATGTTGGCCCACATTTGTTTCATATTTCTTTTCGTTTTTTTACTTACCTATTCCATACAAAACGTAACTTGAATTTCAGATAAATAGTACTTTTCACATGATACATTGTGATGTGCATTTCAATGGTTCTATACGTTGGTATGTTTTGTTTTTTTGTTTAAGTAACGTTAGCCATGTAACGTTAATAAAGAGGAAATTAACAGTCAGCAGGTCATGGGTAAATGAACCCATTAATGACAGGCTGCCTCCCTTACGTTGTTATTGTTAGATTCAAGCTTTAAATAAGTTTTGATTTAAAAAAAACAATGGCAGTGGACAGCACATGTCCTCAATATCCTTATTACAGTGGATGAATTCGCCGACATTGATTTTATTCATTTAACATCCAGAGTAGCTGCTATGCATTTAAGGTAGACAACGCGCTAAACTCACCGTAAAATCTTTAGTTGTGCTATGTTGATGTATGTATGAACGGGTGTATGTACCTTCAACCGGACAAATAGAGAAGGTCCGATGATCCACTTCACTTAACAATACTTGTAGCACCTCGTCTGGCTGCTGATATCGTTTCTTATTTGGGTATTCGATAAATAGATATAGTAAACTCTCTTTAAAAGGGTACACTAACAAAATTAGGGATAAGATGGAAGCAGCTCACACTCATAGACACAATCCCCACAACGATGATTCTTCTTCTCTGAGCTTGTCGTTAGTTTCATTGAGACTTACTGCCACCTGCAGCTGTACCGAATAATTACCGGTACTGCTTCGAAACCTTTACAAATCTTTTGTTTCGAATCAGTGGTTCGGAGCCACAGACTGTAAAAAAATAAAAATAAGTATCAATCTACCAAACCCACCTAATTTCCGTAAACGAGCTCTGAGCGAGGCTTCGCAACGCCATAACTGTTTCGAAATTTCAATGGTTCACCGCTGGGGGGCGATGATCTCGGTTAGTCCATGAACCATGCGGACTCATGAGATCGCCCTCCAGCGGCGAACCATTGAACAAGTGTTAAGAGTTTTACGGTTTTACCCGATCTCTGATCAGTTTTATACATTTGTAGATGTTTTAATGGTACATTAGTAACATTAAAAAGTAGTTAATAGTCTCTTATTGACAAGTTTAGCTGAGCCATGGAACAAACAAAACATGCCCTGAAAATGGATTACACCGGCACTTGATATTTAATCTTATTAGATGATATAGTTATTTGCATAGATTTAACGTTCAATAAAACATTTGCAATGGGTTTGTAAAAGGTGTTTTATGCATGTTTGATATGAGTTTGTGTTGCATTTACACCGTTCTGGCAAGTAGCCTATAGGGGTCACCAGAGTGCCGCGTTTTGAAAACATGGAAGCAATTGGTTCAAGTGATTCGAACTTTCGAAGCATTGAAAAGCTTCGTTTCTCCCATCACCAAATTACTGCAGTGAGTGCGAGTCTGTGTGCTTTGAACACAAAGCAGATTATTTATTTTTTTGTACTTATAGTTCTGTGAAGCTTTAACACTGACTTAGATACTTTATCCGTTGTCCCAAACTTTTAATTTTAAACTATGGAAATCCATCGTAAAAATCTGAATTATTACATTACTGAATCATTACAAAGAGTGAAATGAAAAGAAACCATTTTTATTTATTTTGCATAATGTTCACAAAGCTGTAATTTGTCAAATTACTCAAATAGTGTGTAAATATTTTTTAAACAGGGTCAAAACTACAATTCTGGCAGTTAAATTAGCCTTAGCAAAACAATTGAGTTCGACAATTTTATTTCAGACATTTTATTTTGTTGCAGAATGTTCTCACAATGCACAATTTGAGATACAGTGGAACTTTGACAGAAATCTCCTGTGATATGTTTATACACTTAATAGACAGAATAAATCAATTAGTAAAAAGTGTTAAAACATTTATTTAATTATATTTAAATGTCCACAAGGCCAAAAGTTGTACCATATCACTTTTGCACAGCTAAGAAAAGTTAAAGAAAATTAATAAACTAAAAAAACTAAAAGCAAAAGAAGCCAGAAGCCATGAAACACACACACACACACACACACACACACACACACACACACACACACACACACACACACACACACACACACACACACACACACACACACACACACACACACACACAAATGTTGCTCATTTAGGCTTCACTTTGACCAATGTCACTGTGCACCCATAGAGAAGAGAGAGGAGGAAGAGGGTGAGAAAGGCACAGGCCATATTCCAGGTCTCTTCAATGGTATCCTGCACAATATATTCGGGTTTGTTCTCATTCATATATATAGCCTCTTCAAATAATGCTGTAAAATGCAAACAGAGGAAACAATAAGATCACATTTGAAAATGTTGACATTTCTTAAGTTTATTGACTCCGTTATTTCCTTGATAAACTTGGGTTTCAGTGCATGAAATATTGCATACCTGATTTTTTGGAGATGTTAAGCAACTGGGTACCAGTTACATGAGTGACCCTGCATGTGTACACTTCACCAGGTGCCCAATCTGAAGGCAAGAGCTGCAGGTGACTTCGGATACTAAATTTGCCATCAGGGCCTTTTGCGGGGTTGGTGTCATTGTGGGCAGACACTTCATTCATTCCAAGCAGCCAGGTGATGTTGATATCAGGAGGGCTGAAACCATACACCAGACACACCAGCTCACTAGCACCCTGCAGTAGCTTTGCAGATGGAGAAGAGGGGATCAAAGAGGCTAAATAAATAAATAAAAAACAGTGAGAGAAACAGATCAGATAATAGAGTATACAGAGATATACATATTGCAAATATATTCTGTTGTATTTGCCATCTTCGTATTTACTGTCTTCTAGATAGATAGAAAGCTAGATAGATCAATCTGATGGCACCCACCGTACAAGTTCTCCAAATTTGCAATAAATGGACTTTGGGATGACTCATGAGAAACAATGCAAGAGTACACGCCTTCTCTCAACTGTGATGCAGGCAATATAAGGGCACTATGCATTGAAAAACCTCCTGAAGTGTGAGCAACCGCAGGACTGTTAGTGAAGTGAGACTCATTGAATTGCTTCCCATTTAGTTGCCACTGCACAGAGATATCAGATGGGAAGAAACCGGTGATGAAGCAAAGAAGGCTAGTATTTTGTCCAGAGAGATCGCTGTCTGAGGGTCTGAGGATCCTCACAATGGGTTGTTTGGGGTCTGTGAACATTTGGCAACAATTAGTAAAGATAAAACTCTTTAACAGAAGACTGAGAACTGTGAGAGCTTACCTCTGTTTTTTGAGATGTTCTGCTGCTGTGAGACATTAGAGCACAAATGCTTTACCTCACAGGTAAAGACAGCATATGTATTCCATTGTTTAAATGAAACCTCCAAAATACTTTTCTTGCTTTGAGTGCCATTGGCATGATCTATAGGTTTTTGGTCAAAGTCATTTCCATTCTTTTTCCATTGGATGGAGAAATAATTGACATTCTGACCAACAACCAAACAGGTCAAATTCAGAGGTGCGCCAGATCTCACATGATTTAAAGGACCTTTCAGGTAGACCGCTGACTGCTGACTGGAAGGTGAAATCACTGTTGGACGGTACATTTATTTGTTAAGATATTACTGGTAAAGAAGAATCTACAACATTCTTTCATGTCACATAAGGCGTGTTTACCTGCACAAATACTGGTGTTTTTAATAACAGTTTTCCTACTGTGTTCATCGACAATTTGACAGGTGTAAGTGACCCCTTGATCCCACTCTTGCTGTGGCACCAATATCTCACTGTCCACTTTCACACAGCCATTTTCCATCATTGAGACCTCTAAAGCTGTGTAATTTTTCTCCGTAGAGTTTGAAAACCACTTGATCTTCAGGTCAAATCCTTTTCCAGAACACAGCAGCCTTTGTGGCTCTGAACTAGATTGACCCACACTGGGAACAACAACAAGCTCTATGGTAGGATCATCTAAGGGGAACAAAAGTTATCAAATGTCCAGTGAAGAAAACATAATACATCCATATATTAGTCCAATTCTTTTCAATCCATGAATTAATGTCTCCAAATATAATTAATGATAACACATTACAAGAAGGTTTCAATTGCTTACATTAGTTAACATGAACAAACAATAAAGAATAAGTATACAGCATTTGCTAATATTAGTTTATGCTAATTTCAACATTTACTTATACATTTTTTAAGATCAAAAGTTGCATCTGTTAACATTATGCACTGTGAACTATCATGGACATGTTATTAACTAAAATAAACAAAGGTGAATACGTTTTGTAAAAACATAGTGAAGTGAAGTTAAAGCCAACTCTAGGGGACTCATACTCGGAAATTGTCCTCTGCATTTAACCCATCCAAGTTAGTGCACACACATTAGGAGCAGTGAGTTGTGAACACACACACACACACACACACACACACCCGGACCAGTGCTATATTGAAGTATTTTTTTAAATGTCAAATGTTAACAAACAAGACCTTCTTTGTGACGAGTTGCCGATTAAATGTTTCCTACCAAAAAGGTTTCCAGCAGGTTCTGATGCCCAGCTTTTGAAGGGTCTGTGAACTCTGCAGGTAAAGATGTTTCCTTTCTTCTGGTGCTCACTAGGGATTGTAGAATTTGTGGTCAGGGACGAAATGTTTTCAGAAGGGGTCCAGTCCACACAAGTGAAATCTGAGATATCAGTACTGTTGGCCTGGAAGCTGATGCAGACCTCACCAGAGGAGAGATCTTTTACAACACACTCCAGCAAAGCAATGCCTGACTGAGCTGATTTCCTCCTGATCATCACTACAGGATCCTTCTTCATATCATCTGAAGATCAAACATATATTTTAATACACAATATGTGGTTTTCAGAACCTAAATTGTCACACTTGATCAGTGCAAAATAAACAACTTACCAGCTTGAATTGTATCGCTCTCTTCTGGGAAACATGGATGTTTAGCAGTACAAACAATGGTCTTCAGTTTCAACCACTCGTCTCTCGACAAAGTCAAGTTGCTCACAATTGTATTGAGAAGGTCATTGAGAGCCCTGGTGCCTTTTTTACTGGTACCGTCTGCCAACCATAACACTTCAGTGTTGTGTGGCGCTTCAACAATACAAGAAATTGTGACTTCTTTCTCCTTCAAAATGTCTCTGAGAGGGGCTCTCTTTACTTGGACTGAAGGTTTGAACACAGACTTTGCTGTAAATGTGAAATTAATAAAGTTAGATTCATAGAATGATGATGCTTAGAAAGAGAGAGAGAGAGAGAGAGAGAGAGAGAGAGAGAGAGAGAGAGAGAGAGACAGAGAGAGAGATAGAAGTCACATAAGGCGTGTTTACCTGCACAAATACTGGTGTTTTTAATAACAGTTTTCCTACTGTGTTCATCGACAATTTGACAGGTGTAAGTGACCCCTTGATCCCACTCTTGCTGTGGCACCAATATCTCACTGTCCACTTTCACACAGCCATTTTCCATCATTGAGACCTCTAAAGCTGTGTAGGGTTTCTCCGTAGAATTTGAAAACCACGTGATATTCAGGTCAAATCCTTTTCCAGAACACAGCAGCCTTTGTGGCTCTGAACTAGATTGACCCACACTGGGAACAACAACAAGCTCTATGGTAGGATCATCTAAGGGGAACAAAAGTTATCAAATGTCCAGTGAAGAAAACATAATACATCCATATATTAGTCAAATTCATTTCAATCCATGAATTAATGTCTCCAAATATAATTAATGATAACACATTACAAGAAGGTTTCAATTGCTTACATTAGTTAACATGAACAAACAATAAAGAATAAGTATACAGCATTTGCTAATATTAGTTTATGCTAATCTCAACATTTGCTTATAAATTTTTTAAGATCAAAAGTTGTATCTGTTAACATTATGCACTGTGAACTATCATGGACATGTTATTAACTAAAATAAACAAAGGTGAATACGTTTTGTAAAAACATAGTGAAGTGAAGTTAAGGCCAACTCTAGGTGACTCATACTTGGAAATTGTCCTCTGCATTTAACCCATCCAAGTTAGTGCACACACATTAGGAGCAGTGAGTTGTGAACACACACACACACACACCCGGACCAGTGCTATATTGAAGTATTTTTTTAAATGTCAAATGTTAACAAACAAGACCTTTTTTGTGAAGAGTTACCGATTAAATGTTTCCTACCAAAAAGGTTTCCAGCAGGTTCTGATGCCCAGCTTTTGAAGGGGCTGTGAACTTTGCAGGTAAAGTTGTTTCCTTTCTTCTGGTGCTCACTAGGGATTGTAGAATGTGTGGTCAGGGACCAAATGTTTTCAGAAGGGGTCCAGTCCACACAAGTGAAATCTGAGATATTAGCACTGTTGGCCTGGAAGCTGATGCAGACCTCACCAGAGGAGAGATCTTTTACAACACACTCCAGCAAAGCAATGCCTGACTGAGCTGATTTTCTCCTGATCATCACTACAGGATCCTTCTTCATATCATCTGAAGATCAAACATATATTTTAATACACAATATGTGGTTTTCAGAACCTAAATTGTCACACTTGATCAGTGCAAAATAAACAACTTACCAGCTTGAATTGTATCGCTCTCTTCTGGGAAACATGGATGTTTAGCAGTACAAACAATGGTCTTCAGTTTCAACCACTCGTCTCTCGACAAAGTCAAGTTGCTCACAATTGTATTGAGAAGGTCATTGAGAGCCCTGGTGCCTTTTTTACTGGTACCGTCTGCCAACCATAACACTTCAGTGTTGTGTGGCGCTTCAACAATACAAGAAATTGTGACTTCTTTCTCCTTCAAAATGTCTCTGAGAGGGGCTCTCTTTACTTGGACTGAAGGTTTGAACACAGACTTTGCTGTAAATGTGAAATTAATAAAGTTAGATTCATAGAATGATGATGCTTAGAAAGAGAGAGAGAGAGAGAGAGAGAGAGAGAGAGAGAGAGAGAGAGAGAGAGAGACAGAGAGAGAGATAGAAGTCACATAAGGCGTGTTTACCTGCACAAATACTGGTGTTTTTAATAACAGTTTTCCTACTGTGTTCATCGACAATTTGACAGGTGTAAGTGACCCCTTGATCCCACTCTTGCTGTGGCACCAATATCTCACTGTCCACTTTCACACAGCCATTTTCCATCATTGAGACCTCTAAAGCTGTGTAATTTTTCTCCGTAGAGTTTGAAAACCACTTGATCTTCAGGTCAAATCCTTTTCCAGAACACAGCAGCCTTTGTGGCTCTGAACTAGATTGACCCACACTGGGAACAACAACAAGCTCTATGGTAGGATCATCTAAGGGGAACAAAAGTTATCAAATGTCCAGTGAAGAAAACATAATACATCCATATATTAGTCAAATTCTTTTCAATCCATGAATTAATGTCTCCAAATATAATTAATGATAACACATTACAAGAAGGTTTCAATTGCTTACATTAGTTAACATGAACAAACAATAAAGAATAAGTATACAGCATTTGCTAATATTAGTTTATGCTTATCTCAACATTTACTTGTACATTTTTTAAGATCAAAAGTTGCATCTGTTAACATTATGCACTGTGAACTATCATGGACATGTTATTAACTAAAATAAACAAAGGTGAATACGTTTTGTAAAAACATAGTGAAGTGAAGTGAAGTTAAGGCCAACTCTAGGTGACTCATACTCGGAAATTGTCCTCTGCATTTAACCCATCCAAGTTAGTGCACACACATTAGGAGCAGTGAGTTGTGAACACACACACACACACACACCCGGACCAGTGCTATATTGATGTATTTTTTTAAATGTCAAATGTTAACAAATGAGACCTTTTTTGTGAAGAGTTGCCGATTAAATGTTTCCTACCAAAAAAGTTTCCAGCAGGTTCTGATGCCCAGCTTTTGAAGGGGCTGTGAACTTTGCAGGTAAAGTTGTTTCCTTTCTTCTGGTGCTCACTAGGGATTGTAGAATTTGTGGTCAGGGACCAAATGTTTTCAGAAGGGGTCCAGTCCACACAAGTGAAATCTGAGATATTAGCACTGTTGGCCTGGAAGCTGATGCAGACCTCACCAGAGGAGAGATCTTTTACAACACACTCCAGCAAAGCAATGCCTGACTGAGCTGATTTCCTCCTGATCATCACTACAGGATCCTTCTTCATATCATCTGAAGATCAAACATACATTTTAATACACAATATGTGGTTTTCAGAACCTAAATCGTCACACTTGGTCAGTGCAAAATAAACAACTTACCAGCTTGAATTGTATCGTTCACTTCTGGGAAACATGGATGTTTAGCAGTACAAACAATGGTCTTCAGGTTCAACCACTCGTCTCTCGACAAAGTCAAGTTGCTCACAATTGTATTGAGAAGGTCATTGAGAGCCCTGGTGCCGTTTTTACTGGTACCGTCTGCCAACCATGACACTTCAGTGTTGTGTGGCCCTTTAACAATACAAGAAATTGTGACTTTGTTCTCCTTCAAAATGTCTCTGAGAGGGGCTCTCTTTACTTTGACTGAAGGTTTGAACACAGACTTTGCTGTAAATGTGAAATTAATAAAGTTAGATTCATAGAATGATGATGCTTATATACTAATTATACTGTCATATATGATTCATCTTTATTTAATTTTCTTTCAACTTACCCATGCACATGTCATATTTTAGCTTGAAATCTGTAGAGTTATGGCTGGCTTTACAAGTGTAATTTGTGTCTTCATATTGAGCACCGATAGATATTTGACTTATGTAAGTAAATGTTTTCTCATCAGTGGTCTGCAACGTTTTATTTTCAGAAGCCCTGACAGGCTGATCTCCTCTAAGCCATTGTACAGTAAGTTTGTCTGGGTAATAATCCTTCAACTGGCACTGCAACACGATGCTATCACCTTCCTCTTTACTCAGCAGAGCAATAGTGGGAAGAGTGACAGGTTTTACTATTGAAACAAAGAAAGAATCGATTAACTTGCAATGTGGTTTAAACAGAACATATAAGAGGTACAAAGTTTATGAAAATCTTAATCAATCATACGAATACTAGTCTTTTTCAATAAATTAAAATAGACAAAATAATGATACGCCCTGTTCATGCTTCAGTGGGTGGTTATTTACATCATGAGAGTTTTTAAAGTTGCAGATACTGGAATAGAAAAAAAAAGATGGACAGAAAAGGAAATGAAAAAACATGCTTCAGAAAACATAGCGAATAGCAGATGGAAGCGTTAAGTAACAGTCAAGCTGAAATAGCAACCAAAAGCAGAACTGAAACCCATCTGCATCTTTGAGACAGGGTTTAGCACATCTGCACAGGAAAGACACCTTTCCATTTACATAAAATTACTCTCCTGTTATGCAATTTATGTTTTAATATACTTTGCAGCATGAAATTTCACACTTACAAATATTCACACAAAGATGCCGTGCTTCAGTCACCCAATGAACAAAGTCTTGCAGATTTGGAGAAAATTAAGGATTGGATTTAAGAAACGTATGTGCAGTTTATTATATTCAGAAATTAGGAAAATAATTCAAAACCTAGTGGCAGTGTATATAAACATTTTTAGAGCAACATTAGTTTATCATGCAAATCAGTATTTTTCCTTGAGATGTCAAAAAAAAAAAAATACAAGAGAAGTCAAATCGTTTCTTTCTTTTATTAAAGTAAAATCTAAAAACAAACAAACTGCACAATCACATATTTACAAAAAAAGAAGAAAAAAAGAATAACTGTCATAGTCTTAAAGCTGTTCTTCTGAAAGGCCTTGCATCATGTCCTTAAAGGGATCTTTCATTGCACCTGAAAGTACAATTTGACACCAATTACAGCAATGAAAACAATTTCTGTTTAACATGCTTATATCAATAAAATAAATGTCAATAAAGATACAAAGCCAATTTTTTTGCATCATCTTTCTCCAAATGATAACCAACTCAAATGCTCCTATAAAATCTTGTCTCATGTTTATCGTCAATTGAAAATGAGCTAAAAAAAAGTCTAAAAGTGTATACCTTAACAAAAGTAGCTCCTATGCTGTAGAACAAGGTGATGAGGAAAAGGAAAACAAAGGTTACAGCAGTGTTTGAATTGCCGCTGTCATCTGTATCAATGGGTTCAAACAGGGGATGCTCTATCCACACGACCCACGCTGCGGAAACCAACAAGAACACGTTCACATTAAGACACTGTCCAACACAAGCCGAGTATAAGAGTCTGGCTGTGATGATTTTAAACAATTTGCCTGTCCATCCTTATTAAAAAATAATAGACAGATGGACTAAAGGCACGATTTTGAAGATTTTAATCAATTCACCTGTCCATCCTTATTTACAATTAGACAGGTGGACTAAAGGCAGGAATATGCAGTAAAATTAAACCAATTAGAATCTTGTGAGGGACAAAGAACCTTTAATGAATCATATCGTTTCTGAAATTTGATGATTTATATTTATTTATCTTAACCTGCTTACTACATAATTAAATCAAATATTTAAAGAAAGGTGACCATGAATGTATCAATCAAAACGGCAAAAAAGTTGTGAATGTGTCTTGGCATGCTGTAGATGAACCGATGAGACTAAGAATTATCATTCTCTATGCCCTGAACTATAAAAAAATGGAGAGCATTATGTGTCTGAGTGATCATAACATCAAACCGTTCAAATGACGTACAATACACACACACCGACCAGTAAGCATTTACTCTCATTATTTAGAGTTTTATGTGCCTGCTAATGGTACTTTGTCTTCTGAATAAAATTATTTTAAAAATCGTAAGTATATATATTTTAAAGTAGCCTACTCTTAAAATGCCTCACTTTGATGTATTATTATTTTAACTGTTTAATGTTTTCATTTTTTAAATTTCAATTTATTTGGAGTGATGTTATGTTATGATGTCTTTGTGACCTTATATGCTCACATATACACAGGGACAGACACATGTAAAACTGGCATGAAAACATAAATTAAGTGCACAGGAAATATGCTTAGTTTCTTTTTTTATTAGTCTTTTACTAAATGTGATATGAATGAAATTCTCTCAAAAAGCAAGAAGCCACAAACATTAAAGACGAACACACTTACAATTATGGACATGCAACTCAAAAACAAAAAGAAACACAAGATGAACAAGATAAACACTCAACAAGCATCACAGGAAGACATCACATGCATAACGATCTATTCCTTGCAGCATGCAGGGGTATTCATGCTTAGATTAATTACAACTGGCTTATCAATATTATCAGCAATATATCTTGTCAGTACGCGCATTTTTTCATCAATGGTTTCATGGTACACTACACAACTGTAGACTGTACCACTATTCCATTCGGAAGAATCCACTGTGATCTGACTGTAGACTGAGAAGAATTGATCATTCTGCATTGGCTGGCTAGTTATGTTATTGTACCCAATCGCAGGTTCATCATCAACAAGCCAAGACACAAACACCTCCTTGGGGTAGAAATCCTTCACATAACATGTCAGGGTCATCGTTTCCCCCTCTTTGTAGTCTGGGGGTGCTAACATGTAAACAGAGGGTCTCTTCTCGCTTTCTTTACCTAGTAAGACAAGATCACAATTAAGACAACAATACTGAGTCCCTCATTTTCTTCTTGTTATTATTTTTTGATAAACTTCATTGTCAATTGTAATGAAGACTGTATATAGGCCTATCAAGAGACCTTATGGAAGCAAGAACTGTGTAACATTTTACAAAAAAGAAAAAAACATACCTTTTTCTCTGGAGAACGTCTTCTCCTTGGGCTGTGGTAGGCCTGAGTGATTAACTGTGCACGTAAATATTGTGCCATTGCTCCATTCTTCATAGCCTATAGGGGCTTTAAGTTCCACTTTTAATCTGTTCTTGAAATCTTCCTCTGATGCCTCAGCGATGATGAAATCATTTGCTTTAATCTCTATTTTTTTGAATCCTGGATTTTCCCCAGAAGCGTTGCACTTCAGCTCTCCTCGTCTATTTTTCAGCATGTCTTCAAGGGAGGGGGGGACTATATCAACAGCAATAGCGCATTGTTGCATAGAAGCTATGTACAAAAATCAGACATGCAACAGGTTAGAGAGAGGTAAACATATTATGAATAAAGAAACATTCACAGTCCTCAAGAGAAAACATACCTGTATGTTGGGCCTCTCTGACTTGCTTTCCCATCTTGTGGTCGAACTCGCACGTAATATTGACGTCTTTGTTCTTCAATGTGTCGACACTGATTTGAAAAATGCTTGTGGCACTATACAAGGTTACTGAGGCATTCTTCTTACTTGTGTCATAGGTGTCTATCGCATTTTTCACCTCATCATCCTGAAACCACTTAAATGAGTATTTTTTAGGCGAAAACTGCTGGGCTAAACACGAGAAGGTTGCTGTCCCACTCTCTAACTCGTTTTTCGTAGGTTTTGTTAAGACGACAGTTGCAGGCTGATCTGGCGGTGGAGCTGGCAACATACAGGAGAAAGCAGAGAGGACATGAAAAGCAAGAAAATAGTGCAACATGCTTTATTAGGCAAAGCACATAGATGCTCTTGAGTTTGAAAGTCAATGTTAAATGTTGTAGCCTACTTATATTTAACTTATTTTTTTTATTTTTTTCCTTTATCTTTTGTTTATAAAACAAGAAGAAATCTCATATGCCATCGTTTTCCCTGGCATGAGGTCAGAGAAAAAGTATTTCTAAAGGACAAAGCATATTATGTACTTTTCTGTTCTAATAATTTTTAGATCTTTAGCCTTGCTGTTCTCAGCTAGTGTAAAACATTTGCTGTCATTAGACTTTGATAAAGGAAAACTGCTTGACATGCACACAAATATAAAAGCAGGTTCATTAAAAAAGTTCAATCAATGATTTGACAAAACTAAAAGATTGTTCTAAAATGTCTCTTCAAACATGAGCCTCCTCAAAGAAAATCATCAATCTTGACCCAACAGCAATACAATAGAGAGGGACACATGAATTAGCTACATTGTCAAATGTAAAGTGTTAGACATTTCAGGGATGTAACTTGGACTTTATCAACAGCAATATCGCTGCAGTCTTGCATAGAAGCTATGTACAAAAATCAGACATGCAACAGATTTAGAGAGAGGTAAACATCTTATGAATATAGAAACATTCACAATCCTCAAGAGAAAACATACCTGTATATTGGGCCTCTTTGACTTGCTTTCCCATCTTGTGCTCGAACTCGCACTTAACTTTGACGTCTGTGTTCGTCCATGTGTCGGCACTGATTTGAAAAATGCTTGTTGCATTATACAAGGTTACTGAGGCAATCTTCTCACTTGTGTCATAGGTGTCTATCGCATTTTTCACCACATCATCCTGAAACCACTTAAACGAGTATGTTTTAGGCGAAAACTGCCGGGCTAAACATGAGAAGGTTGCTGTCCCACTCTCTAACTCCTTTTCTGTAGGTTTTGTTAAGACGACAGTTGCAGGCAGATCTGGAACTGGCAACATACAGGAGAAAACAGAGAGAACATGAAAAGCAAGAAAATGCTTGCTTTTTCTCAAAATTTAATGATTAAATTTTTATTATGTATTTTTAATCACATTTTCTTTAGGGTGACTTGTAACATCTTGTCCAGGGACTACGGATGAAAAATAGCCTTTGGCTAATTCTGGTACATTTACAGGATGTTTTTATTAATGTACAATGTCCCTGTCAAACTAAATAAAAAAAAATTTAAAAAATGGTGCAACATGCTTTATTAGGCAAAGCACATATATGCTCTTGAGTTTGAACGTCAATGTTAAATGTTTAGCCTATATTTATTTTTAACTTATATATTTTTTTCTTTTTCCTTCATCTTTTGTTTATAAAACAAGAAGAAATCTCATATGCCATTGTTTTCCCTGGCATGAGGTCAGAGAAAAAGTATTTCTAAAGGACTAAGCATATTATGTACTTTTCTGTTCTAATGTTTTTTAGATCTTTAGCCTTGCTGTTCTCAGCTAGTGTAAAACATTTACTGTCATTAGACTTTGATAAAGGAAAACTGCTTGACATGCACAAAAATATAAAAGCAGGTTCATTAAAAAAGTTCAATCAATGATTTGACAAAACTAAAAGATTGTTCTAAAATGTCTCTTCAAACATGAGCCTCCTCAAAGAAAATCATCAATCTTGACCCAACAGCAATACAATAGAGAGGGACACATGAATTAGCTACATTGTCAAATGTAAAGTGTTAGACATTTCAGGGATGTAACTTGGACTTTATCAACAGCAATATCGCTGCAGTCTTGCATAGAAGCTATGTACAAAAATCAGACATGCAACAGATTTAGAGAGAGGTAAACATCTTATGAATATAGAAACATTCACAGTCCTCAAGAGAAAACATACCTGTATATTGGGCCTCTTTGACTTGCTTTCCCATCTTGTGCTCGAACTCGCACTTAACTTTGACGTCTTTGTTCTTCAATGTGTCGGCACTGATTTGAAAAATGCTTGTGGCACTATACAAGGTTACTGAGGCCTTCTTCTCACTTGTGTCATAGGTGTCTATCGCATTTGTCACCTCCTTATCATCCAGAAACCACTTAAACGAGTATGCTTTAGGCGAAAACTGCCGGGCTGAACACGAGAAGGTTGCTGTCCCATTCTCTAACTCCTTTTTTGTAGGTTCTGTTAAGACGACAGTTGCAGGCCGATCTGGCGTTGGAGCTGGCAACATACAGGAGAAAGCAGAGAGGACATGAAAAGCAAGAAAATGCTTGCTTTTTCTCAAAATGTAATGATTCAATTTTCTATTATGTATTTTTAATCACATTTTCTTTAGGGTGACTTGTAACATCTTGTCCAGGGACTACGGATGAAAAATAGCCTTTGGCTAATTCTGGTACATTTACAGGAATGTTTTTATTAATGTACAATGTCCCTGTCAAAAAAAAATAAAAAAAATAAAAAATGGTGCAACATGCTTTATTAGGCAAAGCACATATATGACCCTGGACCACAAAACCAGTCTTATGGGTAATTTTCTTTTTATTGAGATTTATACATCATCTGAAAGCTGAATACATAATCTTTCCATTGATGTATGGTTTGTTAGGATAGGACAATATTTGGCCGGGATACAACTATTTGAAAATCTGGAATCTGAGGGTACAGAAAAATCGAAATATTGAGAAAATCGCCTTTAAAGTTGTCCATTTCTGTTGGCGATAGTGCTGCATCCATTCACAAAAATAAATGTTTTATATATTTAAGGTGGGAAATTTACATAATATCTTCATGGAACATGATCTTTACTTAATATCCTAATGATTTTTGGCATAAAAGAAAAATCTATAATTTTGACCCATACAATGTTTTGTTGGTTATTGCCACAAATATACCCGTGCAACATAAGACTGGTTTTGTGATCCAGGGTCACATATATGCTCTTGAGCTTGAACGTCAATGTTAAATGTTGTAGCCTATATTTATATTTAACTTTTTTTTTTTTTTTTTTTTTTTTTTTTTTATAAAACAAGAAGAAATCTTATATGCCATTGTTTTCCCTGGCATGAGGTCAGAGAAAAGTATTTCTAAAGGACTAAGCATATTATGTACTTTTCTGTTCTAATGTTTTTTAGATCTTTAGCCTTGCTGTTCTCAGCTAGTGTAAAACATTTACTGTCATTAGACTTTGATAAAGGAAAACTGCTTGACATGCACACAAATATAAAAGCAGGTTCATTAAAAAAGTTCATTCAATGATTTGACAAAACTAAAACATTGTTCTAAAATGTCTCTTCAAACATGAGCCTCCTCAAAGAAAATCATCAATCTTGACCCAACAGCAATACAATAGAGAGGGACACATGAATTAGCTACATTGTCAAATGTAAAATGTTAGACATTTCAGGGATGTAACTTGGACTATATCAACAGCAATATCGCTGCAGTCTTGCATAGAAGCTATGTACAAAAATCAGACATGCAACAGATTTAGAGAGAGGTAAACATCTTATGAATATAGAAACATTCACAGTCCTCAAGAGAAAACATACCTGTATATTGGGCCTCTTTGACTTGCTTTCCCGTCTCGTGCTCGAACTCGCACTTAACTTTGACGTCTGTGTTCGTCCATGTGTCGGCACTGATTTGAAAAATGCTTGTGGCACTATACAAGGTTACTGAGGCCTTCTTCTCACTTGTGTTATTGGTGTCTTTCGCATTTTTCACCACATCATCCAGAAACCACTTAAACGAGTATGTTTTAGGCGAAAACTGCCGGGCTAAACACGAGAAGGTTGCTGTCCCACTCTCTAACTCCTTTTTTGTAGGTTCTGTTAAGACGACAGTTGCAGGCAGATCTGGAGCTGGCAACATACAAGAGAAAACAGAGAGAACATGAAAAGCAAGAAAATGCTTGCTTTTTCTCAAAATTTAATGATTACATTTTTATTATGTATTTTTAATCACATTTTCTTTAGGGTGACTTGTAACATCTTGTCCAGGAACTACGGATGAAAAATAGCCTTTGGCTAATTCTGGTACATTTACAGGATGTTTTTATTAATGTACAATGTCCCTGTCAAACAAAAAAAAAAAAAAAAAAAAAATGGTGCAACATGCTTTATTAGGCAAAGCACATATATGCTCTTGAGTTTGAACGTCAATATTAAATGTTGTAGCCTATATTTATATTTAACTTATTATTTTTTTATTTTTCCTTTATCTTTTGTTTATAAAACAAGAAGAAATCTCGTAATGCCATTGTATTCCCTGGCATGAGGTCAGAGAAAAAGTATTTCTAAAGGACTAAGCATATTATGTACTTTTCTGTTCTAATGTTTTTTAGATCTTTAGCCTTGCTGTTCTCAGCTAGTGTAAAACATTTACTGTCATTAGACTTTGATAAAGGAAAACTGCTTGACATGCACAAACATATAAAAGCAGGTTCATTAAAAAAGTTCAATCAATGATTTGACAAAACTAAAACATTGTTCTAAAATGTCTCTTCAAACATGAGCCTCCTCAAAGAAAATCATCAATCTTGACCCAACAGCAATACAATAGAGAGGGACACATGAATTAGCTACATTGTCAAATGTAAAGTGTTAGACATTTCAGGGATGTAACTTGGACTTTATCAACAGCAATATCGCTGCAGTCTTGCATAGAATCTACAAAAATCAGACATGCAACAGATTTAGAGAGAGGTAAACATCTTATGAATATAGAAACATTCACAGTCCTCAAGAGAAAACATACCTGTATATTGGGCCTCTTTGACTTGCTTTCCCATCTTGTGCTCGAACTCGCACTTAACTTTGACGTCTGTGTTCGTCCATGTGTCGGCACTGATTTGAAAAATGCTTGTGGCACTATACAAGGTTACTGAGGCATTCTTCTTCCTTGTGTCATAGGTGTCTATCGCATTTGTCACCTCCTTATCATCCAGAAACCACTTAAACGAGTATGCTTTAGGCGAAAACTGCCGGGCTAAACACGAGAAGGTTGCTGTCCCACTCTCTAACTCCTTTTTTGTAGGTTCTGTTAAGACGACAGTTGCAGGCAGATCTGGCGTTGGAGCTGGCAACATACAGGAGAAAGCAGAGAGGACATGAAAAGCAAGAAAATGCTTGCTTTTTCTCAAAATGTAATGATTCAATTTTCTATTATGTATTTTTAATCACATTTTCTTTAGGGTGACTTGTAACATCTTGTCCAGGGACTACGGATGAAAAATAGCCTTTGTCTAATTCTGGTACATTTACAGGATGTTTTTATTAATGTACAATGTCCCTGTCAAAAAAAAAAAAAAAAAAAAAAAAAAAAAAATGGTGCAACATGCTTTATTAGGCAAAGCACATAATATGCTCTTGAGTTTGAACGTCAATGTTAAATGTTGTAGCCTATATTTATATTTAACTTTTTTTATTTTATTTTTTTATTATAAAACAAGAAGAAATCTTATATGCCATTGTATTCCCTGGCATGAGGTCAGAGAAAAGTATTTCTAAAGGACTAAGCATATTATGTACTTTTCTGTTCTAATGTTTTTTAGATCTTTAGCCTTGCTGTTCTCAGCTAGTGTAAAACATTTACTGTCATTAGACTTTGATAAAGGAAAACTGCTTGACATGCACAAACATATAAAAGCAGGTTCATTAAAAAAGTTCAATCAATGATTTGACAAAACTAAAAGATTGTTCTAAAATGTCTCTTCAAACATGAGCCTCCTCAAAGAAAATCATCAATCTTGACCCAACAGCAATACAATAGAGAGGGACACATGAATTAGCTACATTGTCAAATGTAAAATGATAGACATTTCAGGGATGTAACTTGGACTTTATCAACAGCAATATCGCTGCAGTCTTGCATAGAAGCTATGTACAAAAATCAGACATGCAACAGATTTAGAGAGAGGTAAACATCTTATGAATATAGAAACATTCACAATCCTCAAGAGAAAACATACCTGTATATTGGGCCTCTTTGACTTGCTTTCCCATCTTGTGCTCGAACTCGCACTTAACTTTGACGTCTGTGTTCGTCCATGTGTCGGCACTGATTTGAAAAATGCTTGTTGCATTATACAAGGTTACTGAGGCCTTCTTCTCACTTGTGTTATGGGTGTCTTTCGCATTTTTCACCTCATCATCCTGAAACCACTTAAACGAGTATGTTTTAGGCGAAAACTGCTGGGCTAAACATGAGAAGGTTGCTGTCCCACTCTCTAACTCCTTTATTGTAGGTACTGTTAAGACGACAGTTGCAGGCAGATCTGGAACTGGCAACATACAAGAGAAAGCAGAGAGAACATGAAAAGCAAGAAAATGCTTGCTTTTTCTAAAATAATTATGATTAAATTTTATTATGTATTTTTAATCACATTTTCTTTAGGGTGACTTGTAACATCTTGTCCAGGAACTACGGATGAAAAATAGCCTTTGGCTAATTCTGGTACATTTACAGGATGTTTTTATTAATGTACAATGTCCCTGTCAAACTAAATAAAAAAAATAAAAAAAATTGGTGCAACATGCTTTATTAGGCAAAGCACATATATGCTCTTGAGTTTGAACGCCAATGTTAAATGTTGTAGCCTATATTTATATTTAACTTTTTTTTTATTTTTTTTTTTATTATAAAACAAGAAGAAATCTCATATGCCATTGTTTTCCCTGGCATGAGGTCAGAGAAAAGTATTTCTAAAGGACAAAGCATATTATGTACTTTTCTGTTCTAATAATTTTTAGATCTTTAGCCTTGCTGTTCTCAGCTAGTGTAAAACATTTACTGTCATTAGACTTTGATAAAGGAAAACTGCTTGACATGCACAAACATATAAAAGCAGGTTCATTAAAAAAGTTCAATCAATGATTTGACAAAACTAAAAGATTGTTCTAAAATGTCTCTTCAAACATGAGCCTCCTCAAAGAAAATCATCAATCTTGACCCAACAGCAATACAATAGAGAGGGACACATGAATTAGCTACATTGTCAAATGTAAAGTGTTAGACATTTCAGGGATGTAACTTGGACTTTATCAACAGCAATATCGCTGCAGTCTTGCATAGAAGCTATGTACAAAAATCAGACATGCAACAGATTTAGAGAGAGGTAAACATCTTATGAATATAGAAACATTCACAGTCCTCAAGAGAAAACATACCTGTATATTGGGCCTCTTTGACTTGCTTTCCCGTCTCGTGCTCGAACTCGCACTTAACTTTGACGTCTGTGTCCGTCCATGTGTCGGCACTGATTTGAAAAATGCTTGTGGCACTATACAAGGTTACTGAGGCATTCTTCTTACTTGTGTCATAGGTGTCTATCGCATTTGTCTCCTTATCATCCTGAAACCACTTAAATGAGTATTTTTTAGGCGAAAACTGCCGGGCTAAACACGAGAAGGTTGCTGTCCCACTCTTTAACTCCTTTTTTGTAGGTACTGTTAAGACGACAGTTGCAGGCAGATCTGGCGTTGGAGCTGGCAACATACAGGAGAAAACAGAGAGGACATGAAAAGCAAGAAAATGCTTGCTTTTTCTCAAAATGTAATGATTCAATTTTCTATTATGTATTTTTAATCACATTTTCTTTAGTGACTTGTAACATCTTGTCCAGGGACTACGGATGAAAAGTAGCCTTTGGCTAATTCTGGTACATTTATAGGAATGTTTTTATTAATGTACAATGTCCCTGTCAAACTAAATAAAAAAAATGAAAAAAATTAAACAAATGGTGCAACATGCTTTATTAGGCAAAGCACATATATGCTCTTGAGCTTGAACGTCAATGTTAAATGTTGTAGCCTATATTTATATTTAACTTATTTTTATTTTTTTATTTTTCCTTTATCTTTTGTTTATAAAACAAGAAGAAATCTCATATGCCATTGTTTTCCCTGGCATGAGGTCAGAGAACAAGTATTTCTAAAGGACTAAGCATATTATGTACTTTTCTGTTCTAATGTTTTTTAGATCTTTAGCCTTGCTGTTCTCAGCTAGTGTAAAACATTTGCTGTCATTAGACTTTGATAAAGGAAAACTGCTTGACATGCACAAACATATAAAAGCAGGTTCATTGGTATTAAAAAAGTTCAATCAATGATTTGACAAAACTATAGGAGTGTGCTAAAATGTCTATTCAAACATCCACAAAGAAACAATATCCCCACTGCAATATACAAAACACTGAACCCAACAGCAATAACAAAGAGACACATGAAGTAGCTAAAATGTAACATGTAAAAATGTTAGACATTTCAGAGATGTGACTTACCTGCTACTTCAGCTGATAAAGTGCCTTTCGAATTTGACGCTTCACATGTGTAATTGTTTTGAGGATTCCAGGTGCTTTTCTTCACACGCATATGGCTGATTTTGGTATAGTCTCCGTCTCTCCCGAACGCTGGATACTGCACGAAAGTATTCAGGTCTTTAGTTGTATCCTTCCACCTGAAAGTGAGTGAGTCCGCAGGTGAGAAACCTCTGGCCAAGCAGCCAACGGTGAGGAACCCATCAGAATCAGCAGAACACTGAGACAGGGCGAAGATTGACTTCGGCGCAGATGGTTGAGCTGGTTGAGCTGTAGAGACATTACATCTTTCTCAGACAATAAACTACAACATAACGTAATATAGGCCTTCGTATGCAACACTATTAGGCCATGTCAAAAGAACGAATGAACCAATGAATGAATGAATGAATGAAAAAAAAATAAAAAAATTGAGATTACATCGCTATCTTCGCTTTACATCAGAGTCCTGTGACCATGTTGATAAACTGCTTAAGGCTACTTTGAAAGTAAGTCATCTTTTCTTCTTCTTCTTTAAGACTGGTCATAACTTTTTTTTTTTTAAAGTAAGTTACTTTAACAAGTATATTGGTCTAATCTGAATTTAAAAAGTAAGACTGATTAGGCTACCCCTTGGTTAACTGTTGGTCAGTCTTAGTCGGTCGGTCGCGAAAAAACATAAAATTTCGGAATTTCAGAAAATTAGTGGAAACATTTTTTTTCTTTCTTACACTCTTAAAAATAAAGGTTCCAAAAGGGAGTTTTCACGGTGATAGCCTTGAATAACTATTTTGGGTTCCTCAAAGAACCTTAGTGAACAGTTCTTAAAATAAACATTTTTTTTTTCTTAGTGTGAAGAACATTTTAATAGCTAATCTAAAGAACTAACCTTTTGTGCAATGGAAAGGATCCATGGACGTTAAAGGTTATTCATGGAACCATCAATGTAATTTAAGAACCTTTGTTTTTAACAGTGTAGATGCTGTATGTCATATAGCATAGGCCTATATGTACAGTCATATTTATGATCAGACATAGGCCCATAGGCTAAAAAATAAAAGATTATCTAAACGAATAATAATGTATTAGGCTACTGGATAATGACTGCATAATGACTTTTCATTTTGTTTCAAATTAAACAGTTCTTGTAACTTATGAAGTGTAAATTAAAAAACAAATGTAATAAAAATTCCAACCATTAGAGAATTTTAAATAAAAGCATTGTATAGCAGTTTGTAACTTTGAACTATGAAATCATATGAAAAAAAAAACGAAAAATGTATCATTAAAAAAACAAATAGCCCCAAAAATACTGCAAACAAACACCCCTCGCACTTCTAAAAGTTCAGTTTTTTATTTTATTATTTTATTTTCATTGTGCTGGAAATAATTTCTTGAATAGCAGTTGTTAAACAAAAAATAAATACATTTAAATCTCCAATTGTCCTCTTCATGCATTGACAGATAAAGGCTACCTTTCTAAATCAGTAAGCAAAGCCAGTTTATTATTATTATTATATTAATATTATTTAATAATATCGGGAAGCAATCAACAACTTAAAATATAACACATTATATTAGTGGATATCAGTGCATAAAGTTAAAACGAGACGTTACAGTTTAGTTAGGATTTTTAGTCTTATATTTATGCTCCGGCTGTTTTCAGCGTCTATTGAGCAGTTTAAGGAAACACATGAGAGAATAATGTACAACGAAAGGAGTCGTTTAAGAATAACTACAGTTGTATTTTTGTTCGTTTTTAACATGAGCAATATTACAAAATGATGTAGGCCTAGTCTTTTAAATCTAATGAAATGGACAACTACTAAATTAAGACAGTTTGCAATAGAAAACTCTGTTAACGATATAATAAAAATAATAATAAAAAAATAAAACACACGTGAAATTTTGTCTTTTTTACGATACAAATGCCCTTGCAATTAATCATAAAATCTTACTGTTTGTTACGGTGACTTTGGTGCCGCTTCCCCAGTAGTCGAAAGCCCAGTTACACAATATCTTTTTAATGTTACAGTGCAGTATAAAAATACAACGCTCAGAGTCTGTTGAACGACCTATAGCCAATTCCTTGTTTTATTTGAATGCACAAATACAATTATTTCGAATTTAATTATTCATAATCTGAATATTTGCGTTTCTAAATTACTTTAGACTATATGTGCTGACTTTAATTGTCTAATCGCATAACAAGAAAATCTCGACATTGAAATGTTGCTTTAATGTAAAAGACAGCTTTTTCGACAAAATAACTGCGCACACATTTATAGGCTACATAAATTAGATTTTGATTTGGTAGGTGAATATTTTTCTTACCTGACGAGACAGTGACCATTGTTCCTTTCCCCCAGTAGGCAAAAGCATTGTCACACTGACATTTTACCAGGGGATATTGTACAAAAATAGCAGCTATATCATATGTTTACCTCTTAACAAGTAGCTTTCATTTAGGCTATTATTATTGAACTATTTAGGCTTTTATTTAGCCTTAGCCAAAATGGACTAGAAACGGAAATTTACATTTAGCCAATAGGCTATTTAAAACGTGCCAAGATTATTGAGAGGATTCTTTCTTACCAGATGTCACTGTGACAGACGTGCCTTTCCCCCAGTAGTCAAAGGCAGTATCACAGTGATACTTTTAATTTCTTCAGTGCACAAAAACACAAACGATCTTTTCCATATTAGCCGACCTTAAAACCTGACTTATTTCGTAATTTATATTCAAATTATCCATGATATTTTTTTCTCTGACTAAAAAGTGTTGTTAATAAGTTAATAATCGGCTCTAGAAATATGTTTCATAGCTATGCATAACGATTCATATTTTGCTGATTGGTTCGTAAGCTATTTCATTAATTTGACTTCTTACCTGATGTTACAGTCACCGCTGTTCCCTTTCCCCAGTAGACAAAGGCACCGTCACAGCGGGAAGGTTCACGATAAGAGCCATATCATAACCACAATAATACATTTTCATAGGCAACATTTTGTCTAGGCCGACGTTCTCAAAACGATTTAGTTTGATAGGTTAGTTCGCACTTTCTTTAATCGGAGAGTTTTAGCTACGCGTTATTTATTTACCGTTACCGACGCATCTTTACACTGTTAACCAAGGTAAAACTTGTAAATACGTCTGCATGTTAGTTTTGTGACAAGAAAGACTACCTGATCTTCCAAAATAAGTTAAAACAACAAAAAAAACAAAAAAAGTAAATAACAGAAAATAACGGCAATAACTTACCTGAGGAAACGGTGACTTTGGTCCCTTTCCCCCAGTAGTCGAAGTAATCGACACAGTGACTGATGCCTTTGAGTTACTGACCAAAAAAACCACACGAAGCAGCGATGGTCATGTGATCAAAATAACTTTGGTCAGAATAAATGGATCCAGTGAAAACTTATCTCGCCTTTCTATTGTTCAGAAGCTGATCTATAGAAATATTAGAAATATTAGCAGAAATATTAAAAGCACTTATGTTGCATTAGCCTTTATATACTATTCAAAACATGATGACCCTGAAATTAGAAAGCACATTTTATAGGATAATAATCTGAACCAAACTCTTCCTGCTTCTGCCCTCAGTACAGATGTGTGCTTGCATTTACTAATAGGCCTAATTAAATAGAATAAAACATATTTTGAACGAAAAATCATAATATAGTTGTGGTCAGAATTAACCCTGGTAAATATGATAAAAAAATGGCTGTAAAAAATAAATCTGCATTGTTTATCCTTTTGATCTTTCATTCAAAAAAAAAAAAAAAAAAAATGGAATCACATTATAAAATAAATGCTTTTCTCCAAAAGACGCTGGCCATAATTAATGGCTCCCTGTTATTAAATACTTTTTGCAACCTCCTTTTCCCAAGATAACAGATCTGAGTTTTCTTCTATAATGCCTGATGAGTTTGGAGAATAACTGACAAGAGATCAGAGACCATTCCTCCATACAGAATCTCTCCAGATCCTTCAGATTCACAAGTTCATGTTGGTGCTTCTTCTGTTCAGTTCACACCACTCATTTTCTATAGGGTTCAGTTTAGGGGACTGGGACGGTCATGGCAGAAGCTTCATGTGCTCAGTTACCCATTTTTGTGTTGATTTTGATGTTTGTTTTGGACCATTGTCCTGATGGAAGATCCAACCACGGCCCATTATAAGATTTCTAGCAGAGGCTGTCAGGTTTATATTTTTTATGATGGATGATTAAGGGAATTTGGCCTTTGTGTTTCCTCATATTTAAACTCATGTGAAACAATAAGTCATAGCTAGACAATTTCATGTTCTTAGTCACCCTGGTGTGCTAAAAAAAGGTAAATATTAATGGGAATATACTTCAGAGATATTTTACTCATAAAAAATTCTAGGGGTGCCAATAATTGTGGCCAACGTGTTTTGGAGAAAAACATTTATTTCATAATGTGAATGTGAAATTGTGTGGCCTATATTTCACTCTGTAAATTCAAGAAAATGTTTAAAAACAAGGTGATAAATAATTATATAACTCAATATCATCTTAAGAAATTTGCCAAAATAAGACCCTTTCTCTCCCTCTCTCTGGGCAATACAGAAAAACTAATGCATGCATTTATAACTAGTGGCATGCTTGATTGTAATGCCCTCCTTTCTGGTCTACCAAAGACTACAATTAATACAAAACTCTGCTGCTCGAGAATTGACAAAGACCAAGAAGAGAAAACACATTATACCTATACTAAAGTCACTACACTGGTTACGTGTCACACTGTGGTTTTCTCAGGAACAGACTGAAGACTCAGATTAAAGATGCAAACTCAGACTTTACAGTTTTTCTCAATTGCTAAAACACTAAAAGCCATTGGATGAACAAAGTTCTCAGTTGCCTGAACTCATTTGTGCAGTGTGTTGTCAATACCTCAAACCATTTCACATAAAACACAATTTGCAATCTCACTTAGACTTTTCAGCAAAACTCCAAACAGATTCTCATTCTCAAAACACATTCTGCACTCTAATGCACACGTCATCCAGACATCCATACTGTTAAACACAAGTGCCAACAATCAAATACAAATAGAGAACACACATCATTGATTGAACACAACCACTCAAAATTGATTTAACCTGTTTCAAATGATGCCAAAAGACAAGAAGCAGCACACTGATCACATCTTTACTCCTTTGATTTTTGTCCCTTTTAGTATTGTATACAGTAGTACAGTGCATTGCAGGCTGTATACTGTACAATGAACAAATTGTATGGCCCTGAATATTGTGCTTTCCATTTGTTAACAGTACTGACTGCTCAATGGATTTTGACTGATTGCAGGTTCATATCAACAAAGAACAAGAATTACTGTATCACAGAGACAAAGGACAAGTTTGTGAGATGCAGGGTATAGTACTGTAAAAATAGGGGTACAAGGAGGAGGAAGAACAACATTTTTTTTGCAAAGAGCAAAGCAGAGTAGTAATTTCTGATCAGTTTTGAGCTACTATGATAGAACATGTTTTCGTTCATCAAAAGACAATGACGGAAAAATATTACATTTGTTTTGAGATTAAAAATGTACTTCTCCCTGAACTTTTTGATGGTACAGTAAGGTGTCACGGGTAAGTCTAAACAGAATATCAGTCCATAGATATCTTTCTGGAACTATATGTTTTGAACAATGTGTTTTCAATTTTTTGATGTATTGTTTACTGACTGCTTGATAGTGTATATAATTTTGATCACTTTTTTTATGATTTGAGAGCAGTGTTTGATTTTGAACACAGGTAAAACTGTTTTGAGGCGAAAGCTTCATTTTGCAAGAGGAGTCAGAGGTTTTGTAAATAGTGCTTGAAGATGAGGTTTTGTGTTCAATGTTTTCAGAAAAAGGAGCAAGGTTTCAGAAATTGTGTTTTAGCAATTGAGAAAACTGTAATAGTAACTCTCTGGAACAAGCTGACAGGCAGGGAAAACACACATTAAAACACACATAAACTTTTATTAGATTATAAGGCATTGCATGGATTTGCTCCAGACTATCTTTCAAAAATGCTTACAGTGAACCTATAAGGACTCTCAGATCATCATTTGTTTTAATAGTACCACAAAGTAGAAGTGCTTTTAGCCACTATGCTCCTTGCCTCTGGAATAACTTTCAAGAGGAAGTAAGACGTGCTGAAAATATGAATCATTTTCAGTCTACATTAAAAATCTTTTTCTTTAGTCTGGCCTTCCTGTAATATCTTGTAAGGGTGGAATTCCTGCAGAGGTTGAAGCTGCAAGACTGCCGAATGATTAAAGAAATGTTATTAGCAAGATGGTAGAAAACTGCACATTTCTCGTCTGTTCCACCCACTGCCACTTATACCAACGACGGAAATAAGCGCAGTTACAATAGCTTAATATGTGGGAGACGAGATTGTATTGCAATTTGTAGCACTTCATAGTCAACACCAAATCAAAACTAGTTAGCACATAAGTCCGGCGTCGGACCAGCGCAGAAGGTCTTTTCTGTCTTTTTCTCAAGGCAAAGTATTTTTTTTATTAAATGCAATATATTAATCATATATTTACTCGTTATTTCATCTGACTCCATAAATGAAAGGTTTTAATAATATCTGTGCCTCACTAAAAGTGAGCGAATGTTTGACTATTCCGTTTAACTCTTCAATGAAAATAATGTCAAAGTCAGTTAGAATAATCAAATGTATCAATTTATTATGTCAGGTAAATGTATCATGCCAATTTCATAATCAATTCAAAGATAATCGATACAAAACATCAATTGCTCTGGAATAGAGAGAAGATGCAACCCAACATTAAGAAATACGTGAGGCTAAGAGATCTCTCTCTTAGCCTCACGGACCAATCTGAAGTCCAGAAAAGGCCCCGAACTCCCTGCTGTATTTCATTAAATAGCCAGACCTCGGAAACATGGAAACATGTGCTAACAAAAGAAATTTGCATTCAGAGGTCGCACCTTTTGGGAGTGTGTGACCATTTGTCTTGAGAGACCACCTTCGTTTAAACTCTTAAAAACCTTATTACCTTTTGTTTTACTTATTGAAAATGAGACATTTGTACCAGTCGCACTGTGACATTTTAAATGATACCAAACATGAAAAATACTCTGTGTTAATCATTCACATTAAACTATACATTTTCTTGGGTGAATACAGGTGATCATCTGAGCATGAGAGAGAGGGGGTGAGGGGAGAGGGAAAGAGATGTAGAGTCGGATGACTCGGAGGTGAGACTTTCGTCTCAATGGTGCAGGAGGGCCAGTTCAAATGGTAATCTCCAGAGAGGTCCTTTTGTCCTCTTAGGGTCTGGTCGCCCCCGAAACAGACTGTCCGGCATTTCCTAATTTATCAATTCTTACAGTTGTAATTGAAAAGGTTTAATGACAAAATATGGTTATGGTTACACTTAAAATAGTTACAAAACAGATGTATGAGATGATGATAACTTATATTATTAATTGTACCCAGTATATTTGAAAAATGTTACCAGGGAGAGAGGGAGAGAGGGAGAGACAAATTCCATACCATTCATTTCATACCAGCTCAGAAATAATTACGACCAATTCACAAACAGAAGTGGGAAAAGTCTACTTGAGCTCTGTCGATCACTGGGCCTGTATATAGTGAACGGTCGCATACGGGGAGACTCTTTTGGTTGTTATACCTTTAATTCTTTCCTGGGCAACAGTACTGTCGATTATTTCATCACAGACATTGACCCAGTGCATCTCAGAGCATTCACAGTCAGTCCTCAAACACCTCTGTCAGACCACTGTAAAATTACACTATATTTAAGACGAACTCATACCAATGAATCACACAGACAGCCCTCCCATTTACTGAAGCTGCAACAACCCTACAAGTGGACAAAAAACAGCACAGAAAATCATCAAAATGCAATAGAAAGCCAAACGATCAAATTATTATTAGACAAATTTATAATTAACACATATTCACAAAATAAATTATAAATCTGGCACTAAGTGACATTACCAACATATTCCACCAAACAGCATCCATGTACAATTTGAAAAAGAAATCATCAAAAAGGAAACCAAAAAACACCAACGAAATGTGGTTTGACAGTGAGTGCAAACATATCTGAACAACTGTACGAAATCTTTCAAATCAAAAACACAGAGATCCTGACAATGAAGAACCCCGCCATCAATATCATGAAGCTCTTAGACTGTACAAACAAACTCTAAGAGTAAAAAAGGAAAAACACACAGAACAATTATTTCAAGCAATGGAGGAGTCAATAAATACCAGTAACTTCTGGAACAACTGGAACACTCTCTATAGACCACAACAGGAAGAACTGGCCATTCAAAACGGGAACATATGAGGACACACTTTGAAAATCTGTACAAAACAATTGAAACAAATCCTGCTCGAAATGAATTAAAAACCAAATTAGAAATCCTGAAAAAAAAAAAAAATTAAAGACAATCAGAACCCAACAAGGCATGTGGCATTGATGGAATATTACAGTTTTTCTCGATTGCTTAAACACTGTAACCAGGCTTTTGAACTAAAATTTCAAAACCATAATGCCATTTATCAAAAAGCACACCCATTTCACTAAACTATAAACACTATTCCCTGTTTTGACACATGAGTCAGATTTGTTGAACTGTCACTGCAAAACTCTACACACAAATCCCTTCATTTCTCATTGCCTAGACCATGTTGTCATTCAGAAAGCACTAACATTCAATATTGTTCACTCAAGTCAGCACAGCTTCAGCTCAGTTAGCACACAATTACCCAGGTGGAAACACTAAGGGCCCTATCTTGCACCCAGAGCAATTGACTTTGTACACCGATGCATGTATCATTCCTATTTTGCACCCGCGCACAGCGGACTTTTCCCTCCACAGACGCACGTCGGTAAACTAGCAAATGAATTTGCGCTCCCGGGGGCGGTTCAGCGAAAAGAGGCGGCGTGTTCCGGCGCAAACGTATTTTGCAGGTTTAAGGGCACATGCTTGGCAATAACCAATGTAGCGTGTGCACAACGCGCATACACTTTGCTTATCTCATCTACACACAGACGCAGCAGTTCTCATTTTTAGAAAACCGTACATTATTACAGGGAAAAATATTAACACATGAGGGAAATCATTGTGGTGTCCATGAAGATGTGAAAAAATAGGCATAAATCTAGCTTACACATTTACCCAAATTGTTATACTCCTCTTTAACCGAAGCTAATTTGGGTGGGTTTCTCCATCTCCAATGTCACTTCTCTGTGTTTTACGGCCCTGACGAGAACGTCGGTCTCCTCGGCTGTGAACCGCTCCTGGCGCGCGCCTGGCAAATCTGCCATTATAATATCAATCCGCCATGGAACAAGCGTGGCTGCTCTTAAAGGGAATGTGAGACGTCGCTCTGATTGGTTTATTTCACGTTACACCCAAACCACACCTATGAATAATGAAGCTACTTCAGACCAACCCATTTTAGATTTGCGTTGGGCGCAAGAGTCATTTATCCCGCCGGTATAATAGCAACAGCGCCGAGATCCGCCCACAAAGTTACTTGTGTTTCACGCTTGATACTTGCGTTTCAGGTCGTTAAAATAGGGCCCTAAGAGTCAAAATTTAACACACATCAATCAGATCCTTCAATAGATAGATAAAAGGGCCCAAATCAGTTTATTGAGTTTTGGAACAATGGATCCAGAAAGACATGAAGGAAGAGATAGGGAGGATAACCGAGGAGGGATAAGGAGGAGGAGGACGAAGGGCAAGAGCAAGAAGACAAGCAGTCTCAGATGAAATTCAAGCCACTCTAGTTGCCCATGTCTTTATCAATGGTATGACTATGAGGGAGGCTGGGCTGCGAGTAAGGCCAAATTTGAGTCGCTTTACCGTCGCCTCGAGAACCTTCAGGGAGGTGTGGTGGCAAACAAAATTCTATCAATAAGAGACAAACATTTCCAATAGTCTTTGATGAGGTTTATTTTCTTGCAAGAAAAGGCCAGCAGTCGTACAGTCACACAGAGTGACACAGAGTGACACAGAGTGTGACAGTGAAGGGAGGGCATCCTTTCTCCTTTATAGTCTTGGCAAATTATGGTATTTTCAACCACATGTGGAACATTCTTAGACGTGTTCATAATATTGTCTCCTTGAGTGGAGGGCCTCCTGTCACGTCCCAACACTCTTTACCATTCCAATAAAATTCCATATTAGAAGGTTTGTGTGTGCTCTTTTACTGTCATATGATGGTCAAACACATCTTACTGTAAGTAAATATATATTTTTTTTTAGAGGAGAGAATAAAAAAAGTAAAACAGGGGAAAAATGTTTGTTTTGTTTTGTTGTGTGTGTGCTGAACTGTGTAGTACATGAATATAAATAAAAGTGGCAATGTATCCATTGGTTGTGTCTTTTGTGTTCATCATGTGAAAAGGTTTGTGAGGAGGGGGAACCACAAGCAACATAACTTACCAGTTTTGGAAATGTTCTGTTGTTTTGAATTAATTGCACCAGTGTGTTAGACTATGTTGTAGTGTGTGTGATTTTGAGGGCCTGTGTGTCCTGTCTGAGGGCAAAGTTTGGTTTTTCAGCAAGAGTGAATGGTTTTGAGTGTAGAGCTTCATTTTGAACTGAAAATAGGATGTTTGCAGAATTGGGGGAGACGTTATGGATTTGTGTTTACAGTTTTGAGAATACGAGGCATAGTTCCAAGAAATGTGTTTAAGCAATCAAGAAAAACTGTAAACGAAATGATCAAATACACCAACGACAAATTCAAAACCGCTATATAATCAAATTATTCAACATAGTTTTGAGTGTAGGATATTTCCCCGATACCTGGAACCAAGGCCTGATTACACCGATCTTTAAACAAGGAGACAAATATGAGCCAAACAATTACAGAGGCATATGTGTCAATAGCAACCTGGGGAAAATATTCTGTTCGATTATTAATATAAGATTGCAGAACTTTCTCAAAACCCACAAAATTCTGGACAAAAGTCAAGTTGGATTTCTGCCCAAACACAGAACATCTGACCACATTTACACCCTCCACACGATCATCGATAAACATGTACCAAAATAAATCCAAAGTCTTTGCTTGCTTTATTGACTTTGAAAAGGCTTTCGATTCGATCTGGCACGAAGGACTCTTCCTAAAACTACTGGAAAATGGGATTGGAGGGAAAACATTTGATTTGATAAGCACCATGTACAAAAACAATACATGTGCTGTAAAAATAGGGAATAAACAAACAGAATTTTTGTTTAGTCAGACAAGGTTGCCCATTGAGCCCCACTTTATTTAACATCTATATAAACGAATTAGCCAAAGCCTTAAATAATTCCACTGCCCCCGGCCCAACCCTGACGGAATCAGAGATTAAATGTCTCCTCTTTGCAGATGATTTAGTCATTCTGTCAAAAACAAAAGAGGGACTACAACAGCTCCTCGACGTCGTAGAGACATTCAATCAAACGTGGACTCTCAAAATTAACTTCGCAAAGACAAAAATAATGATTTTTAAAAATAGATCCAGGTGTAGGGAAAATAAATACATCTTCAGAGCAGGAAACCAAGTCCTCCAACACACCCACGAATACACATATCTGGGACTAAAACTGAGTTCAACAGGGAACTTTAATCTGGCTGTGAATGAACTGAAAGCAAAAGCAATGAGAGTCTTCTACATGATTAAAAATACTATTCGACATGAAATTCCAATTCAAACCTGGCTAAAAATCCTAAAAGCAATAATTGAACCAATTGCTCTGTATGGCAGTGAGATATGGGGACCTCTAAAAACCCAAGATTTTTCAAAATGGGAAAAAGAGGAAATCGAAACTCTGCATACCCAAATTTGTAAAAGCATCCTAAAAGTAAACAAAGCGACACCAAACAGCTCATGCAGAGCTGAAGTAGGACAATGCCCCTTATTGATCAGTATCCAAAACAGAGCTGTGAAATTCTACCAGCACCTGAAGCGTAGTGACCCGAGCTCATACCAGGCTGAGGCCCTGCGGTGTCAGGAGCAGAACCGGCACCCTCACAGCTGATGCTGAATCTACAGCCAGACCAGCACAGCACTATCTGGCCCAACCAAATGATAAAATTACAAAAACAAAATTACATTACCTATTGGAAAGATGCTACTAAATCACAAAAGAAGATGGAACTCTATTTACACCTGAAAAGAGATTATAAACCAGCAGAATACCTGAGCTGTGTGAAAGAGCATAAAGTGAGAAAGACCCTAACCAGGTACAGGCTGAGTGACCACTGTCTGGCTGTAGAGAGAGGACGGCACAGGCAGAGATGGCAGCCGAGAGAGCACAGACTGTGTTCACTGTGCTCTCAGAGAGAGGTGGAGACAGAAGAACACTTCCTGATACACTGTGATCACTATCACAGCATTAGATCGGACTATTTCACTAGATTCCAACAACTAGAACCACATTTTATGGCATTACCAAATTCAGAAAAATGAAATCATATTTTTGGGAGAGAACTCTAGCTCAATCACAACAGCAGCAAAATATGTAACAGCCTGCCACAAACTACGAGAGTCAGCCAGTGGACAAAACTAAAGTCAGAATCATTCTTATCTTGTCTGAATGTTGGTACAAATGTAAAAAAAAAAATTATTGTTTATATAAATGTATTCATGCAATTGTTTACTTACTGATTTATTGAAATTATTGATTATTTGTTCATTGCTTATGTAATGGCCAATGCTTTGGCAATACTGTACTAGTCATGCCAATAAAGCTCATTTGAATTTTAAAGAGAGAGAGAGAGAGAGAGAGAGAGAGAGAGAGAGAGAGAGAGAGAGAGAGAGAGAGAGAGAGAGAGAGAGAGAGAGAGAGATTTGATTTTTAAACACCTTTAATTACAATAAACAAACCATCAATAATCAACATTTAAATCGAACATCAATCATTAAAAACAAACAAACTTTGTTTTAAATAAGAAAGAATAATTCATCATTAACAATTCCGCACAATATCCCTTTACAACACCAAATTATTTCAAACTTTACAAGGTCATCCATTACTTTATAATAATTAAAATCTATTAGGATTCTAGATTTCACAGAATTACCAAACACAGCTTCTAAACTATTACATACACCATGATCAACTTTCTCCTTTCTTGTAATATAAATCGCCATCTTCGCCTGACCCAAAATAAAATTAAACACCTGACATTGATACTTGCGGCTCTGGGAATATTTGAAACCGCAAATAAACGTCTTCATTGAAAAACACTCATTAAAACTATTAAAAATGTTGTTGAAAACAATAAATAACGGTTTCAACCTTGAACACTGCATGAATGCATGAAATACAGTTTCCCTTTGTAAACAGAAAGGACAATTCTGATCAACGTCAGGATTAATTACAATACAGACACAAAAGCGTTCACAGCAATAGCCCCATATAACAATCTCTATTGCAAGTCCCCAATTCTCTTGGGCAATGGTGACTTATAAAACACTCTCCACTCAGGCTTTTCATCCTCTTCTAATTGAAGTACATTACGCCATGGCGTGTCAATTCTTTTATCCAAAGCCTTCTTATTAAACACTTTGACACAAATCTTGTAACACTCCTTTCCAGATGCACAATCTATGCCTATTACAATCAAATCTTTGACTTTTAAAAAAGTGCTCTCACAATCGCCCATCAAGGGAGTTAGATACAAATTGGGAAATGGATCATTACAATCCGGGTTAATAAACCCCCAAAAATAATCTGTTAACAATTTCAACTCTTTTTCAGAAAGGGCTGACCTCCATTTGTCAAGTACTCTGGCAACCAAACGGGTAGACCTCACCCCCAGCTGTCCAGTCATTGAATTCACATGTTTAAAATCCGCTCCTGCTATCCGTTGTACATGTCCAATAGTTAAAATTCCAGAGTTGATAAGATTCTCTCCAGAGTAACCCAGTTCATTGGACAGATCCAAGCGTGAGCCAAAAATGAATGGTTCTTGCAGCAACCAGTACAAGAAATTTACAGTCCTTCTCTTTGGTACTTCGAACAAAGCCCAGACTTTAAAAAGATTCCGATAAAAAACAGGAAACTTGGAGAGTTTTAGCTTTTGAGGATCCATCCAAAATAAGGCTTTATCCAGCCCCAGTCCTTCAAACTCTCTCAGTAAAGAGAAAGCTACAATCCTCCAGTTTGCATTTGAGTCCTTTAAAAGTCTTTGTATGAATTGAATTCGGAAAGCTGCTATTCGACTCTGCAAATGTACTAGTCCATGACCTCCTTCATCCTTAGAAAGGTACAGCACATGTTTCGGCACCCAATGCAGCTTATCCCAGAAAAAGTCTATTAGGATTGACTGGATCTTGCTTAAAAAGTCTGCTGGGGGGTCTACACAAATCAAACGATGCCAGAGAGCGGAGGCAACCAAATTGTTAATTATCAATATTCGCCCCTTAGACATTTTTGGGAGTCATTTTTGGGAGTAAAAACTTCCACTTATGTAAGCGCCCTTTTACCTTTTCAATAACATCTTCAAAATTTTTCTTAACAACATTCTCATTTCCCAAAAACACTCCCAAGTATTTAAAACCATCCCTGGTCCATTTCAGACCAGCTGGAAGAATGGGCTCACAACGTAACCAACTCCCAACACTTATGGCTTCACTTTTTTGCCAATTCACTTTTGCAGAAGAAAACACTTTTAAACTCTTCCAATAATTGCAACATCATGTTCACATCGTTTTGATCTTTAATTAGTACCACCACATCATCAGCGTAAGCTGATAATTTAACAGTATGGGTGGAATTTGGCATAACCACACCTGACATCTCTGCTCTTAACTTATTCAAAAGAGGTTCTAAGGCTATAAAGCATGCCAGATAGTGCACAGCCTTGTCTTACCCCTCTTAAAACCTTAAAAGGAGAGCATAAGTCACCATTTAATTTCAACATACTCTCAACGTCACAATAAGGATTGCTAATGTGTCGTCATCATGACGTATTCCCAGTGGTGAACGCAAAGCATTTTGGGAATCCGCGGCACAAACAAAACGCGCCAGACTTCATTGCATGGAGGGAAGAACATAGTGTTCAAGATGCCGTCTACCTGCAGTGTTATAAACTGCAATAGTCGTTCTCACCATAGATATCATATAATAAAGGCGTTTATATATGATATCTATGGTTCTCACGATAGAAATGGCATAAAGATTAAGAACGGAATCGTTAAGAGAGAGAGAGATTTTGGTTGGGTGACGGCTGTAGGTTACAGTTTGACGAGTTTACAGTTTGACAAAAGCACAATGTTGTGTTTTATTGCGAGTGTATGATACCGGCCTCAGACGTAGGGGAATCTGGGCAGGTACAAAACCACAGGCTGGATAGCACTGTGGGTTGGAAAGAAGTGGAGATACAAAAATTATGTCTTTCTCAAGCGCTGGATGTTTATTTCTGAGCGCTTGAGCTACCGTCTCCACGGCAACCCAACTGAAGCAGTGCAACGGCTTTTTTTTAAGTAAAAAAATAGAAGTTTTTTTTAATTAAACTAATATATGTGGTCATTTTCTCTACCCATTACATGTACACAAATATAAGTAAACATTTGGCAGTTTGAATGATGTCCATGCACAAAATACGAAGCATATTTTTATGTTTTCACTGTTCGATCGCGCCCGCGCTTCTCTCACGCACGCACACACACACACACACAGACACACGTTGGTTTCTTGAATTCTGACTGCATGCAGATAGATGAGAGAGCGTGAGGAGTGTGGTGCTTAAGCATACTACGTTTTTGCCCCACTTTTACAAACTCCAGCTCCATTATTTTCATGCCAGAATACTAGCCTACTATGCAGCATGCTATGCAGCCCATGGAAACTGGCCAAGCATACCCATAATTCTTTGCGTTCTGATGACGTTGCCGCCCAGTTGGTCACATGTCTTAGCGATCTCTATACAAAGCTTTAATCAATGTAAAACTAGGACTAAAACCGAAAGCTTCAAAAACACTCCACAAGTAACTGTGCTCGACTCTATCAAAAGCTTTTTCTTGATCGACTGAAATTAAACCAAAATCTGAAAAAGTCTTGCCATTATCCAAAATATCTCTTATAAAAGAAATGTTATCAAAGATTTTCCTACCAGGCACACAATATGTCTGATCTGAATGAATAATTTGATCTAAAACTTCTCCTAATCTATTCGCCAAGGCTTTCGAAAGTATTTTATAGTCGTTGCATAACAAACTCACAGGCCTCCAATTCTTAATCTCACTTAAATCTCCCTTTTTCGGGAGCAAAGTAATGATTGCTCTACGGCAGCTTTTTGGCAACTGTCCATCAATTAAACTCTGATTAAGAACTTCTAGTAGATCTGGACCTACCTCTGCCCAAAAGACTTTATAAAAATCTATAGAAATACCATCAATCCCGGGCGGTTTTCCGTTTTCCATACTTTTAAGAGCTCTCTCCAGTTCTTCCATCGACAGTGCTTTGTTAATACCGGTATTAGCCTCTTCAGACACTTGTGGCATATTTTCAAGAAAAACATTATTCAGGCCCTGTGTACCCAACAATTCACTCTTATATAAATCCTCATAAAATTTTACCGCTCTATTCCGGATCTCTAAAGGATTACGCAAAAGGACTCCCGTTTCTGAGCGCAGAGCATGAATAAATCTATTTTGCCCATTTTTCCTCTCCATGTTAAAAAATAATTTTGAAGGTGCATCCATAGATTCAATACTCTGAAAACGTGATCTAATTATAGCACCCTGTGTAGATAAATCTAGCAATTCAGTCAAAGAGGCTTTCTTTTTTTTAAACGACTCTAAATCAGTTCCATTTTTTGTCAACTCAAATAGTTCTTGGAGTTTAACTAAATCTTCTTCTAGCTTTCTTATGGACCCAATTCTATCTCGTGTGACGTTGAGAGTATATTGTTGACATAATTGTTTAATTTGGGCCTTTACAAACTCCCACCACTGCTGTAAAGTTTGGAAAGAAGACTTCATGGATTGTGCATTAACCCCCCAAAAAACTTAAAAACATCAATAAAGTGCTTATCACATACAATAACAATGTACTATTAAAATGCCAATAGGCGCTTTTCGGCTTTACACAATCAACAAACATCTCACATTTTACCAAGCTGTGATCAGAAAATCCAACTGGACATATTGAACAATCTTTTAAAAAATTAAATTGATGCTTGAAACCATAAAAACGATCTAATCTTGCCAATGCTAAATTATTTTCATATGCATGTACCCAAGTATACTGTCTTTGTGTATAATGAAAATTTCTCCAGATATCAATAATATCATGAGATTTCATTAACTGAACTAACCTCCTACGAGACTGCATATGTGGCTCAACATGATTCCTATCTAAAACATTTTCAGTGCAATTAAAATCTCCCCCCAATAATAACAAACTCTCTGAATCACAATCACTTAAAACTTTGCACAGAGTGTTTAAAAAAAGCATTCTTTCAATTGCAGCGTTTGGAACATAAACACAAATTAATACAAAAGAAAAATTGTTTTCATAAAAAGCTTTGACCTTTAAAAGTCTACCTTTAATTATTTCATCAACTTTATAAGATGCAGGTATAAAACTTTTCGAAAACAAAATAGCAACCCCACCGCTCACTGAGGTAGAATGACTTAAAACTGATAGCCCATCAAACTCCATAGCCCAATCTGAAACATTTGATAAATCACTATGGCTACGTTCACACTGCAGGGCTTAATGCTCAATTCCGATTTTTTGAAAAAATTCGATTTTTTTGCAAGGCCGTTCACATTTCCAATTAAATGCGACCTTTTGTGATCTCCTGTGTGAACGTGAAATGACCCAGAAGTGACCCGCATGCGCAGTAGAGTACTCAACGGTCAACGACGTCACTTGTTGTTTGCGGAAGTAGCTAAATTTTAACTGTGATTCTCTCACACACACACACACACACACACACACACACACGAGCGCGCGCAGCGACCGTTACACAAGAGCCAGACAGCAGCCGCTGACCTATCTAATATCAGATCCAGCACAAATAAGTTAACATAACGTATAATGGCCGTGGGCTTTTTTTTTTTTTTTTTTTTTTAATTAACGGGCTCGTCGAGGTCGACCCGTTCGGCAGATTTACCTCAGCTCGACGAATATGCAGTCCGTTTTCAAAACGACGACTACTTCAACGCAGGATTATGACGTTTTTCGCGTATCAATGACGTGCGGGTCGGATAAATGCGACCTGGCCGTTCAGACTGAAGTCGCATTTGAAAAGATCGGATATGTATCGGATTTGGGACCACATACCCAAGTGGCCTGGGTCGCATTTGAAAAGATCGGATCTGTGTCGTTCAGACTGTCATGAAAAGATCAGATACAGGTCGCATAGGGGCAAAAAAATCGGAATTGGGTCGTTTCAGCCTGCAGTATGTGTTTCTTGAGTGAACAAAACATCAATCTTCTTCTGTGTCATTAACTCAAACAACTGTGCTCTTTTCCTACTTTCTCTTGCTCCATTAACATTTAAGGAGGCAAAATTTACTACTCCCATAAATAGGAAAAGAAGCACCCCCCACTTTAACCAAGAAAATAAACACGAAGAACAACAACCCTTAACCATTTTGACTATTTTCACTGAGTTCTGATTGAGCATTTAGTCTGGCAAGTATCTTTTTTAACCGATAACCTTCTTGGTCGGTGAAACAGCTCTCACTCCTAAAGTTTTTGCCTTCTCAATAAATTGCAAAATATCTGGAAAAAACTCTTCAATTTTAACTTTCCTTGCATTTTTTTGTCACTTTTAAAAACTGTTTGATGTCATCTACACTATATACTCGACTAGAAAATCCACTCTGAGGTAAACCATCTGAAATAGCCTACTGCATTCAGAGACCTCACTGTCACTTTCAGTATCAGTATGGCTCACCTCCCGAACATCAAGTCCTTTAATCGGTTTATTAGCATAGCGTTCCTTTAATTTTCTTTTTTGCGGTGTTTTAAAAGAATAATCCTCCAATTCACACACAGAACCCTCAATATTATCCACATTCATCGCGTTCTGTTCACTAGATTCAACCGCACTGTTAATTCTTAAAAAATCTTAGTGACCCCGACCTTTTGAACGGCAGTGTACATACATAAACTTGGGAGATATAAACACACACACACACACACACACACACACACACACACACACACACACACACACACACACACACACACACACACACACACACACACACACACTAAATGCAGACAGGAATTACAGGTGTGGAAACTATAGATGAACAGTAGGCTAAAGGATTTAGTTTTTTTTACTTTTTTTATTAAATGCCAATCAAATTACAAATAATAAACATGACAATAGTCTAAGACATATACAAATGTAGTCAACAACAAATAGTAAAAGAACATATACAGTATAAAATAATAATAGCCTACAAGTAGGCTAAAAGAAAAGAGAGAAAAAAATGATATTAACAGAAAAAGGAACAGGTGAGATCATCATATAAATAGCATAAAAGCTTCACATAGAGACCTAGTGCGTTTTGTTTTACTATTTATTGAATCCAAGTAGGCCTAACTCAATATAATTTGATGCGCGTACACGCGAGGGGAGTCAGATTCTGTCACCAGACCTTTTTGGTAGGTGTTTTTATACAATAACCGCCATGAAAGTGATTTATTCTCTGTCACTTATTCTGAATGATTATTACCAGACATAAAATGTGTAATATATTCCCACAAAGATGTAGGAAAGTATGTTTTCAAATTCTTTAATATATTTCCAACAATTCTCTCTGATCTACCTCCAATATTTGTAGTAAAATGTTGTACTGAAACCCACTCTCTATTTGTCAAATCAATCAAATCTCCAACTTTAGTTACACCAGCTAAACCAAAGCTAGAAATATCAACGCTAGACATAATAAAGTATGGGAAAACCAGGGATTGTGAAAAAGTGGTTCATTAAAGCCAAAATGCTCTTTTCGCTCCGGCTTAAAATAACTCCAAGCTTCAAACACAGATCCATAAAACTTAAACATGTCCTTTACAACATTTTCTGAGATCAGAAACATTTGCTTATCAAAACCCATCTTGTTTTTTCTCCATAGAATGGCAAGACCAAAACTGATCCACGGTATAGAGTCTGAAGAATAAAGCAGTTTGGGGGCAGTTTGTAACTTCATGGCTTTCACCTTAGAGACTAGATGAATTAGTCCTTGACCACCCTCAATAACAGGAAGACAAAGAACCCCTGGAGGAACCCAATAATTGCCCCCCCCCCCCCCCCCCCCAAAAAAAAGTCAACAAAGGCTTTTTGAAGTTGCGATAAAAGCTCTTTCGGAGGGTCTAACACTGTTAGACGATGCCACAGCATTGAGGCGGCTAGATTGTTCACTACTAACACTCTGCATCTGTAAGAAAGTTGGGCTTGAATCCATTTCCATCTCTGGAGCTTGCCTGTCACTTTTTCTAGAAGTCCTTCCCAATTCTTTTTCATAAAATGTTCAGTCCCAAAGAACAGTCCAAGTCTCTTTACACCTTCTTTATTCCAAAGGCACTGATGTGGAAGTTGCGGTAGATTCTGATTCGACCAAAGACCTAATAATAAAGTGTCTGTTTTTTCCCAATTGACACGTGCCGAAGAAGCACTCTCATAAATGTTGAGGCATGAGATTAGATGTTTAACATCATCTTCAGATCTAATGATCACTGTGATGTCGTCGGCATAAGCTGTTAATTTCACTGATGGAGTATTTGAGAGGCAAGATGATGGAACCGACAATCCTTGCAGCTTCTCTCTCAACATCCTCAACATTGGTTCAATGGAAATTGTGTACAAGAGGCCAGAAAAAAAGGTCTTGTCAGAATTCCATTAATTTTCAGCATACTATAAAACATCTTTATACAGAAGTCTTATCCACGAAGTAAACTGTTTTCCAAAGCCAAAGCCTTCAAGTATTTTGAACAGATATTCATGGTCAACTTTATCGAATGCTTTTTCCTGGTCCAAGATCAAGATCAAACTTATGCAGTCCGGTTAAATACAACATGTCCCGCACAAGAAAAAGATTGTCAAATATAGACCGCTTTGGTACACAATAGGACTGATCTTCGTGAATAATGGATGCTAAAAATTCCTTGACACGATTTGTCAGAGCTTTAGATAATATTTTATAGTCAGTTCCCAAAAGAGAAACTGGTCGCCAGTTCGGCCAAGATCTCCTTTCTTGGGAAAAAGAGTGATTACAGCTCTTCTGCAACTCAGGGGTAAGATTTTTGATTCAAAACTTTCACAAAACACATCATACAGATCCTGTCCGATGATGGACCAGAAGGCTTTGTAGAAATCCGAAGTCAAACCATCCAACCCTGGTGATTTTCCTGAGGATTGCTGCTGAACAGCCTCAGTTACTGTAACTCGTGAAATGAAAAGGCTTTGTCTAACTCAGCTTTATCTTCTTTTTTTTAAGGTGTGGAAGTCCATGCATCTAAAAGCTGATTAGTTGTTTCAAGGTCACAAGGTTGTGCTGTATATAAATCTTCATAAAAATTTATATTTTTCTTCTCTCTAATATTCCTCTCCAATGAAAAAAAGAAAGTCGTAGAAGAATCCATGCTGTTTAAATGAAGATATTGTCCTCGTATGGATGCACAACAACTTCTTTCTTCATACAAATTCTTTAAAATCAAATTGTACTCTTTAAGCATTTTTGCAGCTTCTGTCTCTTCACCATCAGTGATGGAGCTGCTTAGCTTGAGAATTTGCTCTTCCAAGAACTGGACCTTTTCTCTCAGTTCCATCATACGACTTCTTGTATATTGCTGACAAAAGAGCTGGATCTGTACTTTTCCAATATCCCACCACTGGCCTAAAGTTTTATACTTTAACTTTCTCACTCTCCACTCTCTCTAAAACAAAGTAGAAAATTGTACAAAAGACTTATCTTGCAATAATCTATTGTTAAAACGCCAGATATTATGGTGGGAAGTGCTCTGTGTTATGGTCATAGCTACCGCAATATAATGATGATCAGAAAATTATGTTGGCAAAATTTTACTATTAAGAAACCTCTTGCACCAGAGACTGTGTTAGAATTAATTTTTAACCATGTGTATTGTTTATCTCTAGGGAAGGCTTCCCTCCAAACGTCTACAAGATTGTGAAACTGAACAACGGTTTTGAGAGTTCCAGACAAATTGTGATTAGGTTCAACATGATTCCGATCCATAGTGTAATCAAGAGTACAATTAAAATCACCAGCTAAAATCATTATTCTATTATTTGGTATTTTTGAAATAACATTTTTTTTATAAAAAAAGAAAAGAAAAGAAACTCATTCTTCACCATCATTAGGAACATAAATGTTAATAAGAGAAAAAAATAACTCATATAACTTGAATTCTATAATTTGCATTCTGCCAGGTTAAATTACTTCTTCAGCTCTGCTATCTTGTATTTGTATATCTGAAGAAATAAGAGCTGCTACACAAGTACTAACATTTGAACCATGGCTAAGGAAAGATTTGCCTTTCCACTTTTCACTTTGCCATTGCACCTGATTATTCAAATCTGTGTGTGTTTCTTGCAGAAAAATTAAAAAAATCAAACAAAGCACACCTTTTTTCAGCACCACGACACCCATTAACATTCAAAGATCCAAAGTTTAAGGATGCCATGATGCTGACTATTAATAAAGAGACAAAAGGCGTCTGAACACAGGCTAAGGATTATTTTGTCTCCATTAAAAAGTAAAAGAATATTCAAACCTTTACATTACGGTTTACCGTGTTTTTTACCTTTGTTATTATCTTCTTAAGGCGATAACACTTATGTCTGCTTAGTTCTTCAAAGGTTGCTTTGTTCATTGCCATTTTACATGACACCAAAAAGCGCTTCAAATCAGGGAAAAACGTTTCAATTTGTGGTTTGCGAGCTCCTTTAGTACTATCTAGAAAGTCATTGATTTGTTTTACTGTATACAATCGAGAGCCAAAAGACTCTGATCTTTCAGCATCATCTACATCAGAAAGACTATACTCCCAAGGTCATTATCTGAATAATTTTCAGAATTAGCATATCCTGAACTCACAATGGACATCTGAGTATAGATTTCTTCATCAGCTGCCTCTCTTTCACCTACTGCTTTATCCTTCTATAACTGTTTGCTCTTTTTCTGATTGTTTGTCCTCTTCATTTATTGTCAGATTTTTCTCCACTACTTACCAGATTTACAATCTCCTCAGCCATATCATGATTTTCTACATCTCTTAAGCATACATCAGTGTTTTCTTGTGCTGTTTCAACAACAGGAACAAGAACATTATTTTATCCAACTTGTTGCTCAATTGTTTGCGAATTAGACGGCTTATCTGTTTGTAATTTGGACATGTTTGTCTAACATGCCCGTGTTCTCCGCACGAGAAACACTGCATGTGATCCGAGCTAATATTTTATAATCTTTGCCTTCGTTTGTAAGTTTCACAGCTAAGTTGAGCGGATCTTGTTGTTCGTTCAATATCATGTACGTAAAGCGTTTAAAAGACATAACATGCTTGATATATTCAGATTTTTCAGACCCAGCTGAATCATTGTTATAGGTGCTGTTAATCTGCCATATCTTTCAAGAACGCCTTGGATAGTTTCAGTCTTAATGAACGGAGGAACGTTCTAGTACGATTTTCTTTGATGGACTCAATAACGTCTCGGTTACTAACGCGACCTCGGTTCCCTTTCGAGAGGTATCTCGTATTGCGTAAGCTAGCTTACGCTATGGGAAAACTCCTTTTCTCGAGAATATTGAAGCAAACCTTTAAAACGCAGTGCAGCTGCACAGCATACACGAATGAATGGACAGAGCGGTCATTGGCTGTGCTGCGGCAACTGCACAAACCTATGGCGAGGCGGCTCAGACGCGCGAACCAATGAGGACACTTCGCGCCCTAGCATGTCAGAGCCCGCCAGAATGGGCGCGGCCGAAGGCTATAAAGCGCCCATCTCGAGCCATGTAAATCTAGGTTTAAACGACTGAAGCAATCCCCAGATAAAGCACAAAGCACGGCGGGTTACGCAATACTCGTTCCCTCATCTCAGCCAGCGCTGAAGAGGACGCATGTGCAGTAGTCCTAGCTGGAGTACTGATGATGCTGAGGCCATGAGACCTAACATCCTCTGAAATCTTTTGAGAGGAGCGAGAGCGCCCGTTCTGAAAGATACCGCTATGCATTGAATGGTGAGCGCGCGCTCCCGTGTGAGGCGCGCTTTCATTTGTATAGAGAGTCTATCACCATACCCAGGAAATAAATATTCTGGCTGGGGGACAGTGTGCTCTTGGAAGTGTTGATCCTGAGCCCCAGGCATTCTAGATGGCTAAGGAGCCAGGATCTGTGAGTTATCAGTTGTGCCTCCGATTGAGCTATAATCAGCAAATCGTCGAGGTAGTTCAACACTCGCACTCCCCGCTGTCTCAGGGGGGTAAGTGCTGCGTCTATATACTTCATAAATGTACGAGGTGCTAGCGATAGGCCGAAGGGAAGTACCGTGTACTGGTAAGCCTGCCCCTCAAAGGCGAATCTCAGGAATGGCCTGTGATAGGGCGATATTTGGATGTGAAAATAAGCATCTTTCAGATCCACTGAGAAAAAACAATCTCCCGGGCGAATTTGCGCGAGGATATGCTTGGTTGTCAGCATCCTGAACGGACGCGTCATTGGCGCCTTGGGTCTGAGACCGCCATCCTTCTTTGGAACGAGGAAGTAACGGCTGTAGAAGCCCAACTTGCTTTGAGAAAAGGGGACTGGTTCGACAGCTCCCTTTTCTAACAGTTTCGACACTTCTGTGCGAAGGACGTGGGCAACGCCCTTTTTCACTGTCATCTCGACCACGGCTGAAAAGCGCAGCGGTCTGCGAGCGAACTGTAGCGAGTAACCTCGTTTTATTATGTTCAACACCCACTCTGATATACCAAGATAGCCTCCCAGGCTTTGGCCCGCATAGCTAGGGGTTGAATGAAAACTGGAGACGGGCCGCTGTGAGACAGGGACCCGGCCGTCCAGCCGCATTGTGTGTTTGCTGCTGTGTGAACAGCGCTCATGTATGGGAGCGCGCGCTTTACTGCGGGCGCACCCTTTAATACAGTTCCAGCGTGAGCCGGATGAGAAACTGATCGGGGAACAGTTTTTGTGTGTAGAGGTGCGTTCTGTACAGTAGGCACACAATCTACGTTTATTATGTCTCCCGCGCTGGTTGGGGGGAGAGTTAATATTTTGTTGGCAGTGTTTATATGTAGGGATGCACACTTCATAGTGGGCACGCGCACTACATTTATTACACTTCCAGCATGAGCTGGGGGAAAACTTGGGACTGTGGGAACAGTGCTTGTGTGTAGTTTTGCGTACTTTACAGTGGACACATGATCTACATATGACACAGACAGAAAAGTGCTCTTTTCGTGTTTTATTTGTGTCGCCGTGAAAACGGCATTTGTTTGCAGGTGTGCGTGTTTTACAACAGACCCATTGACTGCAGTACTGACATTTCCAGTCACCTGAAAGGAGAGAACTGGGGAATGTATGCAAGGTTTTCGGGAGATTGGTCCGGCCTTGGCGAGACTCAATTTCTCCCTTTTTCTTCCCACAGCTAGGAAGACATGGGAGGCGCAGGGTCCAACACAATCCTGGGTCGGGGTCCTCGCCTCTCAGGGAACTGCTGGCGCTTAGCAGAGCGAGAGCGGTTACGGACTTCAGCCGCTGGGCGGGGCTGGGAGACCGGCGGCGCTGCTCTCACATGCTGAGAGGGCGGCGGCGCCTTCCTCTGGCGACTCGAGGAAGAGCTGGAGTGTTTAGGGAGAAAGTGACGCATAGCCTGCGACGCCTTCTGAGCCTCGGTGTAACGCTCCGCAAACCCTTTGACCGCTGGGCCGAACAGACCGGCGGTGGAGATAGGGGAGTCGAGGAAAGCTACCTTGTCTGCGTCCTTCATCTCCGTCAAGTTTAACCAGAGATGCTGCTCAAGCACCGTCAAGTTATCCATGCTTCGGCCAATTGACTGAGCTGTCGCTTTAGTGGCTCGCAGGGCCAGATCTGTGGCGCTGCGGAGGTCCTTAAAAGCTTCCGGTTCAGGTCCAGACTCGTCCAATGCAGCTTGGCCGGCGGTGGCGTATGCGCGACCGGCGAGAGCTGACGTGGTGCGGCAGGGCTTTGAAGGATGCGAAGCTTTGGCTTTCCATCCTGCAGCGGTGGGCGGGCAGAGGTGAGTGACCACCGCCTCTTCGGGGGGGGGGGTCGCCTCGTAGCCTTTCTCCTTCGCGCCGTCCACAGAGGAGAGCGTCGGGGAAAAGGAAGGCTTTAAGCGAGCTGAGTGCGGTGCATTCCATGACAGGGAAGAAGGGGGCGGGTCTCTGCTGAGGGGCCAGCCGGCGCCCCTGCAGGAACCACTCATCCAACCTGCTTCGTGTGGGCTCCTCAGGCGAAGACCAGTCGAGCCCGAGGTCTTCAACGGCCCTGGTCAGGACGCGAACAACTTCCGTGTCGACGGAAATCTTCGCGCTAGCTTGTGTTGACGGCGCGGGGTCAGAAACGGAGCCCGCCCACTCAACGTCGGATGCAGCAAGAGAAAGGTTGTCATCCTTATCCTCTTCCTCGTCCGAAGCCCCGAAAGAGACGAGCCCCCCCGCTCGGAGAGAGGGGTGCTGGTCCGCCCGCGTGAACAGGACCGGTGAGGGGGTTTCCTCCGGAGAGAGCAAGACACGCGGGGAGTGAGCCGGCATGTGTTTGCTTGTCTCCGTCCGCTCTGGAATCCTTTGCAAACGGCGCTTCTTTTTGCGCGGCTCAGTCAAAGGGAGAGAGAGAGCGGGAAGTGCGGGGTCGTCCTCCGTGAAGACGGCCAGTCGAGCCCGCAGGGTGGAGAGATCCAGGACATCGCACTCAGGGCAGCCGCCCTTGGCGAGTGCAGCTTCTGCGTGGTCGTGTCCCAGGCAGGAGATGAAGAGGACGTGCAGGTCTCCACGGAAGAGAGGGCCTCTGCACGAGGCGCATGAGGTGCGAGGCATTTGAAACAACGCCTCAGAAATGTCTCTTTTAGAGTGTGACACAGCTGCGAGCACACTAAACAATTGCGTTTGTAAAGGATATAGCGCGCAGGATGGCACAGCAGAACAGCGGGTTGAAGGCGGCGACGGTAGAGCCAGCGTCCTCAAACTGCGAAGCAGGTGCTGATCCGCTGAGGGCTTTTCGACGGCGGCGTGTAGCTTTATTCCGGAGGTCAGCAAAGTGGAGATTCGCTGAAGAAGTTAAAATCTAGATTTACATGGCTCGAGATGGGCGCTTTATAGCCTTCGGCCGCGCCCATTCTGGCGGGCTCTGACGTGCTAGGGCGCGAAGTGTTCTCATTGGTTCCCGCGTCTGAGCCGCCTCGCCATAGGTTCGTGCAGTTGCCGCAGCACAGCCAATGACCGCTCTGTCCCTTCATTCGTGTATGCTGTGCAGCTGCACTGCGTTTTAAAGATTTGCTTCAATATTCTCGAGAAAAAGAGTTTTCCCATAGCGTAAGCTAGCTTACACAATACGAGAGACCTCTCGAAAGGGAACGGCAGTAGCCTACTGGCACAAATGTATCATTAATCGTAATTCCACGTTCAACCAAACCATCAACCATCTGAACATCGGCAAGAAAAACAACAACAGCTTTGTTCATCCTTGAAGCTGACTTGATATTTAACCCAACCTGTTCGCTGACTGCAACCACCACACCTTCCACAGATATTGAATCATCAGATGTGCATTTCAATCCATGCCTAAGGCTACGTTTACACGTGGCCGGTTATTTTCATAAACGGACATTTCACCCTCTCCGTTTTCAGAAAAGTGTTTGTTTATATGCCGTCAAGAGCATGCCAAACCTGTAGGTGGCAGTGTAACGAGAAGCTCAAGCCCATGTTAGCCAATCAGAATCCCGAAAATATAGGTCGCACCTTTGACGCAATGCAAGTTCTGTCGCATACTGTGACGTCGACTGCCTAAAACTCAGTTTTTCTCAGTTTACATGCAAACGTGCAAACAGAGTTCTCCAAAATCTCCACTCCACCGGAATTTTTAGAAAGAATCGGTTTCAGAGGCGAATTCTCAGTTTGCGTGTAAACGAGGGGCACAACCGAAGGGAAATGTCTCCGTTTTTCAAAATAACCATGTACGTGTAAATGGGGCCTAAGAGTCAAGCGTGAGAAATCTCTGCTTGACCCCATTTATCTATGTTGTCCGACCTCAGTCGGCGCTCAAAAAAAGTTTGTTAATTAAATGTAATCCTTTAATTAAATCTTTAAAATAAAAGAAACGAAAAAAAGATTAAAGTAAACAAACTCTCAAAAGCATGCTCCCGAACTCTAATTCTTCCCACTAACCACAATCCCTAGAGAGAGAGAGAGAAAGAGGAAAGAGGAGGTAAAGGAAGAGCGCCCCAAGAAAGGGACCCAGAGAATTAGAGAGCCAGAGCATAAAAGAGACAGAGCAACAGTTTCAATCTTCTTTTATCCTTTCCTGACCATGTGACTTTAACCCAACTGTGAGACGTTTAAACTGACCACTCAGATAATTCGAACTTTCCCCACCATACTAAAGGTGTGACAATTAATTGACCCCCAAAATACAAACATTTTGGCATACAGGCCTAGATCACTATCAGTCCATCTGTGCCTTTAGGAACTCCAAATGGTCCTTGTGGTAGAAAGAGGGGGTAGAAAAACAGTAAAGCAAATGTCTTTGTTCATTTCAAATATCTTGGATTATTTCAATTCTACAATCTTATAATGCATTTTATATATTTCATATGTTTTTCTTAATTTTTTGTTATTTTATGCCTTAGTTAATCCTTATCCTTAACTTTATTCTTATTCTTGTATTTTACTGGGTCTACTATCTATTGTATCTATTGTTTCTTTTTTGCCTGTAAAGCACTTTGAACTGCATTGATCTGTTTGCTATATAAATAAAATTTACTTGCTTGGTAGCCATTTGTCTGCTGTCTGGTCACCTTAGCCAATCCCGCTCCTTTGCCCATTTTCAGTTATCCGGGAGTGACGCTCTGCCAAGATGGCGACAGCAGGCTCCGCCCACTTTGGGCTTCTATGTCCATATTTTTGTCTTTTTATTTCTTTTTGCCCCATGGACCTGCCTGTCCAGCTGGATGACCATACCCGGGACCTAGTCAACCTGTCGTGCCAAACTCACTACCCAGACCACTCGCTCCGTGCCTTTTATTACACCAGCCTTATAGCTAGCGGTCCAAGGCACACCAGTGGATAGTACACGGGAAGATTTTGCAGTGTTTGTGAAGTGGGTGCTGGTCAGTGGCGGCTGCTGGTATTTCAAAGAGGGGAAGCTCATTTTCGGCCTACATCATAAAAATTGTCTATTTATTTATACGTAAATTCTGCCCTACGTTCCTTTTCAAGAAAATGCTCTGTGACCCTGTCATACCAATAGGCATCTTTTCCATTGACTTGACCAGTGTCCTCTCAATGGCCAGCAGAGTTAGGTATAATTCTATAAATGTAATTCTATAATAAAGGTATAAATAATAATATAATAAAGTATAATTATACTACTAATAATATATATTATTAATTATTTTAATAATTATTTTTAAATTATTACTACTAATAATAATATAAAATATATAATAAGTAATAATATAATAAAGGTATAAATGTATAATTGTTTGAAATGTATTATGAAAATTGGCTAGCAATTTCGACAAGCAAAAACCAAGAAATAGGTTGCAGCAGTTTGTCTTTCGACTATACTTGCAAAGTCCGAGATGGGACTGAGCTCGAAGAGCTTCAGAATCAGCGACTTTTTATTGTATGAAAACGCTGTCAATCAAAAGGAGATGCAGCCTTTCGACAGACCCTCCAATCATCACGCAGAAGCCCAGAGTCCAGGCCAACCCACTCCTAGTTTAGAAGCACAGAAAAAAACTGTTCAAAGCAGCCCCATTGAAGTCAATGGACACTAGGCTTCAACAGGGAAAATGCACTGTGAAGCTACGTGAATGTATGAGAAGGAAATCGAGTCAGCCAACCTGCTATATGTAACTGATTCTGAACGAACTCGTCTTTGAGATTAATGTTTTCTAACGCATTTTTAGTCAATAAAATGTTAACACAATAGTACATATTTGACCATTATTGTTTTGACATTATAGGGGAAGCCGAGCTTCCCTTGCAGTCTTAAAGAAATCCCCACTGGTGCTGGTATGTAAAGGATCTCCATTTACCATCTGCCCAGCCGAGGAGGACATCGCTCCACTCCGCACCCAGAGACCAGCCAGCCACCAGCCATGATCAGGACGAAGATTATGAGCCCACCACAGACGGAGAACCTGAGCCTGTAGCGAGAGACAAACCAGAGCCAGAGTCTTACCAGGTTTGTGTGTCGGCTACATCGACCGTTCCTGTGGGGCTGCTCGTGGAGTTTGAGGGGATGGAGTGGAAACCCTGCCCTCATGTCCACAGTCGAGGTGATGCTGGATCCAATCTCAATGGACAGTTATGGTGTGAATGAGTTTAAAAAGGATGTATCCCTTTTTCTCCAATCCCCACTGGTCCCGCCCAGCTCAGACTTTTCTGTGTCGACCCCGCCTCCGCTGGTCCCTTTCAGCACCCCAACTCATCTATCCACCCCGCTGCGCTGCATGGATGCACAATCTAGCTTCCAGTCATCAGCTCCGTCCTGGCAAGAGAATCCCTTGGCTCCATGTCAACCCTCTGAGCCCTCACCCGGGGTTCGTCAGTCAGGTGTGTATACCCTACTACACCACGGTCTTCCACTCCTCTGGCTGTGCTTTGTCTCTCCATCCCTTTGCCTCCGTCAGGCTCCTTCTTTCTTCCAGCATTGCCTTGGTCCTCGCTCCCTCCGGCTCCACCCCGGCCTGCCGTCTCCTCCATTCCAACTGGGACTCCTCCACCAGGGCCATTTCTAGGCATAGGCAAACTAGGCGGTCGCCCAGGGCGTAAACAGCTTTGGGGTAAGAGTGAGAGCCCCCACCCCACCAAGAGATTTTTTTTTATTTATATGTATTTTATTATTATTATTATTATTATTATTTCTATTATATTATATTTGCACTAAGTGCCTGTCTTTTTGGCAAAAAGACACCCACCTCTAAATATCTACAGTGGCATAGGTCATAGGGCGTGAGGTGCTTGAAAGTAGCTTTTGACACGTTCGACCCGAGTTCGAATCCAACTTTTGCCGAACTCGCTCTTCTCCCTTTTCCCAACACATGAGATGTAAAATGTATAGCCTAGCATAAATGTCTCTAACGTTATATTTTGCCACCGAACTTAAATCGAAACCATGAAATGGCTTTGTGACTTTATAAAACAGCAAAATACTTTTTTTTTAAGTATCCTATATAGCCTATATAATATAGCATTCTGTTTGTGCTGCGTGATTTAAAGTAGCACTATGCAGCTTTGCCCGTGGGTTTCTCTATAGTATGGAAGCCCGTTTCCGCCACATTGAGTAAAAAAATAAAGATTCTTTAAGTCATAATAATGAGAAACTTTCTCGTAATAATGACTTAACATCTCGTAATAATGAGAAAGTTTCTCGTAATAATGAGAAACTTTCTCATAATAATGAGAAAGTTTCTCGTAATAATGAGAAACTTTCTCATAATAATGACTTAACATCTCGTAATAATGAGAAACTTTCTCGTAATAATGACTTAACATCTCGTAATAATGAGAAACTTTCTCGTAATAATGACTTAACATCTCGTAATAATGAGAAACTTTCTCGTAATAATGACTTAACATCTCGTAATAATGAGAAACTTTCTCGTAATAATGAGAAACTTTCTCATAATAATGAGAAACTTTCTCATAATAATGACTTAACATCTCGTAATAATGAGAAACTTTCTCATAATAATGACTTAACATCTCGTAATAATGAGAAACTTTCTCGTAATAATGACTTAGCATCTCGTAATAATGAGAAACTTTCTCGTAATAATGACTTAGCATCTCGTAATAATGAGAAACTTTCTCATAATAATGACTTAACATCTCGTAATAATGAGAAACTTTCTCGTAATAATGAGAAACTTTCTCATAATAATGACTTAACATCTCGTAATAATGAGAAACTTTCTCGTAATAATGACTTAACATCTCGTAATAATGAGAAACTTTCTCATAATAATGACTTAACATCTCGTAATAATGAGAAACTTTCTCATAATAATGACTTACATCTCGTAATAATGAGAAACTTTCTCGTAATAATGACTTATTTTCTCGCACTTCTACGCATGCGCAAAGCAGCGGAGCAGAAGGGCGTGCCACACTAGCGACATCCGCTGGTTAAAGCCGTGTAAATGCATCACAGCAAACATGGCACGCTCTGCAGTGAATAACATTAATGATAAATGATCAATATACGAGACGGGCTTCCATAGCTAGATAGTCTTTTATTCATTTGTAATATTCATTTGTATTTTTGTGTATGAACAAGCAGCAACACAGAAGGGTGATCCATGGATTTCAAATAGATGGAGGAATGATAGGACAGCACACCTTTCCAAATCTGTTTAAGAACACTTATCTGGAAATCTGTGTAAGGGTCCGTTCATACAGAACGCGCTTTTTCATTCTAGGCATATATGCGCACTAGACGGACGCTCGCTCGCTCTTCTGCAGCGTCTCGCGCATGACACGGCGTTCTAAAAACGCGGCGCTCAATTGAAAAGAAGTTCAGCTTTTAAAAACACGTCTCAAGACCTTGCGTTTTCCCCCATTCCACTGCCCAACTATGTTTAAATGTCCCCGAAGTCATAAACATCTTAAAGGTGATTTCTGTATCTTCCAGATGAACCTGCACATCAAATATCATAGAAGCATCTGCAAAATACGTGTTATATTAACACACATACCCATATATTTTATGAAGATGTTACACTTAAACTTGACGAAGAAATGTAATATGCCAACTTTAATCTGATAGTTTTGTAAATTCATGTAACAATTTCCATCGCTGTGCACAAGCAGGCGTCCTTCTTTACCATGGTAACCGTCCTGGTTCTGCATTCCACTTTCACACCTTATCGTGCGCATGGAAAAGTATGGAAGATATAGGCCTACTGATGATGTTATTTAATGATACTACAGATTGCACTTAGTAGATCACACTGACTTTAATGAAAACAACTGTTTTGCAGAGCGTGCCATGTTTGCTGTGATGCATTTACACGGCTTTGACCAGCGGATGTCGCTAGTGCGGCACGCCCTTCTGCTCCGCTGCTTTGCGCATGCGTAGAAGTGCGAGAAAATAAGTCATTATTTCGAGAAAGTTTCTCATTATTACGAGATGTTAAGTCATTATTTCGAGAAAGTTTCTCATTATTACGAGAAAGTTTCTCATTATTACGAGATGTTAAGTCATTATTTCGAGAAAGCTTCTCATTATTACGAGATGTTAAGTCATTATTTCGAGAAAGTTTCTCATTATTACGAGATGTTAAGTCATTATTACGAGAAAGTTTCTCATTATTACGAGAAAGTTTCTCATTATTACGAGATGTTTAAGTCATTATTACGAGAAAGTTTCTCATTATTACGAGATGTTAAGTCATTATTACGAGAAAGTTTCTCATTATTATGAGATGTTAAGTCATTATTATGAGAAAGTTTCTCATTATTTTGACATGTTAAGTCATTATTATGAGAAAGTTTCTCATTATTATGACTTAAATAATCTTTTTTTTTTACTCAACGTGGCGGAAACGGGCTTCCATACTATAGAGCTCCCCCTACAGCTTCGGAATAGATATTTGACAACACTGTCGTCAAAACTCGTTGGCGACTCTCCCCCCTCCCATCTTCTTCCGCTGGTAATGTACATTTGTTTTCAAAGAACCCGGCGAATGCAAGGAGCCATGTCCACTGAGGTATGTATGATACACAGAAGGCTAGCATATAAATGTTTAGATAGTGTATGTGTGCAGTGCCGTAAAGCAATTCATTACATCGCAAGACCTGATATCACGCAATACCACCGGCCCAAAGTTGCAAGAGTGTTTTTTCGGCTCACAGGCACTTGGGGGGTGCGAGACGACCACCATTCAACCCGAAAAAAGTCATATAACTATTCCAATGACTCCGAAGCTGTTCGGTTAAGGTAAAAAAAGTTACTTAGTTCACCTTTAAAGAGAAGTGCGCACTTTGCTCACGCGATCAGCATGATCTGGTGTTTTATTCAAAATAAAAGCTCAAGGGTTTATTTCTTGCAAGTGAAGAAATTAGGACAAAAGTATTGTAATTTTCCTATAGTGTAATGTAAAATATACTTTTGAAATATTCATTTTCATTTATACAGTACATTTATAGGCTATATGGATTTTATGTCATAGGAATATTTATATAAATCATAAACACCAGTGATAATGTAATTTAGACTTGAGACTCTTTATCATAACTAAAAAGATGTTTGAGCCCTCTTTAATGTCCAGGTACAAGTCAATGCTTTTTCTTTGTTCAATGTGGACAGTTGATGGATTGAAGCCGGTTGAAGCTCTTAATTTCAAACTCTCAAAGTGCACCAGATTGATGCATTTAACCTTAAAATGTACAAAATGTTCTCGCCTAGGGTGCCAAAAAGGCTGGAAACTGCCCTGACCTCCACTGTCGTCTCCATCTCAATCAGTCATCACCATGGTGTCATTGAGGGCTTCTCCACCATGGCTCCTCCCTTCCTCAACGCTGCGTGGTATTCCATCCTGCTGGTCTCTGGCTCCCTCTGCTCCTGGCTCCTCCCTTTTTCCACTCCCCATAGACTGTTTTGCCTGCTCCTAACTGTGTTTGTCTCTTTCCTGTTCCTCGTCGCCCACCCTCCTCAGTTGGACTGTTAAGGCACGACAACGCACCTTTCTGGAGGGGGCGTACTGTAACATATATTCTCTGTTTTGATTCTGTTTTCCTGTTTGCCCGGTAATTTGACCTGTTTCATGGATGAATTTCCCCCATGTGTTCCCCCATTATGTATTCTTAGGATTATTGGATTAAAGACTTTTGATTGAGCTATTCGTCTTCGTGCACTTACTTACACAGCGACTCGTGACAGTGCACAATAAAGTTCAAGTACAAGTCCACATTTGCTTGCAGAGTATATGGTTTAAACAGTAATAATTACATGCTTCATGCAAAAATATACAAAATCAAAAAGGCTACTGTTAAACATCAAATGTCAGTGTGCATCTAGAGAAGAAAAGCATAAGGTTATTCTAACAGTTCAGTCAGGAGCTCAGAGAGGTTTCATTTTGACAGTATCACCAGGAAACACCTGCATATTTGTGGGAAGAATCTATCCGGTCTGTTAAAAATATATTACATAAACAGTCACAGTTAACCATTTCGGTTTCAATTTTAATTGTGATATTTAGTTCAGCAAATACAATATAAAGATTGGATTTTAAATACCAACAGCTCTAAGATTATCAACAGAACAATCTCATTTACTCCAACTAAACTGTCAACCCATCATATTTTGTCTCTTTTTTGAATGGGCTTTTTTTGAGTTTTACTTAGCCTACTCCCAAAAGTTTTATATATATATATATATATATATATATATATATATATATATATATATATATATATATATATATATATATAGGTCAATGTAAATACATTTGACAAATCAATTGGATAAACACAGTAATTTAAGTTTACGAAATAAACCAAACAAAATGATTACAGTGTAATAGTGTAATTGTGAATGGAGATGCGAAGGTTTTAGTGAAACTGAAAAGGTTGTATAGCAGGAAAATAATAATGATGGCATATTAGGGAAAGAGGCATTAAAATACACACACTCAATACGATAATATTCAGGAGTCATGACATGCAGTAAATTCAACGGAGATGTGCTGCAGAGTGCTGTATAAAAATCTCCATCAAGTCATATTGAGGTTTGCCCCTTAACATTGTTGTACAAGATGTAGAACATTTGGAGTCAAACTCTATTATAAAGCCCTTCTTCATTTCTTTTTTATTTAATAAAAAAAAAAAATTGTAAGAAAAAGATCTCTTTATTTATTTCTGTTCTATTTCAGAATGTATATATCATTTAGGATCTATAACTAATTGAACTGTGATGCCAGTTGGTGTACATGGTCAAGTAATAATTTTTATTTTATTTAAAAAAAATGAAAAAATAAAAATAATACCTTTTTAATTTGCTTGTAGATTCTCTGTGTGAAGCCTTAAGGTGAAACATGATGATGAAAAAGAGAAACACATTATGGATAAAGTGATCATTAATTTACAGATGTTTCTGACATTTTTGTCGTGAACTAAAATACTGTGCCCCACCCCCGTATACACAGAGTGACAGTCCATAACAAAAACAGATCTCTCACAAGAAAGCTTTTCATCAGATCCTGGTGTTTAAGTTCCAGTCTATATTTTGAGTCTGCTTGCAGAGTGTGGCTTAAACAAAGTAAATATTATTTTTGATTCTAAACATATAAAATAACAAGCTTATTGTTAGAAACCAAATGGAAGTGAGCCTCTAGAGAAGAAAAGCATAATGTTATTTTAATAATTGGATTCATAGTGATAATTCATTTACAGATGCTTCTGATATTTTTGTATTTCACTGAAATACTGTGCCCCCATCATACACAGAGAGACAGTCCATCACAAAAACAGACCTCTCACAAGAGAGCTATTCAGTCAGATCCTGGTATCAGAAAATAAACATTTATCTTTAAGATTAGCGATCATAAAATTTTCATATGCCAATGCCACTATTTATTAATATACCAGAAATAGCTAGTTTGAGTGTTTATATAAAATGTGGGTATAACTTAAAAATTAAAACTTGAGATTTTAAAATAATCATCTAAAATGACGCTGTAAGATTTGCGGTCCCAATATGCCTCATTTCAATGACCCAGTGCTGAGGGAGAAAGTTATCTCATCTCACTTTATTGGCACTTTTGTCTGAGTAAGAATATGAGGCGAGTTACACAGAGTTAACCAATAAGAGTATACCTTCCATCATATAGGAATACATTGAATAACAAGTCCATATATGGTCAGTTTCTGGCTACCACAAGCACATCTGCAGCCAAGAGGACCCTATACTGTGTTAGAATAGGGAGAATAGGAGACCATTCCCCATCCTAACCTAGAGGTCCACATAATGAGGAACAGATGTTGCCAGTAACTTCTTAGAGAACAAAGAAATCCTTCTGTCATATTCTACCGTCCTAGAATTCTTTCAGACGCCATAAAACAATTATACACTAATTTGTTGAGGAGTGTTTTAAGAGGTCATTGTTAATTGTAAGGGGTTTATGAAATGAAATGTTTCACTGTGGCCACTCCATGCACAGTGATGCATGCCACCTCAAATTCTCCTCATGCAACAGGCTTTACAACAACCTCTTGATGGACTCAGCACATTTTAAATAAAGCTATAAGCATTTCAAATGTTTAAAGGCATATTTGAGATGTGCAATGCCATTATTATGCCATGAATTTATTTAAACTAGAAATGTAGCCAATAGACAATATTAAGCTGTGGACCATTACAGATGAAAAGGTTAACCAATTTTGTGTCTTGAATAGTGGCGCCTCCAGAAATTTTTCATAGGGGTGGCCAGATGGGGCCACTTAAAATCTTGGGGTGGCACACCAAAACTATAAACCATAATTTCAGAATTTTATTCTACTGTTGTAGTAAGCTGGCCTGTAGAAAACTATCAGAAAGACTTAAGGAAACTCCTACTGATATACTTTGGTTTATTGTGTTATATTTAATGTTACTAATGATATAATGTGCATAGACTAATAACAGTACAGTTAACATTTTGAGTTGCACAACAATTCTGTTTTATTTTGCAATTATATTTGGCATAAGGTGTACATTTACTGCAAACAAAACAGTTACTGGGGAAAAGCAGATACTGGCAGATACAAATAAAAGCAAGGACAGAAACAATCACATCTTTGCTTTATGTAACAGGACTTTCCCAACAGGGATCAATAGTCTGATTCTGATTACCAGGCTATACAGTATGTGTAAGAAACATTTATATCTTTGCTTAACGTAAAACAAAAATAATTATTACTGTTACAAAAAGAACTTCCCAACAGGGATCAATAGTCTCTGATTCTGATTACCAGGCTTCAGAATAGCTTTATTCGCCTGTTGCTATGTTTTTTGGCAAACACATCCACAAAGTCACAAGATTACAGTTAACACCTTTAAATATTACATAAATGTATTATGTATTTTTATTAAACTTAATGAGTGTATAAATCAGCAGCAAAAAGTAATTCTTGAAAAAATCTGCACAGTAATATCAAATCTAAATATGTTAATAAAAACAAATTACTATTAGTTCTCTTATAAAATTCAATCAGGCAATCATACATTTCACCTTTTTATATTTATATATTAATGTCAAGAATTCAGAAGTGTATATATTGATATAGCCCACACTACAAATAAATAATATACAACTAAATGATGCTTATTTTAAATATATTGAGCAGGCAAGGTGGTAGTGGCGCAGTGGATAAGACACATGCCTTTGGTGTGAGAGACCCGGGTTCGAATCCACTGTGAGACACCAATGTGTCCCTGAGCAAGACACTTAACCCCTAGTTGCTCCAGAGGCGTGCGACCTCTGACATATATAGCAATTGTAAGTCGCCTTGGATAAAAGCGTCAGCTAAATGAATAAATGTAAAATGTAAATGTAAATGTAGGTATAAAAAAATATAGGCTTTTAAGTCAAGTCAAGTCAAGTTTATTTGTATAGCACTTTTCACAATACAGATTGTATCAAAGCAGCTTCACAGTATTAAATTAAAATAATACAACAAAGTTTGTTTCAAGAGGAATTTATTGATTGATCAAATTAAATTAAATATCCCCAAAATATCCCCAACTGAGCAAGCCAAAGGCAACAGTGACAAGGAACCGAAAAACTCCATCAAGTGACCTAATGGAGGAAAAAAACCTTGGGAGAACCCAGGCTCAGTCGGGGGCCAGTTCTCCTCTGGCATTTATGAGCTAGAGGCCGGATTGTAGTTTGAACTGTAGGATTATATGAATGCCTGGCTGAAGAGATGCGACTTTAATCTAGTTTTAAACTGGGAGAGCGAGTCTGAGCAACAAACAGTATCAGGAAGACTATTCCAGAGTTTTGGAGCCAAATGTGAAAAAGCTTTCCCTCCTTTGGTGGTTCTGGATATCCTAGGTATGACCAAAAGCCTTGAATTTAGTGATCTTAAAGAGCGCGATGGATTATAGGGTGATAGAAGATCCGTTAAATAGACTGGAGCTAAGCCGTTTAGGGCTTTATAAGTCAGTAGCAATATCTTATAATTAATACGGAGCTTTATAGGTAACCAATGCAGTGATGATAAAATCGGTGTTATATGATCATATTTTCTTGATCTCGTAAGAACTCTAGCGGCGGCATTTTGGACTAACTGTAGCTTGTTTATTGAGGATGCAGGACAACCAGCTAATAAAGCATTACAGTAATCCAGTCTCGAGGTCATGAATGCATGAACTAACTTTTCTGCATCAGAAACTGATAGCATATTACGTAGCTTAGCAATGTTTCTAAGGTGGAAAAATTAAATTTTAATAATCTTTCAGTGCGCAAAACAATGATAATATGAAACGCTTCAAAACAGAGCGCACAAAGCGCGTATGCGCATCGCGGGTGCAGAATGATGTGCTCAAAGCAACAAGGAGTCAGCGCTGCGCTGCACAAGTGCGCATTTAAAAGTTCACGGCACAAAGCGAAGAAATGTCGAGCGCACAAATCCAAGTGTATATCTGTCCAACAGTTTATTGATCATTTGTTTCACAGTTTTAAATTCCAGTTATTGTGCGTTTGATGCCGATTCATAGATGTGTGTGATCTAACAAGCACACGGTAGTGAGTCGTTTAAAAACAGCAACAAACTCCAACAAAATAAAGTCATTTTATGCAAATCCACAGTCTTTTATCTACAGATCATGCATTATAATGTGAATATATCATATTGGAGAGAGTTTTACCGTGCATCCAACCGGAAGAGTCGCGCGCGCTGTTTGAATACTGAATGGAGAATGATTGACAGCCGCAGAGGAGGGAAAACGAGTTTCCGTATACTTTAATAATGTAAATAGACTTCTGTCCATCACATTAAGCTATGGAATGACTTCAGATGACTGTCACCCGAACTGACGTGAAAAAAGCGGGAGGCGCCGAAAAGCGCGCTGTTTGCACCCCTGCTTGTCAAAACATGTCAAAGACACATCAAAAAGCTGCTGTAACAGTATACTGTAACCATTTGGCACTTAAAAAGCACATGTCACGACACATAATTCCCCGTCTTCTTTTACTAAAGAATATTTTTTACTTATATATATATATATTTTATATTATATTTACTTACCGGTAGTCTTCTTCGTCTTCTTTCTTAACTTCTTTTGAAATTGTTGACCGACGGGCAACTGTCTAAGACTGCGGTGTTCTTTCTCTTAATTAATTACACAAATACAGCAAGGTTCACTTCAAGAAAATTAAGATCAAAGAAATGTGCATTAGGCGTACGTGTTCTTTTTTTTTTTTATGTATGAAGACACTGTAGCCTAGGCTTTATTATTTAGGCCAACTAGGCTATAATATATTTGGTATAGTGCTATAATATTTTGTGCAGGCTTAAAGTAGCATAATGGTATTCCGCCATGTTCCTCAACTTTACGAGTCTTTACGATCGGTGTGGTGGCGAATTTCAACCCCCGCCAAATTATTACCCCTCCTCCAGCATTGGTAGGTTTGGATTAGTTGTGGGGGAGGGGTTAGGATTAGGGGTGGGTTAGGATTAGGTACGGACTTCAACCAGGGGAATAATTTGGCTGGGGGTCTATGGAGCTTATTATGTGACAAAATGATTTGAATTTGAATTGTGTAAATTTGAATTATTTGCAAGTGTAATCTAACAAACTTTTTACGAATATTGAACATTTGAAATTTAACAAATTGAAATGTTTTTATGGCTGAATTTCTATAGACATGTATTTTCAAACAGCTAGTTTTTTTTGTTCTGAATTCTTATACTGCAAATATTCAGTTTAAAAAAATACAGATTCAAGTTTTCAAGATGAAGAAATTCGGAACTTCAAATTCAGTTTTCTAAAATTCAATCTCAAAAATTCAAACTCAAAAATTCAGATCTTACAGAAAGTAGGTCACAGGTCATCCACAGGGAAGAGTAATGGATCTCAGAAAAGTCAAACAGAGCATTTTGGCTGCACTGCAGTAGTTTTCTGCCGCAAACGCGGTGGTGGTTCAAGAGAATCCGTGTAGGCCTATCTTTCGTTCAGTCGTTTTTGTATTTAATATTAAGAGTAGAAAAATGAGAAAACAGCTTGAGTATTAGATTTCTAATATTCTAGTAATAAAAGTCCGCTGCTGCCGTTGCACGGAGCTTACAAAACGTAACGCGTGTATTGCAACTTAGGCTACATTTCATTTTCTCATCAAACAACTAGACTAACGAATGGCTCGGTACAACAGAAGAGCCTAGAAAGGGCTTTCTCTCTGTGTAGACCAGCAGTTGGTCTGAATTTGCTATAACCTATACTGTAGCCTATTTTTCGGACATGTTTTATCATGAAACACGCTGTGATTTATTCCAAATTTATTTCCCAGCAGTGGAACAAATCCAAGTGATGGCACAGGCGCATCGCGCTCTCACACAACCTAGTATCAGTTCTGGCGTTATTATCAAAATAAAACACAGTCAACCAAACATATAAAAAGTAATTCTGCCTAATTATTTGGTCTGTTGTACAATATAAAGGGCAAACTGTGCCGCATACAGTCCTACTTGTTCTCTTACGAGAGGTCTCTCGTACTTGCGTAAGTATCTTACGCTAGGGGAAAACCTCTTTTCCTCGAGATATTGAAGCCAAAAATTATCCTTAATTTTGCAATAATGTAAAACGCATTGCAGCAGCATGCAGACATGGGCGAGACAGCTCGCGCGCCCATTGGCTGCTCTGCGGCAACTGCACCAGCCTATCGATAGAGGCCCCTCATGACGTCAGAACCAATGAGGGTGCTTCGTGCCCATTACGTCATGTCCCGCCGAAAGCGGGTGGGGCTAGGGCTATAAATACGGCCCATAGAGGCTGGTTTGGTCAGTTTTTCATCTCTTCAACGGGCCTTCGCGTCGCTGGATCCTGAGAGGAAGCCGCGCCGTCTGAGTCAAGCACCCAGCGGGATTAGTGCATCTGAAGCTGCTGGTCGACATCTCGCCGCCTTCAGTCGCCGTTTCTGCTGACGCTTTCCGGCGTACATATCCTTTTCTCTGCTACTCTGTTTTGTGTATGTGTGTGTGTGTTCGCCACCGCGACACACACTCTCATTGCCTTTTTCAAGACGCCCCTTTCCCCCCCAACCCGCAAAGCTCGCCGGTGCGCCCGCTTGCCTTGCCTGCTTGGAGGATGATACCTGCTCTCCCTCTGTTCGGGCCGCGCAAACCGCGCCGTTCACAGGGGATGTCAGGAGCGGACGGTCACGGGGCTAGCTTTCTCTCTCCCTCTGTTCGAGCCGCGCAAAATGCGCCGTTCACAGGGGAGGCTGGAAGCGGACGGTCGGGGTTAGTTTTTCTTTACGTACAAGAAAGCTACCCTGCCCCTGCGCCCCATTCACGCGTCACTCACCGGCGAAAGGAGAAAATAGTGTTTATAGTCCCGCCGAAGCTGGACTGACCTGAATTTTCTCACACATTTCTCAGTTCCCTGATCAGGCAACTGGAAATATAAATATTGCAGCGCTGGCAAGCAAACGCCGAAGAAAACATGTTGACGCTCTTATATGCTCGTGCATCTGAAAGCCTTTGTGTTCCCCCCTGTGGCTCAGTGGCGGAATCTTTGTTTTTTCGCATGAGAGACCGGTGTTCGAATCCCGGTCTAACGGCAGATTAATTATGCCTCCAATGCTTCGCTCTGTCAGTTCCCTGAAAGGCGACTGCAGATGTGCATTTTGCAGCCAACGAGCGCGTTGTACAACCCGCTCGCCTGCACCCAAACACCATTTCTATGGTTCCCGTGCGTCACTGGCGAAAGGAGAAAAGAGTGTTAATGTCCCGCTGCGGCCGGGCCGAATTCTATTTCTCACACATTTCTCATTCCCCTCTGAAGTTCAGGCGACTTGAAATGTCATACTGCAGTGAGCGAGCCTGTTGTAATGCACGCACGCCTGCAAACAAACGCCAGCATGTTGACGCTCTCTGATAATACTCGCGCTATCTAAATGCCTATGTGTCTTCCCCTGTGGCCCAGTGGCAGATTCTCAGGTTTTCACGCGAGAGACCCATGTTCGATCCCGGGTCTACCGGCAAAAAAAAAATTAAAATTATGCCGTCAATGCTCGCTCTGTCAGTTCCCTGAAAAGGCGACTGCAGATGTGTATTTTTGCAGCCAACGAGCGCATTGTACAACCCGCTCGCCTGCACCCAAGCACCGTTTCTATGGTTTCCGTGCGTCACTACCTCCATTCACACACATTTCTCTGGAAATGTCAATATTGCAGTGGACGAGCCTATTGTAATACACGCACACCTGCAAACAAACGCCAGCATGTTGACGCTCTCTGTTTCTATGGCAACTTCTCGCTCGTTCAGTTCCAGTAAATGCGACTGTTCCAGTGTATTCTGCAGTAAACAAGTCGGCGACACAGCCCGCTTGCCTGCACACAAACGCCGCTTTTACGGCTACCCAGATAAATCCCATAAGAGTATTTTCTGGTGTTCCGGCCACGGCCGATGGTGTTATGAATGTAGACAAAATGCCCACTGCCCAGTGCTCCTTCCTACACAGAAACACAGCCCGTCGCACAGGGCTCGCGCACATGAAATCGACCCAGATTGATTGCGCATTAAATGTGGTAAATGTGCCCACTGCCCAGTGCCCACAAACACTACGTTCTGCATGTCTCAAGGTTTCTGTAAAACGAAACCAACATGCATTCGCTCTGCTCAGGCAGACAATGCTCTCAGTGTTGTAAATGTGCCCGCTATCCCACGCCCACATTCACACATAGACATGACAGGTCTTACGGGACTCGCCCAGCCCTCCCCCTCTCGGTTGACCACCGCAGAGGAGTCGAGCGTGGGCAATCTGCCCGCTGTTATCAGCGCGCCCCCTGCCTCAAATGTCATAAGCGCGGCGCTTATGTTGCAGCACACTGAAGCCCCTCTGTTGCTGAGCGACCAGAGCGCGCTTCGCATTCAGCCCCTAGCCATTCGTGCAAATGCATGGGCAAGGCTACCCGGGGTTTCGAAGTGGGTGCTAGACATTATAGAAAGAGGCTATTCGCTACAGTTCGGTCGACGCCCGCAACGCAAAGCGGCGCGAATCGATACTACGGTGAAAAAGGAAGTAGCACACCTACTTCGAGCCGAAATAGCGAAGTTACTGAGCAAAGGGGCTATAGAACCCTTATCACAAGCTCAGAGCGAAGGGGGCATGTACAGCAGATATTTTCTGGTACCCAAAAAAGACGGGGGTCTCAGACCCATTCTAGATCTAAGACGACTAAACAAAGCACTTCTGAAACGACGGTTCAGAATGCTCACGACCAAGAAAATCCTCTCGCAAATTTGCCAAGGGGACTGGTTCATGTCGATAGATCTGAAAGACGCTTATTTTCAAATACAAATAGCGTCACGTCACAGGCCTTCGAGGGTCAGGCATATCAGTACACAGTCCTGCCATTTGGCCTATCCCTGGCACCTCGCGCATTCACAATGTGCATGGATGCAGCGCTCGCACCCCTCAGGCTCCGAGGCATACGAGTGCTGAATTATTTGGACGATTGGCTGGTTCTAGCTCGATCACAGTCGGGGCTCATAGAACACAGGACCATATTACTCGATCACCTCGAGAATTTAGGTCTCACAGTCAATTGGGCGAAGAGTTCGCTGTCTCCCAGTCAGAAAATATATTTTCTGGGCACAGATCTGGACTCGCTGTCTATGACCGCACAGCTGTCGCCGCAGCGCAGACTAAGTATTCAGCGCATGACAAGAGATTTTTCACCATGGCGCTTTAGTCCTGCTCAAAAAGTTTCAAAGGATGCTGGGTCTCATGGCTTCAGCATCCTCAGTGCTTCAGCTGGGTCTGCTTCGCATGCGCCCGCTGCAGTATTGGTTAAAAGCGCGCGCGCCGCGCAGAGCTTGGACCTCCGGTCTCGCGCGCCTCAAGGTCGATCAGAAATGCGTTGCAGCTCTGAAACCTTGGACAGTGACCGACTGGTACCGGTCAGGAGTAAGCCTGGGGACTTCCTCGAGTGTGAAGGTGGTGTCTACGGACGCCTCAACCTCGGGATGGGGAGCGCCGCTCGAGGGCAGACCGTTATTCGGCCAGTGGTCGGAACGGGAGAAGCTTCTGCATATAAACTGCCTGGAAATGATGACAGTCGACAACGCGCTGAGGCGCTTTTGTCCCCAGATAAAAAGACACCACGTCTTGGTCCGTTCGGACAACATGCCAGTGGTGGCTTATATAAATCACCAAGGAGGTATCAGATCCAGAATCCTTCACAGGCTGACGGAACGCCTCCTGGTCTGGGCTCAGCACAATCTGCGCTCGCTCAGGGCAGCGCATGTGCCCGGCCATCTGAATGTGGGACCAGACAGACTGTCCAGAAACAATCTTCCGACAGGAGAATGGTCTTTACACCCACAGACAGTCGAACTGCTATGGAGGACATTTGGCAGAACGAAAATAGACCTATTTGCGTCTCAAGAGAACGCTCATTGTCAGGAATTTTTCTCCAAGAGCAGGGACGTGCTGGCTCACGTCTGGCCCCGCTGCCCGCTCTATGCGTTTCCCCCCGTCACGCTCCTACCCCAGGTGTTAGAGCGAATCAGGGAGAGCGGATGCCCAGTGCTACTCGTCGCCCCATTTTGGACAAACCAAGCCTGGTTTCCAGTCTGACGAGTACCGCCCCGTGGCCGATACCGGTGAGGAGGGATCTCCTCTCGCAGGCAAACGGCTCGATCTGGCATCCTTGCCCGGAGCGTTGGTCCCTACATGTGTGGGCCATCAACGGGTACGAGGCGGCTCTATTCCTCAAAATGGTCTGTGTTCACTAGCTGGTGTACAGCGAGTGGTACTCCGCCCTCACGCTGTGGGGTGACGGAGGTTCTCTCCTTTTTACAAGAGCTTCTGGATAAGGGCAGAACCCCATCCACGCTCAAAGTTTATGTGGCGGCCGTAGCAGCGTTCGCTGAACCACCGCTCGGCCAGTCATTAGGAAGGAACGATCTGGTCATTCGCTTCCTTAGAGGAGCTAAGAGGCTGAACCCTCCCAGACCCCCCTCAGTTCCCGTTTGGGACCTTTCCACGGTTCTGGAAGCCATGAAAGGTGCCCCATTCGAGCCAATACAGTCAATAGACCTGAAACTCTTGTCTTTCAAAACAGTGTTTCTTCTGGCTCTCGCTTCAGTGAAGCGCATAGGGGATTTGCAAGCACTCTCAGTGAGCGCGACGTGTATGGAGTTTGGGCCTAATGACTCGATAGTCATACTCAAACCAAAGCATGGATATGTTCCTAAATCCCTCAATACACCGTTTAGGGCACAGGTGATCTCCCGGTCGGCCCTGCCGGTATCTGAAGAGGAAGGGGACGCAGGCTTCCTTTGCCCGGTCAGGGCGTTAAGGGCCTATGTGTCTTGCTCATCTGTTTTCAGACAGACGGAGCAGCTCTTTGTTTTGTTCAGCGGACGATCTAAGGGACTAGCTGCGTCAAAACAGAGTCTATCCAGATGGATAGTTGATGCTATAGCGCTAGCTTACACATCCAGGGGCCTGCAATGCCCGATAGGTGTCAAAGCACACTCCACAAGAGGCATGGCCTCGTCGTGGGCTTGGTCCAGTGGGATTGCCTTGCAAAATATCTGTATGGCGGCAGGCTGGGCCTCCCCGTCTACATTTATAAGGTTTTATAACCTCGAGGTTCCCGCTTTGCAAGCTAGGTTGCTCTCGGTTTAATTTTTCAGTATTGCCCGCCCGATGCTATCGGCTCAGGATGCTGAAACTGCTAGAGCGTCGATCACTGATCAGCTGTATACTTCTGTGGGCAGTGCGTAAGTCCCCCATATTTACCAGTCCAGGCCGAGTTCGCCCTGGCTGTGTGGAACACTTGATATAACATGCTCTTATCAGAGCTCCATATTACAGGAATGATGCTATTCTAGCCCCTCTTCCCAGATTCTCTGTGAGTCCCTTGTGATTAGGCACTGTATGAGCCCCGGGCACCTGCCCTTGGGACTTTAGTGTTATGTCTCAAGCACGCACGGCGTTTTACATTGTGTTCCCCTAGCGTAAGATACTTACGCAAGTACGAGAGACCTCTCGTAAGAGAACGTACTCGGTTACTAACGTAACCTCGGTTCTCTCTAGAAGAGGGAATGAGTACTTGCGTATCTTGCCGTGCATGCGTCATGTTCTGATTCGCTTCAGCGATGAAAAACTGACCAAACCAGCCTCTCTGGGCCGTATTTATAGCCCTAGCCCCACCCGCTTTCGGCGGGACATGACGTAATGGGCGCGAAGCACCCTCATTGGTTCTGACGTCATGAGGGGCCTCTATCGATAGGCTGGTGCAGTTGCCGCAGAGCAGCCAATGGGCGCGCGAGCTGTCTCGCCCATGTCTGCATGCTGCTGCAATGCGTTTTACATTATTGCAAAATTAAGGATTATTTTTGGCTTTAATATCTCGAGGAAAAGAGGTTTTCCCCTAGCGTAAGATAACGTACTCGGTTACTAACGTAACCTCGGTTCTCTCTAGAAGAGTTCTCTCTATTCCAAACATTTCTCTTGCTGTGAAGACGCTGATTTAGCCTACGTGTATATTGGGACTCGACTGAAGTATGACGCCTTCTTTATATTATATAGCATCCACATGTTACATTGCAAATATGAAAACTTTTGACTGAATGAGAGATGCGCGACCGTTTTGATTTAAATAAATTAGTTTAGGCTTGGCGTTTAAAATAGGCTAAATGTTGTTTACAAAATAAAGGGCACAATATGGCTATTTTTATAGGCTATGTAGCCTATATATTATTTTATTATACATGGCTACTTATTTTTCATTCTTGTTGTTTTCTGCATTCATTTAAGGATTTGTCATAAAGTAAGGGAAAGTAAAATAGGCTACACATAGCCTACGTGTTAGTGTTAATCATGTAAATGTTGTATTTTATTTACAGGTCTTTTACACTATTGCTGAATAGGCTAATATTAAAATGCGTTTTATGATGATTTGACGCGTGCGCGTTTCTCTCTCAACATGATCCGGTGTGACTTGCACTCAGGTGCATGCGACTTATTTTCTGGCAAATACGGTCAGTTAAAAAATGTTGCTGTATTATTACAAAATGCATAGAGTGGAGACCATGTGGGCAAAAAAAAACATATTGTGTTCATTACCCCCACCCACATTTGGGCTTAATCACTGTTATTATTATAGGGGGTCCTTGGAAATGTATTTAGGTGTAGACAAAATCAGTTATGTTTATTTCATAAATATAAACGTACCTCGCATCTCCCGGACACTAGCCGTTAGTAGGCTATACTTCTTTGGCCTATTTTTTTTAGATGGCCAATTCTCAAAATCTGTGTGGAAAAGCTGCGGCGCGCGGAGAGAACGCACAATGGCTTTGCTTTGGAATTTTATTTTATATTTTTTTTATTATTTATTTTGGAAGTTTAGTTGCCAGAGAAAATAACACACAATTTTGTTTGACATCAATTGATACTCAATATTAATGAAATAAATAAATGTAATGTCAGAGAATGCACAAAGCGCATCCTTTTGAGATGTTAATTATAATCAATTTTAATTAAAATAAAACACACAAGGCCTACATCATAAAACTCAGAAGATTGTGTATTTTAATATATTATAATAATTAGGCAGAATTACTTTTTATATGTTTGGTTGACTGTGTTTTATTTTGATAATGAACAGTCTGCGATATGAAGCAAGCAACGCCAAAACTACTATGTTGTGTGAGAGCGCGATGCGCCTGTGCCATCACTTGGATTTGTTCCACTGCTGGGAAATAACTTAATACTCTGTTATTTATAGTCATACATATAATATGGCATTATTCGAAACAGTAAAATGTATATTTTTATTTGTGCACATTCAAAATGACTACAAAATATCATGCCATTGAAAAATAAATAAAACAACATGATGCGCTGCTTTACGTCTCGGTCTCCTTCAAGATCTTTCTGGCGCACACCAAAAATTAACCAAAATACAGCGAATAGCCTTCTTGGCGCGCCTACTTTTGAAAGTCAACAATTAGATTATTTAACGTTAAATGCATTATATATGCCTGAGTCACTTTGGAATAAATCACAGCGTGTTTCATGATAAAACGTGACTTACAGTTCGAAAATATAGGCTTCAGTATAGGTTATAGCAAATTCAGACCAACTGCTGGTCTACACAGAGAGAAAGCCCTTTCTAGGCTCTTCTGTTGTACCGAGCCATTCGTTAGTCTAGTTGTTTGATGAGAAAATGAAATGTAGCCTAAGTTGCAATACACGCGTTAAGTTTTGTAAGCTCCGTGCAACTGCAGCAGCGGACTATTATTAGGCCTACTAGAATATTAGAAATCTAATACTCAAGCTGTTTTCCCATTTTTCTACTCTTAATATTAAATACAAAAAACGACTGAATGAAAGATAGGCCGGATTCTCTTGAACCACCACCGCGTTTGCGGCAGAAAACTACTGAAGTGAGTGCAGTCAAAATGCTCTGTTCGACTTTTCTGAGATCCATTACTCTTCTCTGTGGATGACCTGTGACCTACTTTCTGTAAGATCTGAATTTTTGAGATTTAATTTTAGAAAACTGAATTTGAAGTTCCGAATTTCTTCATCTTGAAAACTTGAATTTGTATTTTTTTAAACTGAAAATTTGCAGTATAAGAATTCAGAACAAAAAAAAACTAGCTGTTTGAAAATACATGTCTATAAAATTCAGCCATAAAAACATTTCAATTTGTTAAATTTCAAATGTTCATTATTCGTTTAAAAAAAATCAAAATCAGAACTATTTAAACTACTACCTAAAATTAAATTTTGTTAGATTACACTTGCAAATAATTCAAATTTACACAATTCAAATTCAAATCATTTTGTCATATAATAAGCTCCATAGAGGGTCGAAATTTGGCACAACATCGGCACTTAAAGAAATCTCGAGCTTCTCAATCCTGTATCATTCTGTATCATTCGTTCAGTCGTTTCTTGATTTAATATTGAAAGTAGAAAAATTAGAAAACAGTTCCTTTTTCGTTTTTAATTTTTTTTCTCTCCATAAAACGAAAAACGAGAATTCAGCTTTATTATTCGTTTTTCATTCAGAGGTAGACAAAGTAAACAGATTGAATATTAGATTTCTACATGTGGGTGGGCATGAAACGCCCCTTTCCTCTGATTTGTCAGCCGAAGATCAAACTGTTCCGTCATCAGTTCTTTCTCAGTTCAATTATTTTCTCGTTTATTGCAACTTTCATCTTTTTCTCATCAAACAACCAGACTAACGAATGGCTCGAGACAACCCGTACCGGGGAAGAGCCTAGATAGGGCTTTTTACAGCTTTTTTACAGCTGTAGCAGCTACCTAGCCTAGCCTAACCTACCTACATCAAGATGTTAGGTCTGGCTACTCACCATAGACACGGCTCAATCCGAGGGGCGGGATAGACGGCTGTCTTTCAAATTCCCTCTGCACGCAATAGGACAGCGCTTCAACCGACCATAGCGTTTTCCAAACAGTGGAGCTTACGTTAGTTGATAGATTAACCTTTTGCCATATCATCGGCTGGCAAAACTACGAACACATCTTCCTTTTTTTAAAGCTGCCGTCGGCAAGTCTGGCAGATTGGGTCGATTAGCCAAAATTTTGAATGTTTACAACTCTCATGCCCCTCCCCACTACCAGCGAGCACCCTCCCATCGAGGTCGTGCTCGTCAGTGCGTCACTGTGCGTGTGTACCTGATTTTCTGTGAACGCGTCCGTCTCTTCAGCATCTATCAACACCATAGACTCGGAGGTAGGCTGCCCTGGCTAATCTATCCATAGATAGCAATAACCGAGGAATTGGAAGCTTGTTAGTAGATTTTCTCTCCGCCATCACGCTTCATGCAATCTCCAGGCGAACTTCAGGCGTGGCGTGTGCATGTGATATTAACGTGCGCGAGTGAGGGGAGATCTGTGGCGTGTGCACGACCTGTGATTGACAGTCAGATCTCACACCCCCCTGCGCTGATTGGACCTGATGAAGCGGGAGCGCTGGATTTTTGCAAAACAAATAACACGCTCCAGGTGGAGTTAGAAGCTCGGGTTTTTTTCTAAAACCACCTTATTTATGTTGTTCTGTCGGATTATAGTGTCGATTACACTGAATATGATCAAAAAAATGTTGCCGACGGCAGCTTTAAGAATGATTTAAGTGCCGTTCTTTGCTCTTTTCTCAAAGAAAAACTTAACTCCAAGTCCTCCAGAGTCGCGGCCAAAGCCGATTCAAAAGACTGTTCTCTAGCATCAGCCAGTGTCCCAATGTGAAGGCTGCATCCTCCGAAGGCCGATTGGCCGCATTTGAAGGCCAATTGCGTCACAGCGGCGCGACAAAGGACGTCCCAATTCAGTTCTGCATCCTCCGAAGGCCGTATTTGAAGGCCGGTTGCGTCATCGCGACGCGACGAAGGCTACCCTGATTCAAAAGCGACGCCAAATGCGTCCTTCGTTTCCCCGTGAAAGGAAGGATACATAAATGAACACATAGCGGCCTATCCTACCCTATCCTACCCCATAAGTCATTGCGCGCCGTTGACGACAGCATTTATTTATTTATTTTTAAAGGCGGTTGAGACTAGAGATCGGTGGTGGACAGCAAATTCACATTTAAATGTAAGTATTATGTTTTCATTTATTTAAATGGCTAGCGAAACCGAGTTAAAGTTTATTATCTTAACTCCTTCGTCACCATTGCGTGGCTTCATTTGTCAGGTAGTTTGAGGCAAAACTTGTGCTGATATTAGTTTAACGACCTATTTGTAATATTTGCACTATATCTCACTTGTGTATTAGGCTAAAAGAAATATGCTTAAGAAGTAAGCCCACAACAATAAGAAAAGCAGTTGATAAGGCAATGGGGTTTCACTTTTATGTGTTTTTGTAGTGCTGTCATGCAAGCTATGTGGTTTTAACCAAATTTGAGTATATAGAAATATGATTTCTTAAGTATTTTGTATGCATGTCTTGATGTGTCATATTTTGCAGTGTTAACAATGCACTTAAGATTGCACCCCTGTGTTAAGCTTTTTTAGAGCAATTCAGGAGAAAAAAAATACAAAGTAAGAAAGTTAATAGCCTACACATGTCTTTGCTGAAATGTATTGTGCTGTTGTTGTTAACAAGCCATGGTTCATTTGCTCTGCCCTTAGGATTGCAAGTGTCCTGGGACAGGTGAGAGTGTGAGTGGGAAACCCACTGCTGAAACTTGGCCCTGGTTTGACAAACCAGGGCCCAGTTCAGCAGTGGGTGCCCACAGTGAGGAGGAGCCAGCACCAGCAGGAAGGCAGAGGCGAGGAGAGGAGGGAGAGGATGGACAGGCTGTTTTCTCTTCTTGAGAAAATGATTGAAAAATATATCTTTTTTTGTACATATTCTTGTTTAACTTTTTTCACTATTTTTTAAAAGGAAAGAAAAATCTGTACATTATTTTTATGCAACTTTAAATGTGTAAATAAAAGAGAATGAATTGTTCTGGACATTGTTTATTTTTTTGACAGTCATAATTTCTACTTGAAACAAACTCTTGTATACCTTTTTTTCACAAATAAAATTGGTAAATGAAAATCATTTGTTCCATGGGCTACATTAAAGTACTTTTTCCAACTATTAACAACATACGTTAAACATATCAAAATCAACAAACATTTACAGTACATAAAATAAGAAAAAAACGATGTAGACTTTTATTAGAATTTATTAGAATAATAATTAGACTTTCAAAAAGAGTAATTTCTGAAAAAAGTACTTTTAATAACAAGTTTTTAGTATCAAGAGTAAAACTAGAGGCATGTATTCTGCAGGGGAAAAAACTCCTTGTCAGGGTTTTTATTATAGTTTTGTATTTATATTATGATATTCCTACATTTTACTTCTGAATATTTTCAAGGTTGTTACATTATATACTTTTGTGTAGTTTAATGTAAAATCATATGTGAGGGAAAAAAGGTACTTCAGTAGGTTACTTCACATTTGTACGTGAATATTTAATGAAATATGCAGTTCCGAAAATTAAAGTCTCATACAAGTTTGATATGTCCCATATCAAAGGGCGCATCTGAAGCGCTCAGACCGGTCTAGCCTACAAGGACTGTTCTTGTCGCCTGGCAACCGTGACAGCTGCCGATGACGAGCGCGAGAAATACTGGACTTTTTTTTATATTCAATTGGGTTTTATATTCAAACAGGGCTAAACCAAAAATACATGACCTGGCAGCGCCGGGGCTGAAACATCCTCACCATGTCCTCCAGTAAAATATAAAACATAAAAATGACAATAGCCAATTCTGGCTCCATAGCTGTTTACTCAATTAGGCTATATCAAATGAATTATCAGGATGGCAGCTGTCCTCTCGCACTGTTGAGGAGCGGTGATCAGAAACACCTGGTTGCGCAATTAGGAAATCCTATGAAGGCTACATGGTGCGTCCTTCGGAGGACGCATAGGCTGCATCCTTGAAGTCTTCAGTCCTTCGAAGGATGCAGCCTTCACATTGGGACACAGCTTTTGTTTTCAAGTAGCAGGGAACCGTCGCAACTCTGTCGTCATTATGTTAAGCCCGCCCCGCTTACTCTATACACGATGTGATTGGCCTGACCCAATTTAGGTTTTTGCAGCTCGAAAGTCAATAGGCTTGTTTGAGATGCGCCTTGCCTCGCCTGAAATGTAGTTGAGAGTAGGCGGCTGCAGTGAGAGGAGGAGTGAAAAAAGCGCAGGCAAGCCGGACAGATCTCTCTTCTCGTAGTGGATCTGACACCTGTGAGATCAAAGATGGATATCGCGGGATTCACGCTTGTGCACATTGTTGCTAATAAACTGGATGTAATTCAAGTTCTGTTGCTTTCATATGAAAATAAATAAAATGAACAAGTCACCCAAAGTACTTGTTATTTAATTCCATTCCAAATACAGGTTTATCAATATTTTTTTCTGTAATACAGACATATGTGTTTTTATTTATTTTATTTTTTATATAAAAATTAAATTGCATTACCCAAAGAGATCGCACTGTCAGATAGTTTGGGAATATTCACACATAACATATACACATAAAACATGATATTAGAGTTTTAAAATCAAACATTTTAAAAGAGAACAATACATCACAGTTGTTTAAACCAATGAGGATTAAGCTGTGTCGTCAGCAAGTCGTTTCCCATAGTGCTTTTTGATCAGCGCAGTCGGTGGAGAGCAACTGCAGAATCCGACACGTGTGCCTTGCGCTCGCGAGAGATTTTTAACATACGTCAGCATGACATCAGAGCAAGGTGGACCGCACTCGGACACATTTCTAACCAGCATGCATCTCGCGCTGATCACCGGTGATCGGTTCTGCGCAGATTTTGCTCATCTCAAACAAGCCTAATGGTTCTCTCGTACCGCGTTGCAAACGCTATGGGAAAACTCCTTTCTCGAGAATATTGAAGCCTTAATTTTAAAACGCATTGCAGCTGCACCGCGAGAGAGCATGACAGCTCGATAGAGCGAGCTGATAGGCTGTGCTGCGGCAACTGCACAAACCTATGGCGAATCAGCAAAGGTAAACGGTCCAATCGGAGCGCTTGGCAACTTGCCAACCTGATGCGGCCAAAATAGGCATGACTGAAGAGTATAAATTCAGAGAAAATTCACCATATGACAGATTTATCTCCTTCAGCTCGAGCTCTGTTTCTCACCTTGTTTTCGCTGACCTCTCCGGAAAAGAAGCCTTCTCGTCATAGAAGCGCCCTTAACCGAAACAGCTTCAGCGCTGGCAGCATCTCTTCGCCAACTGATCGTTTCCCTGTGGCATCCGACGAGCATATAAAGCTGTCTATCCTTCTAAAAGAGCAGAACGCGTTGTTTCAAATGCCGCTCCCCGTCTGCGAATCCTGCTGGATTCCCCTCCACTGGATTCCTCCGCTCACTAAAGGCGGCTGCCGTTTCTGTGACTGCCGGCTGCCGTTTCTCAAATCGTAGTTAATGTATATACTGACTTCACCCTGCGCTGCAATATACATTTAGTTTTATATTCATTTACAGAAATCAGCTGCTTGAATGAAAATTGCTTATGTTACCGGATTTTCAGGTGAGAGTTGTCCTAAATGCAACGCGGCGCTGCGCGTCCGGTGTGCGACCCCCTTAAGAGCCGCCTTGACGAATGGTTTCTGCCGGGGCACCAACAGGCTCCTCCCCAGCGTGTGCTCCATTCTTCCCCGAGGTCCACAGCGAGCTTATTAAATCATGGTGCGCGCCCTTTTCAGCGCGAACGCGCTCTACTGCTTCTGCCACGCTCTCATCTGTTGATGGCGCTGAAGAGAAGGGCTATGTAAAGCTCCCCCACTAGAGGAAGCGGTCGCCGCTCATTTGTGCCCTCCCACTGCAGGCAGTTAGAGAACGAAAGCGACGCACCCATCTAAGCCGTGCAGGACTACTTACGCTATGGCCGGTCGCGCCTACGCCGCCGCCGGTCAAGCCGCCTCTGCTCTGCACACCATGGCGATCCTCCAGGTGTTCCAAGCCAAACTCCTCCGTGCCATGGACGAGTCAGGGCCCGATCCGAACGCCTTCAAAGATCTCCGCAGCGCTACGGACCTGGCACTAAGGGCCACCAAGACCACTGCTCAGGCCATCGGCCGTAATATGGCCAGCCTGGTTGTTCTGGAGCGCCACTTGTGGCTGAATTTAACTGAGATGAGGGACGCTGACAAGACCGCCTTTCTCGACTCTCCAGTCTCCACAACAGGTCTATTCGGCCCTTCAGTCAGCGGCTTCGCAGAACGCTTCACGGAGGCTCAGAAAGCTTCCAGTGCTATGAAGCACTTCCTGCCTAACCGCTCTATTTCGGCTTCACGGCACCCTAGAAGTATGCCACAGCCAGAGAAACCAGCGCCACCAGTCCACCAGCCCCGGCCAGTGGCTGAGACCGGCCCATGCTACAAGCCTGCGAAACGCTCCCCAATCGCCAGGGTCCCCCGTCTAAGCTCACGTTGGACCATAAGCCTAAAAAGCCTTCCTAACCGATGGTAAGAAGGTTTCTTGTCCCGCTGCGGCCGGACCACCCCCGAAGATCGCTCGAGTGCATCTCACAGCTACCTCTTCAGTTCAGGCAAGTGGAGTCATGTTAAATGCAGAACATGGGCCCGTAATTTGTCACGCACCCCTGCACACAAACGCTGTTTTAACAGCGACCCACAGAGAGCACAAATCGAGCATTTTCCCTCACATAAACATCTGTCAAGTCGAGCCCCCGCATCCGGGCACTTCGTCCTCAGAGATGATCCAGCCTCTGGCTTATCGGGCTCTGGCTTGGCGAGCCTCCCCCGATGTGTCAGATTGGGTGATGAATACCATAGTGATCGGGTACTCACTTCAGTTCGCCCGCAGACCCCCGCGCTTTCGCGCTATAACTTACACTTCGGTAGAGAGCACTATGTCCCATGTCCTCCGCTCCGAAGTGACGAGTCTGCTAGCAAAAGAGGTGATCGAAGAAGTTCCCGCGTCACAAAGCGAGTTGGGCTTTTACAGCCGCTACTTTCTCGTTCCGAAGAAAGACGGCGGTCTAAGACCCATTTTAGATCTCAGACACCTGAACAAGGCCCTCATGGTACGGCCATTCAGGATGTTCACGACCAAACACATCCTGGCGCAGATCCGCCCGGGAGATTGGTTCTTTTCAGTAGATCTAAAAGACGCTTACTTTCACATCCAAGTCTGCCCCCGGCACAGGCCATTCTTAAGATTCACCTTCGAGGGGCAGATATATCAGTATACAGTCCTACCATTTGGACTGGCTCTAGCACCTCGTACATTCACAAAGTGCATGGATGCAGCACTCTCCACCCTGAGGACAGCGGGGAATGCGAATCCTAAACTACCTTGATGACTGGCTCATACTGACTCAGTCAGAGGCGGAGTCCCACACTCACGAACCCTGGCTCCTTGGCCATCTGGAAAACCTCGGGCTCAGGGTAAACTTTGCCAAAAGTGTGCTGTCCCCCCAGCCAATGAATCACGTTCCTGGGAATAGTTTTCGACTGTTCATATGAGAGCATCGCCCACGCCGAGCCAAGCTCTAGCAATACAGCGACTTGCCGCGTCGTTCAAAGTGGGCTCCTATGTACCCATCAGAACGTTTCAAAGGGTTTTGGGCCTTATGGCTTCGGCATCTTCAGTACTCCAATTAGGTCTACTGCATATGCGCCCCCCTTCAGCTATGTCTAAAGCCGCAAATTCCAGCCCATGTGTGGCATTCAGGCCGCACGAACATCAGGGTAAACCACCGCTGTACCAGAGCTCTGGCCCCCTGGAGGAACACCAGCTGGTACCAGCAGGGTGTGAACATGGGTGTGGTTTCAGAGAGGAGGGTTATCTCAACAGACGCTTCCAACCTCGGCTGGGGAGCCCTGTACGAGGGCAGATCTGTCTCCGGCCTCTGGTCAAGCTTGGAGAAACGCCTACACATAAACTGCCTCGAAATGACAGCAGTTTTTCTAGCCCTAAAAACCTTCCTCCCATATCTGGTGGGACACCATGTCTTAGTCCGTACAGACAACATGGCCATGGTATCCTATATAAATCGCCAGGGCGGCCTCAGGTCTCGCAACCTGTTTCTTATAGCCAGAAAACTTCTGTTATGGGCTCACTCAGGGCACCAACCTGCGCTCACTCAGGGCAGCTCACGTGCCGGGCACGATGAACACAGGAGCAGACATGCTGTCTCGGGGCAATGTTCCCCCAGAGGAATGGACTCTCCATCCACTGATGGTGCTTTGGTTGTGGGAAATCTTCAGCAAAGCAGAGTTGGACCTCTTCGCCTCAGAAGAAAACTCTTACTGCCCAATATTCTTTTCAAAGAGCAGGGACACGCTGGCTCACGATTGGCCCAGCCTCCCACTCTATGCATTTCCTCCGGTCTCGATGCTCCCTCAGGTCATCAAACGGATCAGGAACACCAAGTGTGCCGTCCTTCTCGTAGCCCCCCTCTGGCGAACCCAGGTCTGGTTCCCAGAGCTGATGAAGCTGTCCACGACAGCCCCGTGGTCAATCTTGCTGAGGAGCGATCTCCTCACGCAGGTGAACGGGACAATCTGGCACCCCTGTCCTGACTTGTGGGCCCTCCATGTATGGCCCCTGACCGGGTACCCCAGGGCCTCCCAGAAGGGGTCCTAAACACCATATTGGAGGCTAGAGCTCCGTCCACGAGACGCCTCTACCACCTCAAGTGGTCAGTTTTTTCCAGCTGGTGTCTAGCTCGGAACCTCGACCCACTTAACTGTGAAGTACCAATGGTGCTGACTTTTCTCCAAGAGCTGCTGGACGCGAACGCTCCCCCTCCACGCTCAAAGTCTATGTGGCAGCTATTGCAGCTTTTCACTCACCGGTAGCTGGCTCTTCCTTGGGTAAAAGCGACCTCATTGTTCGCTTCCTTAAAGGAGTCAGAAGACTTAACCTGCACATTAAATACACATGTGTATATGTAATATTTAACCTAAGTAATTGAAATAATTTCATATTCGCTACTTGTTTATTGAACTAAAATCAATGTAACATTTGCAATCGTGAGAATATTCAGCAAAATAGCTCCTGTCATGTTATGTTACTCAGGGGTTTTTCCAGGCTCAAAATGAGGTGGAGGTGGTAAAATCCTAATAATGTATTTTAATAATAAGATAATTAAAATTTGTATTTTTTGTAGATCACCATATAGCCTAATGTGTTTCCCACATTATTTTTGTGGGTGGAATTGGTACCTCTAGGGGGGTCCGGGGGCATGCCCCCGTAAGAAAATTTTGTACATTTTAAAGATAAATTCATTAATCTGGTGCACTTTGAGTCACCCGAATCCACTGTTAAAAATAGATAATCTACCCGCAACCCACCCCTATTCTTTGATTTAACTATCTGCATCTGATCATCACATTACAATTATTCAAATTCTTAGAGTTAAGTATGATAATATGGTAATATCACACTGAAGTAGGCTGATTTAAAATGAACATTTATTTATAATAAAAGATTTAAAAAATGTATTTAAAATATTTATCTTCTTTTGGCAAAATTGCATTTCCTTAATAGCCTAAACATAGGCTTTACTCCCTTCAAACTTAAATTGTCAATGTTTCATTACATCACTGTTTGAAAACACTCATTTTTTGTACCTTTTATTAAAGGGCATTTTCCCCCTAATTTTATTAAATGTATGCTCCATCTTTCATTTCAAATTCTTAAATTTGATCAATATATTAAATTAAAATAAGACACTAGGCTGTTACCAATCAAATTAAATAATTTACATTGAAAAATTATAACTGTATTAAATGAGATTATTTTAAATATGTTTGAATATACAAATAAGGAATGTTGAAAAGAATGATACTTTATGAAACTAAACCGCCACTAGGAGGCGGCAGGCGACCGTCTTAATGGGCGAGTCATTGAGTCATTCATTCAAACGATTCGTTCAAACGGCTGATTTATTCAGAATGAGGCAGTTTATGAATGGGTAATTGAATCTTTGACTCAACCGATTCGTTCAAAACGCTGAATCATTCAGTAATGCAACAAGTGTTGCTGTGAGATGCGCTATGGTTCTGCTGTGATATTTGTTTGGAACTATTTTCGCTGCTGAAACAGAACAAAAACAGTCATTGCGTCTAAAATGTAAGTGACTTAATTTTAACTATTTGTTTATTGAACTGTTATGAAATCATTCTCGGTTTCAATCTTGATGTCATTCAGGCAAACAGCTCTCTGGTCGCGTGTAGCCTAGGCTATATATTGTTTCTTAACTATAAAATGTTATAAATAACTGCACGAGCCTCAACAGCGCAACATTGTTACCGTCAGTACATTAGGTAGGCCTATATTATTATCAACTATAGGCTATCGCAAAGGTCATATTTCATTATCAATAGCTGTTTATGTAATAAAATCTGAATAATTCTGGCGATTCGATGCTTCACTTGACGGACATTTTTGCGGTAACGTGACCAGAAATATTTAAGAATCTGAATTTAAGACATTTTAATACTTTTTAAGGCCTTTTATTAGGAAAACTTTATTTAAGACATTTTAAGACTTTTTAAGGACCCGCGGCCACCCTGTAATGACTCCAAAGTCGTCCTTAACCCCCTGGGGTCGGCGGTATCGCCGGCGATACCAGCTCGCTTTTTTTTTTTTTTATCAGTGTAAAAGAGACTCAAAAATACTCTGTTGACTTTGATTTTCCATAGGAGTTTCATACATCAATCGATCCTGTTAAGTGTGTATTTTGTTTGTGTATACTCACAATAAAAACAAAGTGTTGTGCTTTTTGCCAAATAAAGAAAAATAAACGATGCGAGTTCTGCTTTCTCTCTGTCAGTGAAGTCAATTCTGAAACGCGTCCGAAAATGAACTGTAACTCAGCGAATACTCAGTCAAACAGGCATACAGACACACAGGCATGAAGCTTGAATTCTCTTCTTTTAAATGAAGTAATTTTTATGAAAAACAAATATTCTCAGTTTATGTAATCTGTATGAAAAGAGAGAGATGTCAGTCGTTCTCTTCTCAGCTAATTATTTTTAATGTGACTCCGCCCACGGAGAGCGCGCGCTATTCAAACGCAAATGACTGAGGCATCCGTGCAAACTGTGAACGCCCCCATATCAGCTCGAGAAAACACATCAAGTTTATTTAGATCATTGTACTTGTTTATACTGTCTTGCGGCGCTGTGAGGAATAATAGCCTACTATCGTAAACTGTAGTACGTTTTTTTCATTCTCAAGTGAATCGCGTTTCTGTGTGTGAATGAATGAAAGAGATGCGCGCTGTTTACCACAACTCGCAAAAAGACAGTTTAAATTTGAATCGCGTTTCTGTGTGTGAATGAATGATCCGCTTTTAGCAAACTATACTGAGATGAGTAAAAATCGACTGAAATATGTTGAAATAAAATGTATTTGTATAAGCAACGTATTAAACTGCAAATTAACATTTATATTTCTTATATAAACGGAAGACCTATGTTACAGACATATGAAAGACAACATTTCGTTGACTGAATTGTTGTTGTAATTGTAACCTTTTTAAAGGGACTGTGTGTAGGAATTTCTCCCATCTAGTGGTGAAATTGTATTTTGCATTCAAATGAATAATGCTCTCCAGCGCCTCACTTTTTCAAATGCGCGTTGCATCTACGGTAGCTGTTATGTACCAAAAAGCTATGACAGGATGTCTTGTAATAGCACTTCGAGTTTTTCTTGGTGAAACTGAAACTTGAAACAACGAAAAAAAGATTGTTAGTTATCAATTACTGACTGTGAAAAACATTAACTATGGTAATTAGTAGTAATGCCTTCTTTACTCGTTATATTTTTTGAAGTATGTGCATTGTTAGATATCATCATCATCAGAGCCTTCTCTATCGTTACTTTACTCAATAGCTGCTATTCATCAAAGAGTCTGTTTAACTTTTAACTATAAATGTTCTACTGTCTATATAACATAGCTGCCAACTTTTGAGTTTTGCTTGGAGTGAGATTTATGGAGGAGCGGGGGGTGGGGGGATATCTACACAAGATAGGCATTAATTTTTCTCAAGAAAAAAACAACTCACCTAATGCTGTAAACATACAGAAAGATACATAATGCGTTTTTTTTATTATAATAACTTTATTTAATGATATAAATAAAAATATAATAAATATGTAATATAGTACACATATTTAGCAAAATACTCTTTATAGCTCTTTTTTCTAGCCAACTAACTGCTAGCCTTTATTATGGTCATTAAATGGCTTTCCTGAGGTAAATGTTGTGACATACATAATTGTTCTCCAGCTGTTTACCATTTGTTTGATTGATTGGTCGATATAATGTATGAGGAATATACATTTCGGTAAGTTGTACTGTATCTTTCAACATTGTTCATTTGTGTTTATTTACTGCTACTAGCTAGAGATGATCGGTTCACGTGCCGCTAGGGATCCGTCGTGACTCGCGTCACATTTACAAGCGCCAAAAACAGTATATATTGTTTGAATTTCGTAATAAAAGTGACAGAATCTGAGAGCTGAGATTTTTTTATATCATAAGTAACCTGCTCTGTCTATTCTGTCAGTCTCCGTGTCCTCTTTGCTTCGCGATAAAGTACACAACCAAGCAATGAAAAAAAAGCTTGTAATTAGGGCCGTAACATTGACTTACCTGTCGAGAAGAAAGCAGGAAACTTCAGCGTCTCTTTTGAAAGCTTTCTCCTGCGTTAGCTATCCCGACATTAACCCTTGTTTTTGTAATCTCCGGTCACGTTTCCTTTTACGGTCTATTTTGAACTTTTTCGACGACGACGACTCCTTATCCTGTGACTCAGCATATGTATGAATGAACGGTGTATAAATAATCGTGCAGTGCAGCCTTTTAAACTGGCCGCGGCAGTGACAAGCGCCTGTCACTGCTCTGCGCCTCCGCTTCTGCTGACTTCAGTCACGTGACGCTGGTTCTGAACGAAAACGCGTTGTGGAAACGCGTTGGCCTAGTACTTTTTGTCCCTCTCTGCTATTATAGTTTTTCAAGATGGCGGAACTACATGGAAGCCTCCGTGGACTTACCCGTCCCATGTATATAAAGATAATAAATTCTTCGTTTACGAGGATTAGTCTGATCATTGGCATAGGTATTTGTACACCATTGAGGGCATATTTATGAATAAAAATATTGATTTTAGATAATAAAATACCTAAAAAGCTACACATAGTCCCTTTAATAAAAAAATATATTTACAAGGTAGATGTAAACTTTTCTTTAAATAATTTTTATTGTGTTTTATTAGTGACAAATTTGGGGAGAGGATACATATTCCAAAACTGAAAATTAACTGCACAATTACTAGACATGGAAAAATAAAATGAGATGCTTCCAACTGTGAACCAATTTGGTAGAAAATATATATATATATATATATATATATATATATATATATATATATATATATATATATATATATATATATATATACATATATAAATATTGCTCTTGCATTCTTTCTTGTGGCTCAGTGACACACCTGAATGAATGGCTCATTAAGTATGCGGGCCCCATTGTCTCCTCAGGTGTGAACCACTAAATATGCATGATGGTGTTGGAACGTTTACGCCCCATCCGCATATTGCCTTTCCAAACTAAAAGTGTTTCACAAAATTTAAATCAATGTATCGTTTTATGTGAATGATTAGGCAGGATGATTTTCACATCATTTTGAAGAAAAAACTCTAAGCGACGACATCCATTAGTCAAAAGTCTTATTGACACATATTTAGTATGTGTTTTGTGGCCTTATTTCAGAAACTTTCATTTAAATTTTTTTCAATAACCATGCATAAACATTATTCTCTCAAAAATGAAAACATGTACATACATGTTGCTCACATATTATGGTAGCCCTGTTTGTGCTAAATAGAGTGTAATTACACCTTTGCCATTAATATGTTTATAAGCAACTGAAAAAAGCACAAATGTCAGGGCATGTCAGAACATCTCAAGGACCACAAAAACACCTCAGAACCCAGAGGGTTAAAGGGCTAGTTCACCCAAAAATGAAAATTGTATGAAAAAAAAAAGTTCTCAGGCCCCATTGACTACCATAGTATTTTTTTTTTCTACTATGGAAGTCAATGGGGCCCGAGATCTGTTCGATTACAAACATTCTTCCAAATATCTTCTTCTGTGTTCAGCAGAACAAAGAAACTTATACAGGTTTGAAACAACTTGAGGGTGAGTAAACTATGACAGAATTTAAATTTTTGGGTGAACTATCCCTTTAAGAGTAACACTTAAAAAAAAAATGATCAAAATATTCTTTCAAAAACAGAAATAAACCACTAAGAAAAGCTATTTGGTAATGCTTTTTTAAATGCATTTTATAAGTTGCATTTGAAATTATTTCATGCATTACTATTGCATTTATTAACATTTTTAAACATTACTTAAACAGTTATGAATGTCTATTTTTTGTCAGCTTTAAGGTGGTTTATTATTTTACTGTTACACATTTTTAAACATTAAATTAAACATTTTAAATGCGTCTGTCATTTAAAAAAAATACTTATATAATTTCTTAATGGTTGATAAATGAGTCCATTTTAATGGTTGATAAATGAGTCCATTTTAATTTCATTTTTACGTGGCACAACTAGACTTCAATAAATGTAATCATCATCACTGTGAAATACAATGAATAAATTGTCAATTTGAGTGATTTTACCTTTCTTTTTCTTTTTTCCACCTGCACTGGTGTCTTCTTTCCATCTTCCTCCTCTTCTTCCTCCTTGGCATCTTCCTCATTTTTGTTTTCTTCCTCACTCTCAGACATTTCATCAATTCCTGAAAGAAAGCCATTAGAGCGTCACAGAGTTGCCTCAAATCAAACATCTGCATTAGATGAAAGTACATTCCTGCAAACAAAGGGGGAAAACCCCTTTAGTCACCAACCTTTAGGGACGTCCTCTCCCTTATTGGGCTTGGTCTTCTCTTGCTCCTCTTCTTCAGAACTGGAGCAAAGAAAGGAAAATGATAATGATTAGACTGCAGTGACCATGAAAAGAGGGCTGTTTGCATGTGGCAACAGTAACTGTGCATAAAGATTTGTGCGTCATTGGAGTCACCTGCTCTCATCAGACATGCAGTCCACCTCCAACCCCTCAAAGTCGCCATCATCACTATCCTCAAATCCTTCAAAGTCGCTGCCCTTTTTCTTTTTCTTCTTTCCCTTGCCTTTGGGGCCTTTGTCCTTTTTACCTTTCGACTTGGCTTCATCATCTGCATTGAAAGAAGACATTTAGTTCAGAAAGTCCTACATGTGACACTCCTCTTCCTCTCAGACCCTTTGCTCACCTTCTCCATTGCTGCCGTCGCTCTCATCGCTGCTCCAAGTCATCCTCGAGGTCATGTATGCGCAGGTCTCCACCCCTGCCTCCCTTCTTTTTCTTCCCTCCTTTTTCTTCTTCCTCATCCTCGTCTCCTCGCTCCTGTTCTCGGAAACGTCGCTGGAGCATGATACTGAAGTGGTTCACCACTTTGTTCCTCCTATATGCAAAAATAAGCAGATGTGATGTTTGAGCTTTAGACACATTTACAATTATCACAAACTTGCTGTCTAGGAGTGCCATCGGGGTTATTCCCATGAACGCAACCACTCAACCTGCCCTCACCTGCCCCACTCTTCCTCTGCCTCCTCGGCTGTGAGCGTGCGGTGTTTGGCCTGCGGTGTGAAGTTATACCAGGCGTGCACAGGAAACGCCTCAAATGCACCATCGGCACACTGCGTGAAGATGTAGTAGGACGCGTTCTCTGTGACTCCGCCTTTTTTCAGACCCTTGAATCTGAGTGGTAGAGGCGAACATGAGGTGTTGTCCAAAGGCAATGCAACACATAAACACATTTCACGCTATGAATAAACACACTTGGCCGTATGGATTCTGTTTTATTTCTTCCTAAATTTCATGTTTTATGTTTAAATCTTTCTGCATTCCATATTAATGGTTTAATGAAACTGTAATAATCAAAAGGGATATCTAATCAACGAAATTCATTCAATTTTAACAATAACAGTGCATATAAAATGCATATGATTTCTTTCTGATATTCTGTGTTGTTTGTTTTCATTTGTCTGGATTCTATGTTTTACTACTTCATAAAAATGTGTTATCAAAAATTGTGGTAATCAAATAAATGCATAACACTTTAACAAATTAATGAATCTTTTAAAATGTAATCAAGTGAAACTTGAACAATTCCTTTCAAACAAAATGCTACACAACAGAGGTTTATTGTTTAAATTAAAGTATGGATGAATAATGGTGTGGTATTCCTTAAAGGTACACTATGTACAATACATCATCACTTCTTTCAAAACGTGTTTTTGTCTCACCCTGATTCACTATGGTAAGCCTGTTATAAGTGTTTATATTGTAGATGCGACAGGATGGTTTTCATGGGAAATGGCGTACATATTGGAATCACATGTTTAAAAAAAAAAAAAAACACTGAGCACAGTAGAGTCTGCTGGCAAAAAGAGAATGCAACAGAGCTTGTAATAAAATCAGAATCGCTACTGGCTTGGCTTTTCGGAGATGGCGAGAACTGAGGGATTTGAAATGTTGTAAAAGCGACAGACACAAATTGCCATGTTGCTCTCTAACAGAGTTCATTGTAAAGCATTATCTATTGTGAAGGGTCATTGTATTATGGTTGATGTTGTAACGCTGATTGTGTGTTCATGTCCTCAGATAGTGGCTGTGTCCGAAAACTTAGGCAGCTGACTTGTTGCCTCTGCCTAACCTCTGCAGGCAGCATTTGCACACGAAGGCACTTCACAAAACTGATTTCAAAGAGACTGCAGTGTAACGGTTTAATGATCTACAACAAAATTGAGAGAGCTTTGGAGATAACTAGGCAATTAAGCATCATAAAAAAAGAATTCACTGAAAAATAAATGAAACTTTCATAATTAGTTTTGTTCTAATTTCTATGCATGCAAGAGATAAACCCATGAGCTTTTATTTTGATGAAAACTGCAGTCGAGCTTTTATTTTGGCGAAAAACAAGTTTACAAATGCATCTCTTTCCAAATATAGTGAAATTATGTAATCGTCAACTATGCAAATGTGAAAATAATAATGCATAACTGGTGATCTCTACGTTCCCACATGCATGCTAAACTCAACACAGATAGAGTTCACTGCATTCATTCACACACAGTGAACTGAAACAGAGCTGATCACGTGCTGATTGCATCAACCAAGTGCAAACTTCTCTTTGCACAGCGCAAATAGACAAGCTGCATCTGAAATCACATACTTCCCTGCTATATAGTAGGCGAAAAACAGTAAGTGACAAACAAAGTATGTCCAAATTCACAGTACTCATAAAAGACTAGGCCTTTTATGTTATTATGAGAAGTTTAAATATATTTCCAGGCGCCACAGTCCGGTTAATGAATGGGAAGCATTGAAATCTATTTGTGGCAGTCAATGTTGATATTGTGGCGGGCCGCCACAGATAAATCAATGTATGGGACACAAAATGCAGTCTTTTTACAGTTTAATATTCATAGACACTAGTCCATAATTGTAATTTTATTAAGTGTACAGCCCTACTTTTGATTTATTCATCCAAATTTTGCTAACTTCCACGAAATTCTATTTAAATTCTATTTTTATTACTGGATTCCACGATTCCGTCCATGTTTTCCACATTGTGGAAATTATAGGACCCTAACATCGAATAAGGTGACAGAACAGCAATTATTTGCTTATTAAGCATAATCATTCTAAGAATGTGTAGCTAAACGCTCAGGAATTACTCAAGAAAGTGGCAACTAGACGAAAAGAATAAAAGTAGAGACGTGTACCTTCTTCCTGCCTTGCCATTCACTTTAAGGATCCAGGGCTGGTCCTCCACCTTGAACTCATTCGTAACGATGCCATACTTCTTTCTCCGTGATTCCTCTCTCTGTTTCTTTCCAAACTCACTGCCTGCCGCCCCATCCTGAGTCTCCTCCTCACCATATATACGCCTATTGCTCATGTCCCGCTCCATACGAGCCTAAACATGATGGATGGATGGATAGATATACAATTTAAAAAAGAGAAAACAAATGGAAAAACACAGGAAAGAAAATATGGCATAGAATAAAGTAGTGGCCAAAGCTAGATTACCTGTGTCCATGCAGAACAACTGACTTTATCACCAGCATTGAAAGCCATTAAGTTGTATTTCTTATTGGTGTTTCTGTTGGACAAAGTAAGACCTGAGATCAGATATGAAACACTTTTTTTTTTTTTTACAAAGATCACTCTAGTTGAAATGATATAAAATATAATTTAAATAATTTAAATCTTACTTAGGAACTCGTACTACATACTCCGTTGTGGAGGAACTGCTGCTCCCCTGCAGACAAGAACAATATCTTAGGGCTGAGAGACAATTATATCACTTCTAAAATGACACAATCTGTATTCTGCCAAATCTGACTGGTGTTGAACATGATTATGACTAGATGCTGAGGCACTTACCAGTGACGTCATCACTGCAGAGCAAGAAGCACCCTAAATAACCTGCAAGAACATATAACAAGTTCTTTGAAACGGGCCACCGAATTCTGGTCATGTGATCAACATGTTGGCCCACATATTTATTTCATATTTCTTTTCGTTTTTTTACTTACCTATTCCATACAAAACGTAACTTGAATTTCAGATAAATAGTACTTTTCACATGATACATTGTGATGTGCATTTCAATGGTTCTACGTTGGTATGTTTTGTTTTTTTGTTTAAGTAACGTTTGCCATGTAACGTTAATAAAGAGGGAAATGAACAGTCAGCAGGTCATGGGTAAATGAACCCATTAATGACAGGCTGCCTCCCTATGCACGGATCTTATTTGTGGACTTCAGTTCGGCCTTCAATACCATCATCCCTGATCTTCTCACAGCCAAACTGACTCAGCTCTCCATGCCATCCTCAATCTGTCAGTGGATCTCCAGCTTCCTGACGGACCGGCAGCAGCGAGTGAGACTGGGGAAGCTCACATCCAGGACCCTCAGCATTAGCACTGGCGCCCCCCAAGGGTGCGTTCTCTCCCCACTGCTCTTCTCCCTGTACACTAATGACTGCACTTCTAAAGACCCCTCGGTCAAGCTCCTGAAATTTGCAGACGACACCACCGTCATCGGTCTCATCCAAAATGGTGACGAGTCTGCTTACAGACTGGGGGTTGAACAGCTGGCTGTCTGGTGCAGCTATAACAACCTTGAGCTGAACACGCTCAAAACAGTGGAGATGATTGTGGACTTCAGGAGAAAATCCCCAGCACTCCCCCTCTCACCATCATGAACAGCACTGTGGAAGCAGTGGAGTCATTCAGGTTCCTGGGCTCTACCATCTCTCAGGACCTGAAGTGGGCAAATCACATTGACTCCATTGTGAAAAAGGCCCAGCAGAGACTGTACTTCCTTCGCCAGCTGAAGAAGTTCAATCTGCCACAGGAGCTGCTGATCCAGTTCTACTCAGCCGTCATTGAGTCTGTTTTAAGCACTTCCATCATTGTCTGGTTTGGTTCAGCTACCAAATCGGACATCAGGAGACTACAACGGACAGTCCGGACTGCAGAGAGGATTATTGGTGCCCCCTTGCCAACCCTCCAGGACCTGTACTCTTCCAGAGTGAGGAAGAGAGCAGGTAAAATCATCACAGACTCCACTCACCCTGGACACCCCCTGTTTGAACTGTTACCGTCAGGACGGCGACACAGATCACTGGCCACAAGAACATCCAGGCACAGGAACAGTTTCTTTCCACAGGCCATTTCCCTTCTGAACACTTAACATGCCCCCCAAGGCATATGCCTGTAAGTGCAATACTCCCACTGTCTAGTGCAATATTCTCTAACTCAGGTGATATTTATATTTATATTATTCATACTACTCAAAATACAGTAAATATGTTCATAATCTGTAAATGTTTATTTTTTATATATATATATTTTTTTTTTATTCTTAGAATTTGTATTACTATGTTTCTTGTTGTATTTGTATATGTGCACTGGAAGCTTCAGTACCAAGAAAAATTCCTTGTGGGCGCAAGCACACTTGGCAATAAAGCTCTTTCTGATTCTGATTCTGATTACGTTGTTATTGTTAGATTCAAGCTTTAAATAAGTCTTGATTTAAAAAACAATGGCAGTGGACAGCACATGTTCTCAATATCCTTATTACAGTGGATGAATTCGCCGACATTGATTTTATTCATTTAACATCCAGAGTATGCATTTAAGGTAGACAACGCGCTAAACTCACCGTAAAATATTTAGTTGTGCTATGGTGATGTATGTAACGTTACCTTCAACCGGACAAATAGAGAAGGTCCGATGATCCACTTCACTTAACAATACTTGTAGCACCTCGTCTGGCTGCTGATATCGTTTCTTATTTGGGTAACGTTATTCGATAAATAGATATAGTAAACTCTCTTTAAAAAGGTACACTAACAAAATTAGGGATAATATGGAAGCAGCTCACAATCATAGACACAATCCCCACAACGATGATTCTTCTTCTCTGAGCTTGTCGTTAGTTTCATTGAGACTTACTGCCACCTGCAGCTGTACCGAATAATTACCGGTAAGTTACTGCTTCGAAACTTTTACAAATCTTTTGTTTCGAATCAGTGGTTCGGAGCCACAGACTGTAAAAAAAAAGAAAAAATAAGTATCAATCTACCAAACCCACCTTATTTCCGTAAACGAGCTCTGAGCGAGGCTTCGTAACGCCATAACTGTTTCGAAACGTTTCGAAATTTCGATGGTTCACCGCTGGGGGGCGATGATCTCGGTTAGTCCATGAACCATGCGGACTCATGAGATCGCCCTCCAGCGGCGAACCATTGAACAAGTGTTAAGAGTTTTCCGGTTTAACCTGATCTCTGATCAGTTTTATACATTTGTAGATGTTTTAATGGTACATTAGTAAAATAAAAAAGTAGTTAATAGTCTCTTATTGACATGTTTAGCTGAGCCATGGAACAAACAAAACATGCCCTGAAAATGGATTACACCGGCACTTGATATTTAATCTTATTAGATGATATAGTTATTTGCATAGATTTAACGTTCAATAAAACATTTGCAATGGGTTTGTAAAAGGTGTTTTATGCATGTTTGATATGAGTTTGTGTTGCATTTACACCGTTCTGGCAAGTAGCCTATAGGGGTCACCAGAGTGCCGCGTTTCGAACGCTTCGAAACAGTGAATCATTTCGCAAAGCAATTGGTTCAAGTGATTCGAACTTTCGAAGCATTGAAAAGCTTCGTTTCTCCCATCACCAAATTACTGCAGTGAGTGCGAGTCTGTGTGCATTGAACACAAAGCAGATTTTTTTTTTTTTTTTTTTTTTTTTTTGTACTTATAGTTCTGTGAAGCTTTAACACTGACTTAGATACTTTATCCGTTGTCCCAAACTTTTAATTTTTAAACTATGGAAATCCATCGTAAAAATCTGAATTATTACATTACTGAATCATTACAAAGAGTGAAATTAAAAGAAACCATTTTTATTTATTTTGCATAATGTTCACAAAGCTGTAATTTGTCAAACTACTCAAATAGTGTGTAAAATTCTGGCAGTGAAATTAGCCTTAGCAAAACAATTGAGTTTGACAATTTTATTTCAGAAATTTTATTTTGTTGCAAAATGTTCTCACAATGCACAATTTGAGATACAGTGGAACTTTGACAGAAATCTCCTGTGATATGTTTATACACTTAATAGACAGATTAAATCAATTAGTAAAAAGTGTTAAAACATTTATTTAATTATATTTAAATGTCCACAAGGCCAAAAGTTGTACCATATCACTTTTGCACAGCTAAGAAAAGTTAAAGAAAATTAATAAACTAAAAAAACTAAAAGCAAAAGAAGCCAGAAGCCATGAAACACACACACACACACACCAAATGTTGCTCATTTAGGCTTCACTTTGACCAATGTCACTGTGCACCCATAGAGAAGAGAGAGGAGGAAGAGGGTGAGAAAGGCACAGGCCATATTCCAGGTCTCTTCAATGGTATCCTGCACAATATATTCGGGTTTGTTCTCATTCATATATATAGCCTCTTCAAATAATGCTGTAAAATGCAAACCGAGGAAACAATAAGATCACATTTGAAAATGTTGACATTTCTTAAGTTTATTGGGTTTCAGTGCATGAAATATTGCATACCTGATTTTTTGGAGATGTTAAGCAACTGGGTACCAGTTACATGAGTGACCCTGCATGTGTACACTTCACCAGGTGCCCAATCTGAAGGCAAGAGCTGCAGGTGACTTCGGATACTAAATTTGCCATCAGGGCCTTTTGCGGGGTTGGTGTCATTGTGGGCAGACACTTCATTCATTCCAAGCAGCCAGGTGATGTTGATATCAGGAGGGCTGAAACCATACGCCAGACACACCAGCTCACTAGCACCCTGCAGTAGCTTTGCAGATGGAGCAGAGTGGATCAAAGAGGCTAAATAAATCAATAAAAAACAGTGAGAGAAACAGATCAGATAATAGAGTATACAGAGAGGTATATGTATTGCAAATATATTCTGTTGTATTTGCCATCTTCGTATTTACTGTGTTCTAGATAGATAGAAAGATAGATAGATCGATCTGATGGCACCCACCGTACAAGTTCTCCAAATTTGCAATAAATGGACTTTGGGATGACTCATGAGAAACAATGCAAGAGTACACGCCTTCTCTCAACTGTGATGCAGGCAATATAAGGGCACTATGCATTGAAAAACCTCCTGAAGTGTGAGCAACCGCAGGACTGTTAGTGAAGTGAGACTCATTGAATTGCTTCTCATTTAGTTGCCACTGCACAGAGATATCAGATGGGAAGAAACCGGTGATGAAGCAAAGAAGGCTAGTATTTTGTCCAGAGAGATCGCTGTCTGAGGGTCTGAGGATCCTCACAATGGGTTGTTTGGGGTCTGTGAACATTTGGCAACAATTAGTAAAGATAAAACTCTTTAACAGAAGACTGAGAACTGTGAGAGCTTACCTCTGTTTTTTGAGATGTTCTGCTGCTGTGAGACATTAGAGCACAAATGCTTTACCTCACAGGTAAAGACAGCATATGTATTCCATTGTTCATATGAAACCTCCAAAATACTTTTCTTGCTTTGAGTGCCATTGGCATGATCTATATGTGTTTGGTTAAAGCTATTTTGAACGATTCCATTCTCTTTCCATTGGATGGAGAAATAATTGACATTCTGACCAACAACCAAACAGGTCAAATTCAGAGGTGTGCCAGATCTCACATGATTTAAAGGACCTTTCAGGTAGACCGCTGACTGCTGACTGGAAGGTGAAATCACTGTTGGATGGTACATTTATTTGTTAAGATATTACTGGTAAAGAAGAATCTACAACATTCTTTCATGTCACGGCGTGTTTACCTGCACAAATACTGATGCTTTTATTAGCAGTTTTCCCACTGTGTTCATCGACAATTTGACAGGTGTAAATGACCCCTTGATCCCACTCTTGCTGTGGCACCAATATCTCACTGTCCACTTTCACACAGCCATTTTCCATCATTGAGACCTCTAAAGCTGTGCCAGGTTTCTCCGCAGATTTTGAAAACCACTTGATCTTCAGGTCAAATCCTTTTCCAGAACACAGCAGCCTTTGTGGCTCTGAACTAGATTGACCCACACTGGGAACAACAACAAGCTCTATGGTAGGATCATCTAAGGGGAACAAAAGTTATCAAATGTCCAGTGAAGAAAACATAATACATCCATATATTAGTCAAATTCATTTCAATCCATAATTAATGATAACAAATTACAAGAAGGTTTCAATTGCTTACATTAGTTAACATGAACCAACAATAAAGAATAAGTATACAGCATTTGCTAATATTAGTTTATACTAATCTCAGCATTTACTTATAATTTTTGTAAGATCAAAAGTTGTATCTGTTAACATTATGCACTGTGAACTATCATGGACATGTTATTAACTAAAATAAACAAAGGTGAATACGTTTTGTAAAAACATATTGAAGTGAAGTTAAAGCCAACTCTAGGTGACTCATACTCAGAAATTGTCCTGCATTTAACCCATCCAAGTTAGTGCACACATATTAGGAGCAGTGAGTTGTGAACACACACACACACACACACACACACACACACACACACACACACACACACACACACACACACACACACACACACACACACACACACACACACACACACACACACACACACACACACACACACACACACACACACACACACACACACACACACACACGGACCAGTGCTATATTGATGTATTTTTTTTATGTCAAATGTTAACAAATGAGACCTTTTTTGTAAAGAGTTGCCGATTAAATGTTCCCTACCACAAAGGTTTCCAGCAGGTTCTGATGCCCAGCTTTTGAAGGGTCTGTGAACTTTGCAGGTAAAGTTGTTTCCTTTCTTCTGGTGCTCAATAGGTATTGTAAAATGTGTGGTCAGGGACCAAATGTTTTCAGAAGGGGTCCAGTCCACACAAGTGAAATTTGAAATATCAGTACTGTTGGCCTGGAAGTTGATGCAGACCTCACCAGAGGAGAGATCTTTTACAACACACTCCAGCAAAGCAATGCCTGACTGAGCTGATTTCCTCCTGATCATCACTACAGGATCCTTCTTCATATCATCTGAAGATCAAACATACATTTTAATACACAATATGTGGTTTTCAGAACCTAAATTGTCACACTTGATCAGTGCAAAATAAACAACTTACCAGCTTGAATTGTATCATTCACTTCTGGGAAACATGGATGTTTAGCAGTACAAACAATGGTCTTCAGTTTCAACCACTCGTCTCTCGACAAAGTCAAGTTGCTCACAATTGTATTGAGAAGGTCATTGGGAGCCCTGGTGCCTTTTTCATTGGTGCCGTTTGCCAACCAAAACACTTCAGTGTTGTGTGGCGCTTCAACAGTACAAGAAATTGTGACTTTGTTCTCCTTTAAAATGTCTCTGATATGGGCTCTCACTTGGACTGAAGGTTTGAACACAGACTTTGCTGTAAATGTGAAATTAATAAAGTTAGATTCATAGAATGATGATGCTTATATACTAATTATACTGCCATATATGATTCATCTTCATTTTTAAATTTTTTTTTTACTTACCCATGCAAATGTCATATTCTAGCTTGAACTCTTTAGAGTTATGGCTGGCTTTACAAGTGTACTTTGTGTCTTTATATTGAGCACCGATAGATATTTGACTTATGTAAGTAAAGTTTTTCTCCACCTTTTTTTCAGTGGTCTGCAACATTTCATTTTTAGAAGCACTGACAGACTGATCTCCTCTAAGCCATTGTACAGTAAGTTTGTCTGGGTAATAATCCTTCAACTGGCACTGCAACACGATGCTATCACCTTCCTCTTTACTCAGCAGAGCAATAGTGGGAGGAGTGACACGGTTTACTATTGAAACAAAGAAAGAATCAATTAACTTGCAATGTGGTTTAAACAGAACATATAAGAGGTACAAAGTTTATGAAAATCTTAATCAATCATACGAATACTAGTCTTTTTCAATAAATTCAAATAGACAATATAATGATACGCCCTGTTCATGCTTCAGTGGGTGGTTATTTACATCATGAGAGTTTTAAAAGTTGCAGATACTGGAATAGAAAAAAAAGATGGACAGAAAAGGAAATGAAAAAACATGCTTCAGAAAACATAGCGAATAGCAGATGGAAGCGTTAAGTAACAGTCAAGCTGAAATAGCAACCAAAAGCAGAACTGAAACCCATCTGCATCTTTGAGACAGGGTTTAGCACATCTGCACAGGAAAGACACCTTTCCATTTACATAAAATTACTCTCCTGTTATGCAATTTATGTTTTAATATACTTTGCAGCATGAAATTTCACACTTACAAATATTCACATAAAGATGCCGTGCTTCAGTCACCCAATGAACAAAGTCTTGCAGATTTGGAGAAAATTAAGGATTGGATTTAAGAAATGTATGTGCAGTTTATTATATTCAAAAATTAGGAAAATAATTCAAAACCTAGTGGCAGTGTATATAAACATTTTTAGAGCAACATTAGTTTATCATGCAAATCAGTATTTTTCCTTGAGATGTCAAAAAAAAAAATACAAGAGAAGTCAAATCGTTTCTTTCTTTTATTAAAGTAAAATGTAAAAACAAACAAACTGCACAATCACATATTTACAAAAAAGAAAAAAAAAAGAATAACTGTCATAGTCTTAAAGCTGTTCTTCTGAAAGGCCTTGCATCACGTCCTTAAAGGGATCTTTCATTTCACCTGAAAGTATAATTTGACACCAATTACAGCAATGAAAACAATTTCTGTTTAACATGCCAATAAAATAAATGTCAATAAAAATACAAAGCCAATTTTTTTTGCATCATCTTTCTCCAAATGATAACCAACTCAAATGCTCCTATAAAATATTGTCTCATGTTTATCCTCAGTTGAAAATTAGCTAAAAAAAAGTCTAAAAGTGTATACCTTAACAAAAGTAGCTCCTATGCTGTAGAACAAGGTGATGAGGAAAAGGAAAACAAAGGTTACAGCAGTGTTTGAATTGCCGCTGTCATCTGTATCAATGGGTTCAAACAGGGGATGCTCTATCCACACGACCCACGCTGCGGAAACCAACAAGAACACGTTCACATTAAGACACTGTCCAACACAAGCCGAGTATAAGAGTCTGGCTGTGATGATTTTAAACAATTTGCCTGTCCATCCTTATTAAAAAATAATAGACAGATGGACTAAAGGCAAGATTTTGAAGATTTTAATCAATTCAACTGTCCATCCTTATTTACAATTAGACAGGTGGACTAAAGGCAGGAATATGCAGTAAAATTAAACCAATTAGAATCTTGTGAGGGACAAAGAACCTTTAATGAATCATATCGTTTCTGAAATTTGATGATTTATATTTATTTATCTTAACCTGCTTACTACATAATTAAATCAAATATTTAAAGAAAGGTGACCATGAATGTATCAATCAAAACGGCAAAAAAGTTGTGAATGTGTCTTGGCATGCTGTAGATGAACCGATGAGACTAAGAATTATCATTCTCTATGCCCTGAACTATAAAAAAATGGAGAGCATTATGTGTCTGAGTGATCATAACATCAAACCGTTCAAATGACGTACAATATACACACACCAACCAGTAAGCATTTACTCTCATTATTTAGAGTTTTATGTGCCTGCTAATGGTACTTTGTCTTCTGAATAAAATTATTTTAAAAATTGTAAGTATATATATTTTAAAGTAGCCTACTCTTAAAATGCCTCACTTTGATGTATTATTATTTTAACAGTTTAATGTTTTCATTTTTTAAATTTCAATTTATTTGGAGTGATGTTATGTTATGATGTCTTTGTGACCTTATATGCTCACATATACACAGGGACAGACACATGTAAAACTGGCATGAAAACATAAATTAAGTGCACAGGAAATATGCTTAGTTTCTTTTTTTATTAGTCTTTTACTAAATGTGATATGCATGAAAATCTCTCAAAAAGCAAGAAGCCACAAACATTAAAGACAAACACACTTACAATTATGGACATGTAACTCAAAAACAAAAAGAAACACAAGATGAACAAGATAAACACTCAACAAGCATCACAGGAAGACATCACATGCATAACGATCTATTCCTTGCAGCATGCAGGGGTATTCATGCTTAGATTAATTACACCTGGCTTATCAGTTTTATCAGCAATAGATCTTGTCAGTACGCGCATTTTTTCATCAATGGTTTCATGGTACACTGCACAACTGTAGACTGTACCACTCTTCCATTCGGAAGAATCCACTGTGATCTGACTGTAGACCGAGAAGTATTTATCATTCTGCATTGGCTGGCTAGTTATGTTATTGTACCCAATCGCAGGTTCATCATCAACAAGCCAAGACACAAACACCTCCTTGGGGTAGAAATCCTTCACATAACATGTCAGGGTCATCGTTTCACCCTCTTTGTACTCTGGGGGTGCTAACAGGTAAACAGAGGGTCTCTTCTCTCTTTTTTTATCTAGTAAGACAAGATCACAATTAAGACCAGAATACTGAGTCACACATTTTCTTCTTGTTATTATTTTTGATAAACTTCATTGTCAATTGTAATGAAGACTATATATATCAAGAGACCTTGTGGAAGCAAGAACAGTGTAACATTTTACAAAAAGAAAAAAACATACCTTTTTCTCTGGAGAACTTCTCCTCCTTGGGCTGTGGTAGGCCTGAGTGTTGAACTATGCACGTAAATATTGTGCCATTGCTCCATTCTTCATAGCCTATACGGACTTCAAGTTCCACTTCCATTTTGTCACTGACATCTTTCTCTGATGCCTCAGCGATGATGGAATTACTTGCTTTAATCTCAATTTTTTTGAATCCTGTATTTTCTCCAGAAGCTACGCACTTCAGCTTTCCTCCTCTATTTTGCAGCATGTCTTCAAGGGAGGGGGGGACTATATCAACAGCAATATTGCTGCACTCTTGCGGAGGATCTATGTACAAAATCAGACATGCAATAGGTTAGAGAGAGGTAAACATATTATGAACAAAGAAACATTCACAGTCCTCAAGAGAAAACATACCTGTATGTTGGGCCTCTCTGACTTCCTTTCCCGTCTCGTGCTCGAACTCGCACTTAATTGTTACGTCTGTGTTCTTCCATGTGTCGGCACTGATTTGAAAAATGCTTGTGGCACTATACAAGGTTACTGAGGCATTCTTCTCACTTGTGTCATAGGTGTCTATCGCATTTGTCTCATTATCATCCTGAAACCACTTAAATGAGTATTTTTTAGGCGAAAACTGCCGTGCTAAACACGAGAAGGTTGCTGTCCCACTCTTTAACTCCTTTTTTGTAGGTACTGTTAAGACGACAGTTGCAGGCAGATCTGGCGGTGGAGCTGGCAACATACAGGAGAAAGCAGAGAGGACATGAAAAGCAAGAAAATGGTGCAACATGCTTTATTAGGCAAAGCACATGCTCTTGAGATTGAACAGCAATGTTAAATGTTGTAGCCTATATTTATAATTAACTTATTTTTTTTTATTTTTTTTTCCTTTATCTTTTGTTTATAAAACAAGAAGAAATCTCATATGCCATTGTATTCCCTGGCATGAGGTCAGAGAAAAAGTATTTCTAAAGGACTAAGCATATTATGTACTTTTCTGTTCTAATGTTTTTTAGATCTTTAGCCTTGCTGTTCTCAGCTAGTGTAAAACATTTACTGTCATTAGACTTTGGTAAAGGACAACTGCTTGACATGCACACAAATATAAAAGCAGGTTCATTGGTATTAAAAAACGTTCAATCAATGATTTGACAAAACTATAAGTGTCCTAAAATGTCTATTCAAACATGAGCCTCCACGAAGAAACAATATCCAGCAATATACAAAACACTGAACCCAACAGCAATAACAAAGAGACACATGAAGTAGCTAAAATGTAACATGTAAAATGTTAGACATTTCAGAAATGTGACTTACCTGGTGGAGCTACTTTAGTTGATAAAGTGCCTTTCGAATTTGACGCTTCACATGTGTAAGGGTTTTGAGGATTCCAGTCGCTTTTCTTCACACGCATATGGCTGATTTTGGTATAGTCTCCGTCACTCCCGAATGCTGGATACTGCACGAAAGTATCCAGGTCTTTCGTGGTATCCTTCCACTTGAAAGTGAGTGAGTCCGCAGGAGAGAAACCTCTGGTCAAGCAGCCGACGGTGAGGAACTCAGCAGAACCAGCAGAACACTGAGACAGGGCGAAGATTGACTTCGGTGCAGATGGTTGAGCTGTAGAGACATTACATCTTTCTCAGACAATAAACTACAACATAACGTAACATAGGCCTACATATGCAACACTATTAGGCCATGTCAAAAGAACGAATGAACCAGAACGAATGAACCAATGAACGAATGAATGAATAATAAATAAAAAATTGATTGAGATTATACCGCTTTACATCATGTTGATAAATTGCTTAGACTACCTTGCAAGTAAGTCATATTTTCTTCTTCTTCTTTAAGACTGGTCATATATATATTTAAGTAAGTTACTTTAACAAGTAAATTGGTCTAAATTTAATTTAAAAAAAAGTAAGACTGATTAGGCTACCCCTTGGTTAACTGTTGGTCAGTCTTAGTCGGTCGCGTAAAACATAACATTTCGGAATTTCGGAAAATTAGCGGAAACAATTTTATTTATTTCTTACACTCTTAAAAATAAAGGTTCCAAAAGGGAGTTTTCACAGCGATAGCCTTGAATAACTATTTTGGGTTCCTCAAAGAACCTTAGTGAACAGTTCTTAAAATAAAAAAAAATTTCTTAGTGTGAAGAACATTTTAATAGCTAATCTAAAGAACCTTTTGTGCAATGGAAAGGATCCATGGACGTTAAAGGTTAGCCTATTCATGGAACCATTCAATGTAATTTAAGAACCTTTATTTTTAACAGTGTAGATGCTGTATGTCACATAGCATATACAGTCATATTTATTATCAGACATAGGCCCATTGGATGATAAACAAAGGATTATCTAAACGAATAATAATTGATTAGGCTACTGGATAATGACTGCATAATGACTTTTAATTTTGTTTCAAATTAAACAGTTCTTGTAACTTATGAAGTGTAAAAAAAAAAAAAAACGAATTTAATAAAAGTTCCAACCATTTGAGAATTTTAAATAAAAGCATTGTATAGCAGTTTGTAACTTTGAACTATGAAATCATATAAAAAATTTAAAAAAACGAAAAATGTATCATTACAAAATAAATAGCCCCAAAATACTGCAAACAAACACCTCTCGCACTTCTAAAAGTTCCGTTTTTTTTTATTGTAGGCTACTATTTTCATTGTGCTAGAAATAATTTCTTGAATAGCGGTTGTTAAACAAAAAAACATTCTTTTAAATCTCCAATTGTCCTCTTCATGCATTGACAGATAAAGGCTACCTTTATAAATCAGTAAGCTACGCCAGTTTATTATTATTATTATTATTATTATTATATTAATATTATTTAATAATATCGGGATGCAATCAACAACTTAAAATATATCACATTATATTAGTGGATATCAGTGCATAAAGTTAAAACGAGAGGTTACAGTTTAGTTAGGATTTTTAGTCTTATATTTATGCTCCGGCTGTTTTCAGCGTCTATTGAGCAGTTTAAGGAAACACATGAGAGAATAATGTACAACGAAAGGAGTCGTTTAAGAATAACTACTGTTGTATTTTTGTTCGTTTTCAACATGAACAATATTATAAAATTATGTAGTCTTTTAAATCTATGAAATGGACAACAGCTAAATTAAGACAGTTTGCAATAGAAAACTCTGTTAAATATATAATAAAAATAAATAAATAATAAAACACACGTGAAATCTTGTCTTTTTTACGATACAAATGTCCTTGCAATTAATCATAAAATCTTACTGTTTGTTACGGTGACTTTGGTGCCGCTTCCCCAGTAGTCGAAAGCCCAGTTACACAATATCTTTTTAATGTTACAGTGCAGTATAAAAATACACCGCTCAGAGTCTCTGTTGAACGACCTGTAGCCAATTCCTTGTTTTATTTGAATGCACAAATACAATTATTTCGAATTTAATTATTCATAATCTGAATATTTGCGTTTCTAAATTACTTTAGACTATAGGCTATGTCCTGACTTTAATTGTCTAATCGCATAACAAGAAAATCTCGACATTGAAATGTTGCTTTAATGTAAAAAAACAAACAATTTGTTTCGACAGAATAACTGCGCACACATTTATCGTAGGCTACTTAAATTAGATTTTGATTTGGTAGGTGAATATTTTTCTTACCTGACGAGACAGTGACCATTGTTCCTTTCCCCCAGTAGGCAAAAGCATTGTCACACTGACATTTTACCAGGGGATATTGTACAAAAATAGCAGCTATATCATGTTTACCTCTTAACAAGTAGCTTTCATTTATTATATAACCCACAGATTGAACTATTTAGACTTTTATTTAGCCTTAGCTAAAACGGACTAGAAACGGACATTTACATTTAGCCAAATATTTAAAACGTGCCAAGATTATTGAGAGGATTCTTTCTTACCAGATGTCACTGTGACAGACGTGCCTTTCCCCCAGTAGTCAAAGGCAGCATCACAGTGATACTTTTAATTTCTTCAGTGCACAAAAACACAAACGATCTTTTCCATATTAACCAACCTTAAAACCTGATTTCTTTCGTAATTTATTGTCAAATTATCCATAATATTTTTTTCTCTGACTAAAAAGTGTTGTTAATAAGTTAATAATCGGCTCTAGAAATATGTTTAACGATTCATATTTTGCTGTTTGGTTCGTAAGCTATTTCATTAATTTGACTTCTTACCTGATGTTACAGTCACCGCTGTTCCCTTTCCCCAGTAGTCAAAGGCACCGTCACAGCGGGAAGGTTCACGATAAGAGCCATATCATAACCACAATAATACATTTTCATAGGCAACATTTTGTCTAGGCCGACGTTCTCAAAACGATTTAGTTTGATACGTTAGTTCGCACTTTCTTTAATCGGAGAGTTTTAGCTACGCGTTATTTATTTACCGTTATCTTTACAGCGCATCTTTCCACTGTTAACCAAGGTAAACATTGTAAATACGTCTGCATGTTAGTTTTGTGACAAGAAAGACTACCTGATCTTCCAAAATAAGTTAAAACAAACAAACAAACAAAAAAAGTAAATAACAGAAAATAACGGCAATAACTTACCTGAGGAAACGGTGACTTTGGTCCCTTTCCCCCAGTAGTCGAAGTAATCGACACAGTGACTGATGCCTTTGAGTTACTGACCAAAAAACCCACACGAAGCAGCGATGTTCATGTGATCAAAAGAACTTTGGTCAGAATAAATGGATCCAGTGAAAACTTATCTCGCCTTTCTATTGTTCACAGCTGATCTATAGGTCAGAAATATTAGCAGCACTTATGTTGCATTAGCCTTTATATATTCAAAACATGATGACTCTGAAATTAGAGAGCAATTTTTATAGGATAATAATCTGAACCAAACTCTTCCTGCTTCTGCCCTCAGTACAGATGTGTGCTTATTTACTAATAGGCCTAATTAAATAGAATAAAACATATTTTGAACGAAAAATCATAATACAGTTGTGGTCAGAATTAATGGCACCCCTGGTAAATATGATCAACAATGGCTGTAAAAAAAATAATCTGCATTGTTTATCCTTTTGATCTTTCATTTTAAAAAAAAAATCACAAAAATCTATAACCTTTCATTGAAGTAAAAGAATTGAAAGTGGGGGATAAATCACATTATAAAATAAATGCTTTTCTCCAAAAGACGCTGGCCATAATTATTGGCTTCCTGTTATTAAATACTTTTTTGCAACCTCCTTTTCCCAAGATAACAGATCTGAGTCTTCTCCTATAATGACTGATGAGTTTGGAGAATAACTGATCAGAGATCATTCCTCCATACAGAATCTCTCCAGATCCTTCAGATTCACAAGTTCATGTTGGTGCTTCTTCTGTTCAGTTCACCCCACTCATTTGCTATAGGGTTCAGTTTAGGGGACTGGGACGGTCATGGCAGAAGCTTCATTTTGTGCTCAGTTACCCATTTTTGTGTTGATTTTGATGTTTGTTTTGGACCGTTGTCCTGATGGAATATCCAACCACGGCCCATTATAAGATTTCTAGCAGAGGCTGTCAGGTTTATATTTTTTATGATGGATGATTAAGGGAATTTGGCCTTTGTGTTTCCTCATATTTAAACTCATGTGAAACAATAAGCCATAGCTAGACAATTTCATGCTCCTATCACCCTGGTGTGCTAAAAAAAAAGGTACACATTAATGGAAATATACTTCAGAGATATTGTACTCGTTTGTAATTATTGTACAATAATTGTGGCCAACGTGTTTTGGAGAAAAACATTTATTTCATAATGTGATTTCCCCCCCCACTTTAAATATTTTTACTTCAATGAAAGGTTAGATTTTTGCAATTTTTGAATGAAAGATCAAAAGGACAAACAATGCAGATTTATTTTTTACAGCCATGCATTTTTGGTCATATTTACCAGGGGTGTCATTAATTCTGACCACTGTATATATTGCATTGTTCCCTCATAGTTCCATACATTACTTATTGTGTGGAGTGGTGGGGTCATACAAATAAAACTAATATAAAAACAATATGTTACAAAAGAGAGCAATAACGATTGAAAAACGGGCAAATTATTATGAACCAACACATATGTTATTTATTAAATTACATGTTTTAAAATTTGTTGATTTAGTTGAGTTTTAAACTGCACAGATAATGTATAAAGTATATAATAATTTACTTCCAAATTGTCAGATGCTGATCAAAATAAAAGAAAGTCAGTATATAAACTAAGAGGAATTAATGTTTAAAAAAACAAGGGCAAGAACTAATGCAAAAAAATAGATGCATATCTGTCAAAGGGATAAAAATTGTGTGGCCTATATTTCACTCTGTAAATTCAAGAAAATGTTTAAAACCAAGGTGATAAATAATTATATAACTCAACATCATCTTAAGAACATTGCCAAAATAAGACCCTCTCTCTCTCTCTCTCTCTCTCTCTCTGAGCAATACAGAAAAAATAATGCATGCATTTATAACTAGAAGTAGTGGCAGGCTTTATTGTAATGCCCTCCTTTCTGGTCTACCAAAGACTACAATTAATACAAAACTCTGCTGCTCGAGAATTGACAAAGACCAAGAAGATAAAACACATTATAGCTATACTAAAGTCACTACACTGGTTACGTGTCACACTGTGGTTTTCTCAGGAACAGACTGAAGACTCAGATTAAAGATGCAAACTCAGACTTTAGTAACTCTCTGGAACAAGCTGACAGGCAGGGAAAACACATATTAAAACACACAACTTTTATTAGTTTATAAGGCATTGCATGGATTTGCTCCAGACTATCTTTCAAAATGCTTACAGTGAACCTGTAAGGACTCTCAGATCCTCAGATTCTTTTTCTAAAAGCAGTGCTTTTAGCTGCTATGCTCCTGTCCTTGCCTCTGGAATAACCTTCAAGAGGAAATGAAACGTGCTGAAAATATTAGTAGTTTTCAGTCTACATTAAAAATATATTTCTTTAGTCTGGCCTTCCTGTAATATCTTGTAAGGGTGGAATTCCTGCAGAGGTTGAAGCTGCAAGACTGCCGAATGATTAAAGAAATGTTATTAGCAAGATGGTATAAAACTGCACATTTCTCGTCTGTTCCACCCACTGCCACTTATACCAACGACGGAAATAAGCGCAGTTACAATAGCTTAATATGTGGGAGACTAGATTGTATTGCAATTTGTAGCACTTCAAAGTCAATACCAAATCAAAACTAGTTAGCACATTAGTTGTAATTGAAAAGGTTTAATGGCAAAATATGGTTATGGTTACACTTAAAATAGTTACAAAATAGATGTATGAGATGATGATAACTTATATTAATAATTGTACCCAGCATATTTGAAAAATGTTACCAGAGAGAGAGAGAGAGAGAGAGAGAGAGAGAGAGAGAGAGAGAGAGAGAGAGGAAAGAGGAGGTAAAGGAAGAGAGCCCCAAGAAAGGGACCCAGAGAATCAGAGAGCCAGAGCATAAAAAGAGACAGAGCAACAGTTTCAATATTCTTTTACCCTTTCCTGACCATGTGACTTTAACCCAACTGTGAGACGTTTAAACGGACCAATCAGATAATTCGAACTTCCCCCACTGTACTAAAGGTGTGACAATTAATTGACCCCCAAAATACAAACATTTTGGCCTACAGGCCTAGATCACTATTAGCCCATCTGTACCTTTAGGAACTCCAAATGGTCCTGTGGTAGAAAGAGGGGGTAGAAAAACAGTCAAGCAAATGTCTTTGTTCATTTCAAATATCTTGGATTATTTCAATTCTACAATCTTATAATGCATTTTATATATTTCATATGTTTTTCAAATTTTTTTGTTATTTTATGTCTTAGTTAATCCTCATCCTTAACTTTATTCTTATTCTTGTATTTTACTGGGTCTTCTATCTATTGTATCTATTGTTTCTTTTTTGCCTGTAAAGCACTTTGAACTGCATTGATCTGTTTGCTATATAAATAAAATGTGCTTGCTTGGTAGCCATTTGTCTGCTGTCTGGTCAATTTAGCTAATCCCGCTCACTGCAAAATTTTTCGTTGTGAATTTACAATAAATAATTGGATAAATTTTGCATGACTTTCACAGTAAGGATTACAGCAATATACTGTGAAATATACTCACAGCAATTTACTGTAATTTTATATCTGTGATATTACAATGCATTGTTGTAAAAGCACAACTGTATACTGTAACTTCACAGCTTCAATGACAAAGCAATTACTGTAATATTACAGTACATTACTGGGGAATTACAATCTTTTGCTGTACATCGTTACAACAAGGCCCTGTACTTTTACAGTGTGTACTGTGAAAGTAATGTACAAGTTGACAATAATTTACTGTGAATTTACAATCATTGTACAATTAACCCCCTCCCCCCAACAAACAACTCTGAGGTAAAGTCAATGTTAGCCCAATAGCATATTTATTAACAAATACATATTTTTCAATGTACAGCAGATGCCAAGAACTTCAAGAGTTCAAGAAATTCAACTTTCTAGTCATAAAAGTCATCTTAAAATGCAGAAAATGCAGAGAAATTGTGCAAACTTGCAATTCAACTACCTGTCTCACAATTCAACTATTCAACTAGCTGTGTCACAATAACAGTAATGGACAGGATGGGAATGAGGCCTTCATGGCAAGATAAGAGAGCGATGAAGGAATGTCGTAAAGGGGTCAGGCGCTCCTCTCAGTCTCAAACATTATAATGAGTCCACACGCAACAGCATTGTGTAAAAATCTTGTAGTGCAAAGTTGTCTTAAAAAATTACAAAAAGAACAAGGCTACTCAAAACTGAGCCTGACAACTACCGCTGCAAAAAAAAACTATGATGCCCACTCAAAGTCAATAAGTTTCCTCAAAAGGGTGCTCACATGAGGGTTCATTGTTGTCCGCTTCTTGGTCTTTGAGCCTCTTTCAGGATTGATGCCCAGGAAGCACCTGTTAATAAGCAAAGATAGTTTCAGTTTTAAATAGACTTATACTGTATTGCAGACAGCATTTATCAAGGTGTGCTTTTTGCTGTGCTTTTTCCCCACATCAAACCCTAATAGATTTATAATCCAAACTTGTTAGATCTTACTCTCACCATAATTTTTTTTAGCCATTTTTAGCCAATGTGCCTCAGGTTAGGTTTGCCTGAGGCAAATAGGGTTGATTTTCTACTATGAGAGGCCATATCAACGTGTGCCGCCACTGAAATGCATCTTCACGCAATTGGCCTGTTGGTAAATTAAAACCAAACCCTGTTGAAAGTATGACAAACACATCCTTTTCAATAAAGGGCCTGAGAGCATTTTGTTCTGCTTTGAAAGAAAATTTCATCTACTTCATTCAATACATTCGCATTTCGCAATAGACGTTTCAAAATCATCATCACATAGCCTGCCCCAAAACAAAGTAAATAGCTGTGATTGGACCAGCAGGTATTTGTCAGCATAACATGTGTAGAAACCCAGACTGATCTGCAGAGCGAAATTGAATGAGTTCGCGAGATCAGGGTGGTCTCACCAGGTTAGCCTCAGGTACCTCGTTTGTCAGCATTTTAGACCTCAAGACAATCATTGAGTTGGAAGCCTGTACTATAATGTGAATTACAAGATTAAATGTGATCTTTATAAAATACCTCTGAATGAACTCCAGCGTCGACGATCCAGCGGCAGGATACTCAAGGTTGAAGACGTAATAGCTGCTGAAGAAAGCAGCTACTCCGTGTAAAAAGAAAGGGTGTGGGCCCATCACAACATGTCCCTCGATGGATATAAGCCATCCAGAGGGCTTCATCATGTCACCTGAAATGAACAGATACAGCATTATGTGTTATGAGCACTTTGCTATCTGCTTAAAGGGATAGTTCACTTTGAAATACATTTTTGGTATGTTTTAGCTTGCCTCAAGGGCATCCAAGATGTAGGTGTCTTTTTTTCCACAGTAGTTTCAATTTTGATATTTTTAGGTCAAACCGTTCTTGTCTGTCAGTCATATAATGCAGGTCGATGGTCACTGTCTCAAAACACAAGCACAGAGTCCAAATTAAAACAATTCCCCATCGTCCAAATTAAACAATTCCCCATCGTAAGTACACATTGATGGCCTAAGACACGAAACGAGCGGTTTGTGTGAGAAAACGAACAGTATTTATATCGTTTTTACCACTTATACGCAGCCATGTCGAAGTGATCTGATCTGACGTGTACGCAGACTGGTGCATAGATATATACACTAGATGTCGCCTTAAAGACATTCGTTCCAACGAACTGCCGTAGACAAGGCGACATCTAGTGTGTATATATCTATGCACCAGAAAAGGGAAAAACATCCAGTATGCGGCAGTCCTGTGGGCGAAAATGCCTTGTTGATGCTAGAGGTCAGAGGAGAATGGGCCGACTGATTCAAGCTGATAGAAGAGCAACTTTGACTGAAATAACCACTCGTTACAACCGAGGTATGCAGCAAAGCATTTGTGAAGCCACAACACGCACAACCTTGAGGCGGATGGACTACAACAGCAGAAGACCCCACCGGGTACAACTCATCTCCACTACAAATAGGAAAAAGAGGCTACAATTTGCACGAGCTCACCAAAATTGGAGAGTTGAAGACTGGAAAAATGTTGCCTGGTCTGATGAGTCTCGATTTCTGTTGAGACATTCAGATGGTAGAGTCAGAATTTGGCGTAAACAGAATGAGAACATGGATCCATCATGCCTTGTTACCACTGTGCAGGCTGGTGGTGGTGGTATAATGGTGTGGGGGATGTTTTCTTGGCACACTTTAGGCCCCTTAGTGCCAATTGGGCATCGTTTAAATGCCACGGCCTACCTGGGCATTGTTTCTGACCATGTCCATCCCTTTATGACCACCATGTACCCATCCTCTGATGGCTACTTCCAGCAGGATTATGCACCATGTCACAAAGCTCGAATCATTTCAAATTGGTTTCTTGAACATGACAAAATGGCCCCCACAGTCACCAGATCTCAACCCAACAGAGCATCTTTGGGATGTGGTGGAACGGGAGCTTCGTGCCCTGGATGTGCATCCCACAAATCTCCATCAACTGCAAGATGCTATCCTATCAATATGGGCCAACATTTCTGAAGAATGCTTTCAGCACCTTGTTGAATCAATGCCACGTAGAATTAAGGCAGTTCTGAAGGTGAAAGGGGGTCAAACACAGTATTATGGTGTTCCTAATAATCCTTTAGTTGAGTGTATTTCTTGCAAGTGAAGAAATTAGGACAAAAGTATTGTAATTTTCCTATAGTGTAATGTAAAATATACTTTTGAAATATTCATTTTCATTGATACAGTACATTTATAGGCTATATGGATTTTACTTCATAGGAATATTTATATAAATCATAAACACCAGTGATACTGTAATTTAGACTTGAGACTCTATAAAAGATGTTTGAGCCCTCTTTAATGTCCAGGTACAAGTCAATGCTTTTTCTTTGTTCAATGTGCACAGTTGAAGCCGGTTGAAGCTCTTAATTTCAAACTCTCAAAGTGCACCAGATTGATGCATTTAACCTTAAAATGTACAAAATGTTCTCGCCTATAGGGTGCCAAAAAGGCTGGAAACTGCCCTGTCCTCCACTGTCATCTCCAACTCAATCAGTCATCACCATGGTGTCATTGAGCCTGCTCCTAACTGTGTTTGTCTCTTTCCTGTTCCTCGTTGCCCACCCTCCTCAGTTGGACTGTTAAGGCATGACGATGCACCTTTCTGGAGGGGGCGTATTGTAACATATATTCTCTGTTTTGATTCTGTTTTCTTGTTTGCCCTGTCATTTGTCCTAGTTTCATGGAGTGTGCCAGTTTGTTCCCTTGATTATAATTCCATTCACCTGTTGTTCAATTAATTCATTTAGCCTGTGTATACTCCCTGTTTTGTTCAGTTCTTTGTTGAGTCTCGTCTTGGTTATGATTCTTTTCCCCATGATTCTTATATGTATTCTTAGGATTATTGGATTAAAGACTTTTGATTGAGCTATTCGTCTTTGTGCACTTACTTACACAGCGACTCGTGACAGTGCACAATAAAGTTCAAGTACAAGTCCACATTTGCTTGCAGAGTATATGGTTTAAACAAAGTAATAATTACATGCTTGATGCAAAAATATACAAAATCAAAAAGGCTACTGTTAAACATCAAATGTCAGTGTGCACTGTGCATCTAGAGAAGAAAAGCATAAGGTTATTCTAACAGTTCAGTCAGGAGCTCAGAGAGGTTTCATTTTGACAGTATCACCAGGAAACACCTGCATATTTGTGGGAAGAATCTATCCGGTCTGTTAAAAATATATTACATAAACAGTCACAGTTAGCCATTTCAGTTTCAATTTTAATTGTGATATTTAGTTCAGCAAATACAATATAAAGATTGGATTTTAAATACCAACAGCTCTAAGATTATCAACAGAACAATCTCATTTACTCCAACTAAACTGTGTGTCTGTCTCATATTTTTTGAGTTTTACTTACTCCCAAAAGTTGACTCCCAAATCAATTGGATAAACACAGCAATTTAAGTTTACGAAATAAACCAAACAAAATTATTACAGTGTAATAGTGTAATTGTGAATGGAGATGGATTGTGAAGGTTGTATAGCAGGAAAATAATAATGATGGCATATTAGGGAAAGAGGCATCAAAATACACACACTCAATATGATAATATTCAGGAGTCATGACATGCAGTAAATTCAACGGAGATGTGCTGCAGAGTGCTGTACAAAAAGGTGCATCTCCATAGATCATGTCATATTGAGGTTTGCCCCTTAACATTGTTGTACAAGATGTAGAACATTTGGAGCCAAACTCTACTATAAAGCCCTTCTTCATTTCTTTTTTATTTAATATACATTTCAGAATGTATATATCTTTTAGGATCTATAACTAATTGAACTGTGATGCCAGTTGGTGTACATGGTCAAGTAATAAAAAATTTTTTTTTTTTAATTAAAAAATAAAAATAATACCTTTTTAATTTTCTTGTAGATTCTCTGTGTGAAGCCTTAAGGTGAAACATGATGATGCAAAAGAGAAACACATTATGGACAAAGTGATCATTAATATACAGATTTTTCTGACATTTTTGTTATGAACTAAAATACTGTGCCCCACCCCCGTATACACAGAGTGACAGTCCATAACAAAAACAGACCTCTCACAAGAAAGCTTTTCATCAGATCCTGGTGTTTAAGTTCTAGTCTATATTTTGAGTCTGCTTGCAGAGTGTGCTTTAAACAAAGTAAATATTAGTTTTGATTCTAAATATATAAAATAACAAGGTTATTGTTGGAAACCAAATGGAAGTGAGCCTCTAGAGAAGAAAAACATAATGTTATTTTAACAATAATTGGATTCACTATAGTGATAATTCATGCAGATGCTTCTGATATTTTTGTATTTGACTGAAATACTGTGCCCCCATCATACACAGAGAGACAGTCCTTCACAAAAACAGACCTCTCACAAGAGAGCTATTCAGTCAGATCCTGGTATCAGAAAATAAACTTTATCTTTAAGATTAGCGATCATTAAATTTTCATATGCCAATGCCACTATTTATTAATATACCAGAAAGAGCTAGTTTGAGTGTTTATATAAAATGTGGGTATAACTTAAAAATTAAAACGTGAGATTTTTCAAATAATAATCTAAAATGACACTGTTAGATTTGCGGTCCCAATATGCCTCATTTCAATGACCCAGTGCTGAGGGAGAAAGTTAGAGTATACCTTCCATCATATAGGAATACATTGAATAACAAGTCCATATATGGTCAGTTTCTGGCTACCACAAGCACATCTGCAGCCAAGAGGACCCTATACGGTGTTAGAATAGGGAGAATAGGAGACAATGGTAAAGGAATGCCTCATCCTAACCTAGAGATCCACATAATGAGGAACAGATGTTGCCAGTAACTTCTTAGAGAACAAAGAAATCCTTCTGTCATATTATTCTACCGTCCTAGAATTCTTTCAGACGCCATAAAACAATTATACACTAATTTGTTGAGGACTGTTTTAAGAGGTCATTGTTAATTGTAAGGGGTTTATGAAATGAAATGTTTCACTGTGGCCACTCCATGCACAGTGATGCATGCCACCTCAAATTCTCCTCATGCAACAGGCTTTACAACAACCTCTTGATGGACTCAGCACATTTTAAATAAAGCTATAAGCATTTAAAATGTTTAAAGGCATATTTGAGATGTGCAATGCCATTATTATGCCATGAATTTATTTAAACTAGAAATATAGCCAATAGACTATATTAAGCTGTGGTCCATTAGGCCTACAGATGAAAAGGTTAACCTTTTTACGGTTAACCAATTTTTGTGTCTTGGACTGAGGTTTTTGTCATAACTTTTATCACTGTGGCCGCTGTATTGCACAATGGTCCAAACCATATCAAATACTTATGTTTATTCATGGGCCGCTTAAGATTTTTACCATCCCTTCAAATAGCCTACTGGAAATGTCAATATAAGCACAGTCAAATATATAGTAGACTGTACCAGACAAAGAATAAACAACATATAATTAGGCCTACTCACTGAATTCTATTTAACCAATGACCTGAAATCACATAGAAGCCTAAATTCTATATGAGGCAAATTAATGCTCCCTAAAAGCCAGACTGCTAATAAAGCTATTAGCATGAGTCATAAAAACATTTTAAATCCTTTTAAATTGTGTAAAACTAAAAAGTAAAAACACTTTAATTTGTCTTGCTCAGTGAATGTTTTGATAGCTTTCGTTTGATGTTACGTATAGGTTTCCTCTCTGTTTCGTGTACAAGAAAGGCTCATCAATGCCCTGTCCAAATACCCACACTTGCGGTCTTGGCCACTCGAGAGTGCGGTCAGGTGACAGGAAGGAAGTGTGCAAGACTGTCATATACACGAATCCGACGAGCGTTCTGTGTAGGCTGCCATCTTGTGGCGACGCCATTACTGAGCTGTTACTGCCCTATCGACCGCTACTGCCTACTGGCGCGGGCGAGCCGTGGGGCCGCCATCTTAGACCGGTCACCCGCTCGGTCACCCGCTGTCAGCGCATTTAATTAATCATACCTCACTGAATACCGAACTGATTTTCACGCGGGTTTGTTTGCTGCAAAGGTCATTCATGTAGCTATTATACAGGACACATGGTTCGGCGTATTTTAATATTCATAGTAGGCTTAACAGTAATATAATATTCTGATATAAGATATAAAGTGACCAGACGTCCAAAATCAAAATATGTGATGTAGGATATAAGCTATTTTATAAATCACACACTATAAATATGATAAAGAAGCAGAAACAGATAGTTGCAGTAAAGTAAGATATTTTAATAAGTTGAAGAAACGTGTGTGTTTTACATTTACATTGCTTCCTGATATCACGTGCGCAAACACAAATAACCTATATTTATATATATATAAAACAGTTATGTCCGGTCGAACAATGTATGAATTAACTTAAGATTGGATTGCGGTAAAAGTAAGTTTCGTGCCTCTTACAAGTGCTTTCGAACTTCTTTCTGATCTGGTGGAAAACACTTGAGTTGAGGGAGGGAGAAAACACGCAACTGAATGCCTTTTCAAGCGTCTCAATACTTGAAAAACCACAGGAAACTACTTTTAAACACGAAATTACTTGATTTACAGAGGGTCTATTCGCACGTTTATAAACGTTAACGTTACCTGAGGTAATTTTCCTGGACCTTTTTACAGAAGGTAAAAGTCGCCGTAATCTTTACTGACATTGTCCGAAATGATTACTGAGATGGCACATTCGGACGGGACTAAAATAACCGAGAAGCTCTTGTAATTATTACTTTACCCCACCTCTCCATGTCAGGTGAACACCGGCTGGTGCAGTAAACATTGCCTAGCTAACGTTAGCTGGCTACGATATCAGTACAGTAATATCAAAGATCCTTGCTCCTTCTCAATTATCTGGTAATATTCTATTCACAAAATACAACCAATAGTACGGTAATGTTATAAAAGTAATCCCCCGGGCCCTATTTGCAATGGTCCGCCGATTAGAATAGGAAAATACTCCACAGTGCTCTAGCATCTTCACTGCTGCCACGCAACGAAACTAGGAACACGACCGGTTTAAGATGGCGGCCGCATTTCTCAGTGCCCAGCGGCCAATAGGGCATCTATGGTTACTGCTATGTAAACAAACCTCCGTGATAACGCACCCTCGATGACAGCTACAGCCAGGCAGTATGACTTGTTGGATTGATGATGTTAGACAGTGGCCTCCAGTCACAGATGAAGGTACAAACGATCTTACAGATTATTTATGAAAATAGCTTGGCAATAACTAGGCTAGCTAACGAGGAAACTATAAAAAGATCTGTCCATTTGGCAACAATAAATAAATGAATGATATCAAATAAACGAATTCATGTTTTTCATTTGTGACCATTATTTATCTCATTTTCAAAAGGAAAGGGTAAGGTACAGCTAACTGCTAGCATTGTTGGTTCTCAGAGTGAGAGTCACAGTCAAGCAAATTAACATTAACAACAGAGACCTAACAGCAACTAACGTTACTGCCCCAACGCGCCCCTTCTGTTGTTTTAAAGGTAACGTTATTCAAGAGTATTTTCTCCTTCGCCTGGCATCCGACGATCAACAAAATGCCAACTACAGGTCACTGATAGAGGGTCAAAATTATCTGAGCTCCGGATGGGTTGGTCAAATAATTCTCTTCCAATTTGAAATTTTACTGCCGCCATTGAAACTATTTATAACGGAACATGTTTTATTCCAGTGGACGCAACCAAACCAATAGGAGGCACTGGCGCAACGCTAACGTTACCCAGCAACAGCTCAGTTATGGCGCCCGCTTACTTCCGGTAGTTTCGCCGGATTCGTCTATACTAGCCTATCATCCGTTCAAGTCCTACTGGGAAGTTCGAATTTACGAAGTGGGAAGTCGTGTTTACGGCGGCAGGCGCGTTTAAGTCACTTTCGTTGGAGTAAGACTGCGGTGTACTTTCTCTTAATTAACCCTTTCACACGTAAGTTTAAAATATTCTGACTGACCCCCCAGCGTGAGTTTTTCAAGGCGACCGTTATTTAGAATGTGTCACTTTATGGTTTCCGTGGTGACGCGTCATTGCTTGTCACGTGACACACCGCAGCAACAACAGAGCTGAATGAATGATGATCTGCTTTTATGTCATTTTTCCTTTTTTATTCAAAATATTCACAAATTTGTTAGATATGGCATGAAATATCTGATATTCCGGTTGTCAAATATATGCAAGTGGAAGTGTTTTGTTGTTTAAACACATTTATAACGATCGCGTTAGTTCAGCTGTATACGCGATGGGCGCCGCCATCTTACGCCGGTTTCACACTGCACGCGTTTTAGCAGAGCATATGCTATGGCAAGCCAAGAGGCTCAGAAATACGCCATAGATTAATCGCGTTTAAAGCCAAACGGCGTAAAATACTGCGTTTTAAACCGTATTGGACGCCGTAAAATACGCCGTTGTAATTACAAACGCCGTAAAAGACGCGCGAAATACGTCAATGACGCCGTATTTGACGGCGTTTTAGTGTGCAAGGAAAGCGCCGCTTTTTACGCCGTTCATCTCGCCATATGACGCCGTAAAAAACGCCGTTTTGGTTGCACAGAGCGCGCGCTATTTTACGGCGTTCTGCTTATAGTATAATGAGACACGCCCGCTTATTTCCACAGCCAGTAAGTTTGAACTGTTCTCTCCCAATCAGTGATGAACTGAGTCAGACCAGACGAATTCAGCACGGATCATTTAATCCAATTCTTATGCTCATATACGAGGAGTTATTAAACAAGGAAAATAATCCAGGTCGTATTGGCTTAACTCGGCACATTTCCATCTAAGTGCTGAATAACACAAAATATTATAACCCATAGAATGCCCTATGAATTTGTGTTTTAAATAGGCCTATTTGAAAAAAATAAGACGAATGTATTTTTTGCTATTTCTAAAAAATGTGGCAGGTTTGTTGGTTTGTCTAAACTATCTCCTTCCAGAATTAAATAGTGTTCCGATTTTGTAGGCTAATTAAATTCGTGTTTTATTCATATTACATTGATTATATATTCATTAAATAGCATTATTACATTTCGTTATATCCAATATATTTTTGTAAAATGAAGATTCAAATATTTTGCCCTTTCGATCGTCCAGTTCATAGTGAAATAAACGACTTGGGGGGAAAAGTCAACCGTTTGTGGGTATAGAAGTTCAGTGAGTAAAGCCGTTTTTAAAATACGAATTTTGAAATAATTTCCGTCATTTTAAAAGATAAAACATAAGGTGCAAGGGGAGCAAACTCAGCAAATGACAATAAATAAATAAATAAAAATAACATAGCCTAGTTATTTCTTTCCCACATTTGAGTCATTATTCTTAAAAGAAATGTAAATTATGCTTGCAACAATAGCTGTAGGTTAATTGGCCTGGATGAGTGTGATTGGCCTAATATTGTGTCCCAGACCGGCATTAAATAATTCGTGAATATTTGTAAAAATTCGTGGCTTGAAAGAGTTGAAAAATTGACAGTTCTGTTGATGTTTTGCCCAGGCAGGGTTAGTAAAGTAAAACTAAAACTATTAAAAACATTTAAATGCTAATCGAAATAAACCTGAAATAAAGGAAAATATAACTATTAGTTGAAAAACTTAAACTAAACGGAAATGAGAATTATAATTTTTTCATCAACAAACTGGATTCATTTCGGGCGTATCCGGCGACTCAAAACGGGGGTTGGAGGTAACGGAACAAAAATAAATAAAAAATAATTACACTGCCTACTGCAGGGGCGGCGCCAGAGAATTTTTAACGCATGTGCTGAGGGGGTGCTAGATCAGGGGGAGCAGCGCAAAACTTGGCCACTAAATATTTAATATTCAATTATTTTAATGATCACAATTAAAGTTGTATTAAATTGAACAAGTAAAGCGCAACATTCAGCATTCAGCACAATCAAATATTCAAAAAGATGTAGGCTATTATTAATAATAATGTTATATCAACATAATATCTCGTTATTTCGACATAATATGTGTGCGTACAACAAGCAAGATGTGCATTTGTAAATCCGGTGACGTGTGCATTGATTTTTATTAATAAACTAGTGTTTCTGACTGTCTGCTGCAAACATGAAGTTGACGATCGCCATAAAGTGAACGCACCTAGAGAGAAATGCACATAACGGATTACATAATCAGAGAGTAGGCCTAGCCTTTTTTTATTTTTTTTTATTTTTTTTATTATTTAGTTTAAAGACATTTCAAGCTTTGTGTATTTGATGTATTTCTCATGTCTGTGTGAGGCATACACTGAGTTTCGTTAAGTGTTAGGATGAGATGCGCTCCAGTTAACGTGCAATGCAAGAGACCGCGCGGGCGCCTCCATGATTACCTATTGTCCGCAATTGGTTGATGAAAAATTTATTAAAATTAAGATACAATTTATACAAAACGAAATTCACTTTAAAGAAAGGTTTTCTACAAAACAAAACGTAATGAAGTGGTCAAAATCATGTCTGAACCTCTCCATGTCTCATATTGCGCATCCTATCTTACTCGTGCTGTTCACTTTTCATAAATCAACATAAATGGAAAAAAATAACATATATTTATATATAATATTTTAACAAATATGAAACTAAATGCGCTTATTTAATGGCTACAACAGTACAGTAGGCCTACAGACTCTCTATTTGTACAAATTGCTGCACATTCATTTAATACTGAATTTTGCACACACAAGTTGAAATGCATTTGTTCAAATCAAGTTCACGGATAATTGTGCGTGCATTTATTAATCATTATACTAAAATCATAACAATGTGGGCTATGCTATGTACAAAAAAAAAAAAAAAAAAAATCAGATGAGCCCAGAACGCAATTACACGTTAAGTATTTTCCCCCCATAGAAAACCATTATAAGAACGCTTAATGTGGCTTATTGCAGATTAGAATGTCCCCTTATTATGTCGAAATAACGAGATGATATGTCGATACTACTGCTGTGTCCACCATGGTCTCCACATTCTTGATCAGCGGAAACGATTTTTGCTTGTTTGGGATCTGACTGGCCAGCGTATTTGAAAAAGTTAAGCAAACTTTGCTGTCTTTTTGACATTTTTCCCCTGAGTGAAACGATCGAGGCTAACAGCAATCTCAACTAGCACAACAAGCGCGCAAGTCATGTGTCACCCATGTTCACATGTTCCGGCTCAAATTAAGCCCTGTGTGACACCCTTTTAAAATGTGAAAATCCTATTCATTTTGCTTTATTCATTTGAATGTTCTTTAATATTTTCTTTAATTTCAGTTTATTATTTAGCTTGGATTATTTTAATACATAAAATTAATAATTCCTTGGGAGCATACGAATTGGATTACCACAAATGATCTGTGCTGAATTCGTCTGGTCTGACTCAGTTCATCATTGATTGGGAGAGAACAGTTCAAACTTACTGGCTGTGGAAATCAGCGGGCGTGTCTCATTATACTATAAGCAAAACGCCGTAAAATAGCGCGCGCTCTGTGCAACCAAAACGGCGTTTTTTACGGCGTCATATGGCGAGATGAACGGCGTAAAAAGCGGCGCTTTCCATGCACACTAAAACGCCGTCAAATACGGCGTCATTGACGTATTTCGCGCGTCTTTTACGGCGTTTGTAATTAAAACGGCGTATTTTACGGCGTCCAATACGGTTTAAAACGCCGTATTTTACGGCGTTTGGCTTTAAACGCGATTTATCTATGGCGTATTTCTGAGCCTCTTGGCTTGCCATACCACTGGTGTGCCGACGGTGGCCCAGCCGCGGAAAACCGCTGGTGGCGTGCCACCCAAAAAACGCTGGCAGACCGACGGGGTTTTCAGATTGGTCGGGTTGCCGATGGTGTGCCGCCGGAGGTCCGACCGTGTCAAACCGCTGACTTTGTGCCGCCCAAAAAACGCTGGTGGACCGCCAGGTCATTGTTAGCTGGGAAGCATTGACTACAATGGGCGCGATCAGCTCCGGTAGCCGTGTCGCAGCCGTAATGCGCCGCAGACGTGTGCGGTGTAAATGAGGGGTCACATATAATGTTTTTTTGGCTTTTAACGCGATTAATCTATGGCGTATTTCTGAGCCTCTTGGCTTGCCATACAGTGGCAAGCCGATAGTCGGTCCACGTGTTTCTGAGCGCTTACAAGACGTCTTTAATTTATAAATGTATATTTGTTTTAATCTATTTTTACAGTTAAAAAGAATCTGAAAGCACAGAATAAAAAAAAAATGGTGAAACTGACCTAATAGCTGCAGCAATATCAAAAGCAAAATGTTGGTGATATAAAAAATACTGCCTATGAGCATTTTTAGCACGCGTTCAAATGAAATATGGGGCTTGAGTGTTCGTAAAAACAACAACAAAAATATTTAAATTATTTTTAAAAAGCCACAATTGTCCCACTATCACGTGCAGTAGTGGTAATTGCACCTATGCATGGGTCATATAACTTCAAAATGAGTTTTAAATTCATAATTTTATGAAGAGAGTTTTATTCAAGTAAGGTTCTTATTCTAGATGTTTATGTTTGTAAATGCTGTGTGACTGTGACGCGTTTTAATGTGCGTGCGCGTGAACACTCGAGCCGGGTTCAAACCAATAGCTGTGTCCCAAAGTGAAGGCTGCATCCTCCGAAGGCCGTATTTGAAGGCCGGTGTTACAATATATTCAGTTCCTGAAATATTTGGTTCCAATGGGTGGAGCTATCATGAATATTCACGAGACCATAGCGTGGGCGGGGCGACAAATTCAAGCGAGTGGAACAGAAATTATTAGCGTGAACACCTCAGATCGCGTCCTAAACTACTCCTAACTATTCGTTTCTGAGATTAAGCTTTTTAAATGTCTATTATTGTATGTTTAAATAAATATTTACAGATATATTCTTGTGTTTTGATTCTGTCTCCCAAAGTTGTCTGTAGGCTATTGAAATAGCTTTTATATGATATAGCTCAAGACAACATACGAACTTGGAGTTGCATGTTGTTGGAAGCTTTGGATGTTGCTTTATACTCAACTGAAAATCTTTTTGATACACAACTGTCAAAGGTTATCATAAAAGTTAGGCTTCAGTTGCTTTAACAGTTCCTCTATAGCAATGCTTTAAAACATTGGTCAAATTAAGTGATAATTATTTCAATTGTATTGATGTATACATAGCAAGGTCCAACTAAAGTAATGTTATACTCAGTTTGTGCAATTTGTCGTTTTGAATGTACCATTCCAGAGGTAAGTGCACTTAATTGTAATGAAACAGAGACAAAACTCTAGCAAATTGATTCATTTAATTTAGTTTTTTATTTGACACTGCCAAATTTCACATTTTCTTTCATTGATATCATGCATGGGAGTGCAAAATTAAGGGTGTTTGCATCTAGGGCAAATAAAAACCTCACTGTATAATATAGTATAAGACCTCATCTAAAAGTAGTGTGTTTTGATCATGAAGAGACAGAGAAATCACTAAGTGTTACTTAACTCACCTCTCATTGTGAAGGTCTGTGCCCTTCTAAGGACATTTTTTTCTTTTTTTTTTAGAAACACCATGAGGAACCTTTCCAGATTCTTTAAATTCATACAAGGTTTTAAACATTTCCTTATCTATATTGACAGCCAAAATGACAAATTCAACAAAGATGGGTAGGTTTATTTACATGAATTGTGGTTAAGACTCGTTATTCTAAAACATCACCATAACTAATTGGATGATGAATGCTTCGCAAACTATATGTAATGAACCAATTATTTATTGGCCAAAGCTGTACAATAGTAAATTGCACCGAAATAGAGATCAGAAAATAAGTTTCTCAGGTGTGGTGGGATATGGACATATAATTAAAAAGTATTCTCATTTAAAGAATATAATACATATAATTTTTATAATATAAAACATTTTGCATAAAGTTATCTACCTATCCTAAATACATATACATATACATACATAAAATTGATAAACAAAAACATTTGCCTCAACATATTTCTGTGTAAAAATTATTGAGTTTTTTAAAGTATTCACTCATTAACTCGAAATTACTTTTATAGTAAGATACAGTGTCTTAAAATGACATATTTTATTCATATTCAGCTGTAAAAACTAGAATGTTAGACAAGAGAAAAAACATGGGATCAAGGACAAAATGAATACAGCAGGACTAAAAAAGATTTACTATATTATTCAAATATGTATATATGAATAGACCTTTCCTTAATATTTCGGTATACCCATGCCTTCTACACCAGTGTGTTTTTGTGTTCACTTGTTTACAAAAAGATTACATAAGATAAGAATGATAACATTACTAAACTGATAAGATGTAGGCCTAATTTTTATGATTAGCCTAATGGTTAGTCATTATCAGGCCCGCACGGAATCCGCGCCCGCAGACTCCCGCAGAAACCTCCGCAGATTTCCGCAGTTTCCCCCGGATTGTAGTGTCCGTCATTGACAGGCTACAACCTGCACGCGATTGTGAGGGGGTAGTAGGCTGCGCTGATTGATGTTTACATTTTATAATGAGAGAGTGAAAGTTGAACATGTCTAAAATAAAACTGAACGCGGTGGAATTAAGGAAACGTCACTTGTCTGTAAAAATCACGGCACAGGACAGAGCAAAAGAATTTGCAAACGATTTTTATGAAGATGGCGGAGTTATGTTTTGTAAAGCCTGTCAACACTCCGTTGATTACCTGAGGCGACAGACGGCACTGGAACATCTCAAATCCGCTCGCCACACGAATAGAAAGGGGAATGCTCTTGGCAAGTTTATTTAAAGTTTTATTTTCTTTGTGTTGAAAAATAATAAAAAGTAATCATGATGAGAACAGTGCTGGGTGGTGTATGATTTTGCTACCGCAATACCGGCGCAAAGCGTAAATAACTAACGTTACTCTGTCTCACTGCCGATTATAATATCAAATCGCTATATTGACTAGTGTCTGTGAATATTAAAGACTGCTATTAAAGTCTGATAGTTTTGCGAGTCTCTGTAAATGAGTGCCGCAGATTTACACTACACGACGTTCAGCATTTCATCATCAGATACACCAAAGTCCTTCTCTGGATACACTCAGAAACCCGTCAAAATAAAAGTTCGGTTTAACTTGATGAATATTAATGATCACAGAAATATACTAATATTGTACAATCGAACGTGCTTCTCAAAGTAATATTGATAGGCTAATAGTACTATATTTATTATAAATGTTTAAAGTAAAATCAAACCATTTCACATTATTTTATTTAACCAGTAAACCTCTGTTGTGCAACACTTTTATCAGTTTATTTGATTACAAACCTTTTGATAATACATTTGTATTTATGCTATGTTTTTGTAATATATGTACTTCTGGAATAAACATAAGCAAATATAAAGGTTTAGTAAAAAAAAAAAGAGAGAGAGAGAAACAATACAACTAACCAGCTTCTTAAAAATACCATAATGCAATTTTTTGTCATCAAACAACCCAGCACTACAATATTAACACGTTGTATAGTGCTTTCATTCAATGTACTATATATTGCTATAAACAACAATATATCTAAATGTGTGTGTGTGTGTGTGTGTACACGTACATTTATATACACATACACACACTACTGTTCAAAAGTTTGGGGTAGGTATGATTTTAAATGCTGTTTAAAGAAGTCTCTTCTGCTAACCATGGCTGTGCTTATTTGATTAAAAATACAACAAAAATCAGTTACAGTATTAAATATTATTCCACTGTAAATCATCTGTTTTCTATGTAAATATATAAAGAGTAATTTATTCCTGTGATCAAAGCTGAATTTTCAGCATCATTACTCCAGTCTTCAGTGTCACATGATCCTTCACAAATCACTCTAATATGAGGATTTGATGCTCAAGAAACATTTATGATTATTATCAATGTTAAAAAACGTTATTTACATTTTAATTTCAGGATTCTTTGATGAATGGAAAGTTCAAAAGAACAGCATTTATCTGAAAAATTATATTTTGCAACATTATAAATGTATTTACTGTGACTTGTGATCAATTTAATTAATCCGTGATGAATAAAAGTGTTGATTTAGGGGAGAGCGGGGCACAACCTAACGCTTTTTGACTTTCTCAGTTTGTGTAAATCTACTTATGGTTCAGTGTATTTATTTTTTCCCACATTAATTTCCCACATGTCTAGTACAATTATGTGGTTTTGTTTTATTAATACAGTATATACTTTTTTCTTGACATACCCCGAAAGAATGGAAGTGAAATGTGACAACATGCCCCATAGGTGGGGTACATTGTAACATGTGTGGGGCACACTGTAACATAACATATGACAGCTTAAAATGTTATCTGATCTAATAAAAAATATATACAAAACAAACTAAAATATTTTCTAAATAAAATACAATTAAAAAACGTTTTCATATAAAATAATGGCAATTTTTAATAATTAAATATAAACAAATTTTTTAGTTTTGACTACGAACACATGAAAACACAGTTCTGTCAGGACCACTATCGTCATATATGATTGACAATTAGCATACAATTTGGATTGGCGGTATGGTTCCGTTCTGGGCGAGAACTCCCTGCGCATCCATGCAGCCTAGCATGGATAAGAGCAGGGAGAGCAGCAATAACCCCCCTTGGGGTAAACAGAACAGAACCAACATGAATGTATTGCAGATATCATTAATTCAAGATTTTAAAGTACGACATAATTCGAGAATTTATTCTGATTCGAAGGGAATCAGAATGCCAAATTCTGACTGATGAGAGGAGGAGCTGGGGATGGAGGAGGGTAATTCGCTCCTGAGAAACACGATAGTTGCTGATAATACTGAAGCAGCTTATATATGTATACGGTGATAGGCGTCGTATTCCTATAGGTAGATGTGGATCAGCTGAGAGTCACTGATGAGAGCTTGACTAACGTGACCTGCCAGAACTAACGCTACGCTTGATTTATACAACATAGTTCAAAACAAATAAATAAATAATTAGTCATTTCTGAACATTGACTCTAAGTCTTTATTCACCTTTTTCTCACGTTTTCCCAATAAAATTAATAAAAGTATAGAATATAATAGCATATTTCTAATAGGGGCACATTGTAACGCAGTGTTACAACATGCCCCCGCCTGCACAACTGGGGTTTAAACCCTGCTAGTGTCTTCTGCTAGTTAGCGAAGCATTAAATAACTATCTCAACTGTTAAATAACATCTTGGAGATTAAAATAATATCAGATTTGTCTTATTTTAAATAAACACAAAAAATAGAGATGGAAAATTAACTTAAGTAAGAAATTTACTTTTGCTATGGTTTAATAAATGTCTATGGATATCTTCCCAAAAAAATAATAATTTTGGCGGATTTTTTTTTTTCTATATAGTGTTGATATGGCAACTAGTAAATACACAAAGTTTCGTCATCCAAGCATGTGCGGAAGTATATAAAACAAGCGTGTTACAACTAGCCCCGCGTTAGGTTGTGCCCGCGCTCCCCTATTTAATTTATTTCCCTCAAAAAAAAAAAAAGATTTCAGATAAATGCTGTTCTTTTGAACTTACTATTCATCAAAGAATCCTGAAATATAAATGTAAATAACAGTTTTCAACATTGATAATAATCATAAATGTTTCTTGAGCATCAAATCATCATATTAGAGTGATTTGTGAAGGATCATGTGACACTGAAGACTGGAGTAATGATGCTGAAAATTCAGCTTTGCATCACAGGAATAAATTACTCTTTATATATTCACAGAAAACAGCTGATTTACAGTGGAATAATATTTAATACTATAACTGATTTTTGTTGTATTTTTAATCAAATAAGCACAGCCATGGTTAGCAGAAGAGACTTCTTTTAAAAGCATTTAAAATCATACCTACCCCAAACTTTTGAACGGTAGTGTGTATGTGTATATATATATATATATATATATATATATATATATATATATATATACACATACATACATACATACATACATACATACATACATACACACACACACACACACACACACACACACACACACACACACACACACACACACACACACACACACACACACACACACACACAATCACACACATACACATACACATACAGTGCTTAGCATAAGTGAACACACCCATGCTAAAGTTGACTTAAAAGAGGAATACAAAATCATCTTTTGGAAAACTTAATGCCTTAATCAATAAAATGAGGAAAACTCTAACCTTCAAGGGCATCAATTCTCTTTGTGAATGAATAATGTATCGTAAATAAATAAATGTTCTCCGGATACTATGCATCCTGATAAAGTTCCCTTGGCCTTTGGAATTAAAATAGCCCCCTCAAATAATAAAATACTTTTTTACCCCCCAGCATCATTCAGAACACAGACATTGGCCTCCTGTATGTCTAAGACTCCATCTACAGCTGAAAGAAAGGAGTTCATTTATGATTTCATAAAGACCTTCATTGAAGCTGACATCCCTCTGGAAAAAACCTCTAAATTTTCCTCATTTTTGCAGAAGTACTGCAAACAGGGAGGGTCAATGCCAGCTCCATCTCACCTACGCTCTGATTATCTTCCACACTTATTTCCTCAGTATTTGGAGGACATCAAGCAGGCTGTACATGGAAGTCCTGTTTATGTAATTGCAGATGAAACAACAGATGCTTGCGGACGTTGTGCTCTTGCTATTCTCCTCCAGCCAGTGGGCAAGCCACCTGTTGCAGCAGATCTCATTTTTTTGGATCGGGTTAATTTCAGCACCGTATCGCAGGCTGTCATCTCCTGTCTTAACTCCAACAACATTGATTTTAATGATGTATGGGCTTTTGTCACAGATTCTGCCAGTTATATGAAAAAAGCATATAACACGATTCTCTATGGCCTCTTTCCCAATGCCGTACATGTCACCTGTCTTGCACATCTTCTGCAGTTAGTTTTAGCAGTGTTTCCAGAGACATTTGAAGAACTGAACCGGATGTGTGGTTTGGTAAAGCGTGTTTTCTGCCAGTCACCCCAGCGTCGTCTTGAATTGAGGGCCTTCATGATGCAGCAGGGTCTGTCTCCTCTCATGCCAGTGTTTGCTGTCCAGACAAGATGGGGTTCCTGGATAAAAGCTGTGCAATATCTGGCAGAAAACATTGATATTTTGCATGGCTTCATCCAAACGCTGCCACTGTCCTCTAAAGCTGTGCGGGATCTTAGAGTTCTGTTAGAGGAGAACGGAAAACTCATGAAAATCCAGGCCACCTTCATCGTTGAGCATAGCTCCGATATACTTGCCACCCTGGTCAAGCTTGAAGAAACCTCCAGACCCGGGGCTGCCACCATCTTCAGTCAGCTAGAGGACCTCAGCATGCTGTTTGAGTATGGGCGCACCGCAGAGGCTGAGGACTGGCGTCCCCGGACCAGAGAGCAGATGAAGGAGTTAAATGACGATGAGCGGTACACTTGTTCTGAGATGTTTAAAGAAGCAATGGCACAATGTTCTACCAAGCTTCAGGCTGTGATGGAGAGACATCCTTCCACTGAACTATTTAAAGCCCTCCCAATCTTTGATCCAGCCAAGGTATCTGGCTTAAAACCTGATATGAAGAGTTATGTCCAAGTTGTCCCTGCTTTGAGCAAGGTGTCTGCAGAGGAGTGGCATCGCTACATCTGTATGGACAAGAGTGATACAGGCGAGGTTAGTGCAGTGGAGTGGTGGGCTGCAAGGGAAGATCGAATGCCAACACTTGCCCCACTGGCTGCACTATACCTACATCTCCCCACTACTTCAGTGGATGTGGAGAGACTTTTTTCCCACTATTCTTCTCTTCTGACACAGCACAGACGCAGCCTAACCGAGGACAATGTTAAGATGATGCTGATTGCCAAATTCAACAGCAGAGACTCAAAATAAGCTCCAAACACATTCAGTAGCTTTTCTGATGTCAAATGACTTTTTCTGATGCTAAATTAGTAGTAAAATAGTAAATTAGTGTTTTTTTTTTATATATGAATGTATTTATTAATATATTTATTTAATTACATTTTTATGTATTTATGTATTTAATTAACTGTTCTGTAACTGATTGTCACACCAGTATTTTATTTATTTATTTAAAAGTAATTTATAGCTCTTAAAAGTAGTTCATTACTTTATATACTTTATTTATTTTAATATTGATATTTATTTTGCCCTATTCTTAAATTATATGCAATTGCTTGTTTAATGATCTGTGCACAATACAATTTTCTCCGCTGTTTAGTGGATGAACAATAACATAGGTAAAATGTTCTTTTTCTATTTGTATTTGTATTGTAAACCTTAAATAAAAATTAAGAAGTGAATATTTAATATTTTACTTTGTAATATTTTCAGTTCCAATACTCTAAGATCTGTTTAAAGGTGCAGTGTGTGATTTTTAGAGGCATCTAGGTTTGCGAATTACAAACAGCCAGTCACTGACGGCCTATCCCTCCGTTTTCAAACTCGAATGAGAAGCTACGGTGGCCGACGAAAAGATGTCGTTGTCTGAGTCAGCAGCAGAGAGTAGTGAGTCAAGCAATGAGGTTTCTTTAGCGCTGTTTGTTCGCTTTCGGCTACGGTAGAAACATGACGTCACAATATGTCGACCTTCATAGTTCCCGCGGTTATGTAGATATAAATGACTCATTCTAAGGTAATAAAAACATAACGTTTCATTAAGTAAGGTCTTTATACACCACTGAAAACATAGTTATGGATCTTATATTGCATTTCTGTCAATAGATCCTCAGAAATATGACACATTGCACCTTTAACACATTTAAAACCATTCCGCATAATTCCGCAGATTTTCCCAAAAATTCCGCACAGAAATCACAAAAAAAGTCCGCAGATTCCGTGTGGCCCTAGTCATTATTATCAATTAATTTGACCAACGTTCTAAAGCATTGCTAGAGAAAACAACTGTTAATGCATCTGAAGCTTAACATTTATGATAACCTTGTGATAACCAAAAATATTTCCAGTTGAGTGTAAAGCAACATCCAAAGCATGCAACATGCTACTCCAAGTTGTCTTGAGCTATCAGCCTATAATTTAAAGGCTATTTTAATAATATGCAGACAACTTTGGGAGACAGAATAAAGACACAAGAATATATTTGTAAATATTTATTTGAACAGCAATCACACACCTTTAAAAATCCTAATCTCAGTCATTCATGAGAAACGAACAGTTCTATCAAATGTAAGCGACAACTAATCTGGGAAAATTTGGAGAAATATGCCTTTATTGTAGGTCTTGCAACGCTTACAGGATCAGGTAATAGTTCAGGTAAACTCAGAGTACTGAAACACATGCTACAAAACGATTCATTATTTATAAAATATATACGAGTAGTTTAAGATTATCTTCGTTCAACTTTATTACCTGTTTGAAATAAATAATCCATAAAACAAAACGCGTTCTGAGGTGTTCACGCTAATAATTTCTGTTCCACTCGCTTGTATTTGTCGCCCCGCCCACGCTATGGTCTCGTGAATATTCATGATAGCTCCACCCATTGGAACCAAATATTTCAGGAACTGAATATATTGTAACACCGGATGGCCGTATTTGAAGGCCGATTGCGTCACCGCGGCGCGACGAAGGACGTCCCAATTCAAAGGCTGCATCCTTGGAAGGTCGCATTTGAAGGCCGATTGCTTCACGCGGCTCGATGAAGGCTGTCCCAATTCAGTTCTGCATCCTCCGAAGTCCGTATTTGAAGGCCGGTTGCGTCATCGCGCCGCGACGAAGGCTTCCCTGATTCAAAAGCGACGCCAAATGCACCCTTCGTTTCCCCGTGAAAAGAAGGATACATAAATGGACACTTAGCGGCCTATTCTACCCCATAAGTCATTGCGCGCCGTTGACGACAGCATTTATTTACTTATTTTTAAAGGCGGCCGAGACTAGAGATCGGTGGTGGACAGCAAATTCACATTTTTAAATGTAAGTATTATGTTTTAATTTACTCAAATAGCTAGCGAAACCAGAGTTAAATTTCTTATAAACTTCTTCTTAACTCCTTCGTCACCATTGCGTGGCTACATTTATCATGTAGTTTTAGGCAAAACTTGTGGTAATAACGTTATTAGTTTAACGACCTATTTGTAATATTTGCACTTGTGTATTATAAGAAATATCACTCACCCAATAAAGCCCAAAACAATAAGAAAAGCAGTAGATAAGGCAATGGGGTTTCACTTTTATGTGTTTTTGTAGTGCTGTCATGCTATTTGGTTTTAACCAAATTTTAGTATACAGAAATATGATTTCTTAAGTATTTTGTATGCATGTCTTGATGTGTCATATTTTGCAGTGTTAACAATGCACTTAAGATTGCTCCTCTGTGTTAAGTACCCTTTTCTGCTTTTTTAGAACAATTCAGGAAAAAATGGGTATATATATATATATATATATATATATATATATAAGAAAAGTAATACACACATCTTTGCTGAAATGTATTGTCCTGTTGTTGTTAACAAGCCATGGTTCATTTGCTCTGCCTTTAGGATTGCAAGTGTCCTGGGACAGGTGAGAGTGTGAGTGGGAAACCCACTGCTGAAACTTGGCCCTGGTTTGTCCTCATGGATGAGGTTTTGGGACAGAGGCAATGCACCAACCCCCCTGTCCTCATCGCCTCAATCCCTGAGGACACACCAGGGCCGAGTTCAGTAGTGGGTGCCCATGGTGAGGAGGAGCCAGGGGCAGCAGCACCAGCACCACCAGTAGCACCAGCAGGAGCACCAGCACGAAGGCGGCGAGACAGGACGGGTTTTTGAACTTGATCAGAGAAGAAATGCAACTACAGAGGGAGGCAGAGGCGAGGAGTGCACAGGAAAGAAGGGAGAGTATGGACAGGCTGTTTTCTCTTCTTGAGAGAATGATTGAAAAATTTTCTACATATTCTTGTTTAACTTTTTTCACTTTTATTTTTTAAAAGAAAAATTATGTACATTTATTTTTATGCTACTTTAATTGTGTAAATAAAAGAGAATGAATTGTTCTGGACATTGTTTATTTTTGTAATGACAGTAATACTTTCTGCATGAAACAAATTCTATACCTTTTTATTTTTTCAAATAAAATTGGTAAATGAAAATCATTTGTTCTATAGGCTACATTAAAGCACTTTTTCCAACTATTTACAAAATACGTTAAACATATCAAAATCAACATAAACATTTAATTTTACAATACATAAAATAAGAAAAAAATGATGTAGACTCTATTGAGCTGAGCGGCTGGACCGGGATGGGCTGCCCCTAAGGCCTCCTGCTGGTGGGACATCATCTGGGATTGTCTCCAGAGCGTTTGAGTGCATATTTCCACTATCCACTAAGTTGTCTACCAACAGGTTTGCAGGGCTGATTCAATCGACGGCTTTCTGAAAAAAGTACTTTAAATAACTACTGCATTTATATTAGGCTACTACTGCATTACTGCCTATATGTTGCATTTTACTTCTGTATATTTTCAATATACAGTAATATCTGGTTGTTACATTATATAGCTACTTTTGTGTAGTTTAATGTAATCATATTGTGATGTGAGGAAAAAAGTACTTCAGTAGGTTACTTCACATTTGTAAGTGAATACTTAACGAAATATGCAGTTCCGAAAATTAAAGTAACAAAATTAGTCACAATATTAACAAATTGTTGCTCACTACAGCAGCGTCCCATATCAAAGGGCGCATCTGACGCGCTCGGACCGGTCTAGCCTACGAAGGATTGTTCTTGTCGCCTGGCAACTGTGACAACTGCCAATGACGAGCACGAGAAATACTGGACTTTTTATATTAAATTGGGTTTTGTATTCAAACAGGGCTAAACCGAAAATACATGACCTGGCAGCACCGGGGCTAAAACATCCTCACCATGTCCTCAAGTAAAATATAAAACATAAAAATGACAATAGCCAATTCTGGCTCCATAGCTGTTTACTGTATCAAAATGAATGATCAGGATAGTAGCTGTCCTCTCGCACTGTTGCTTGGCGCCAGGAGCGGTGATCGGGAACACCTGGCTGCGCAATTAGGAAATCCAAGGAAGGCTACATGGAGCGTCCTTCAGAGGACGCATAGGCTGCATCCTTGAAGTCTGCGTCCTTCGAAGGATGCAGCCTTCAACATTGGGACACAGCTAATGACTGTAAAAAAATATGGACGTAGTGTCCGTGACGTCACCCGTAGGTTTCTGAAGAGCATTTTTGAAGCCTAAAGTGGGCGGAGCCGGCCGTCGCCATCTTGGCCTTGCGTCACTCCCGGATAACAGAAAATAGGAGTAAGGGGAGGCTGCAGACCTGGGCTGCGTTCCAGTCCAAAATTGTCATGCCCTTCACTCGCTAACTTCCCTTCGTCTCGTTCACTCGGATGTACGTCATTGCGAGTGCCCACTACTGGCGGAAACTGCAATGGGCTGAACTGGAACGTCCTAAGCCCTTGATCACTTGGAATCAGCTGTGGAGTTGATTTATTATTTAAATGTTTTTCCCTTTAATAATTTGTTTAATGCAGCATCCAAATGTTTAGGTGTGTTTGGGTTGTTTTAAATAAAAAATATATATATAATTAATATATCATAGAGTTGTCTGTGTGGTGGTGATTAGACGAGATATGTGGTAACGTCACAATCGTACTGCATTGTGGGACATATAGGTGTCTGAAGTGTACATTTGAAGCAGACTCGCTCCCTCGGTCAAAATCGAGGGAACGAGGGTCTGTCCATCTAAACTTCCCTCGTCCACTTCACGAAGTGGAACGCACTTCAAAATGGCGACAGGGATTCCCCCGAGGGGAAGTGCTTAGGGAAGTTCGCAAGTGCATGTCTAAAAGTGGACTGGAACGCAGCACTGGAGCCGGTAGATCTACGCCCCAAGCAGTTTTACGCCCCTGGCAGTTTTACGCCCCTGCTGTTCCTGATGCGTCCAGTAGGGGGAGGCTGTACATTGACACGAATTGATTGAGGTATAATAAATAATCCGCTAAAGTTATTGTTGTTTAGCAATGATGCAACATTTATTATTTATAAACGAATAGCTTGATAGAGCTAGGTAGTTATCAATTCATTTCTTTATATCAATGGATAGGTCTATCATTTATTTCGAGAGACAAAAAGTTCTGGACGGTCAGGTTGATGTTCTGTCTGGCTTAAATTTATAAGTTATAGCTTACCACGTGTAAGTTTAGCTGCCCCTAGTCTTCTCTACTCACTTTCAAAATTAATTTTCTTTTGAATTTTCTTTTGTTGCCCGTCTTTATCTTGCCTCTTCTGGTAAGACTCCTTTACTTTCTGGTTTGAGTTGTTTCTTATAAAATGAGATGATCTAACTATCTCATTTATATCTAAATATAATTTTTTTCTTAAAATAGCGTACTGATCTGGATTAAAATGTAGGCTGTGTGCACTTAAAGTGGGATTTATCATACTCTGTCTTTGCCAAGTAACTTGCATGATGCATCCCATAAAGGTGTGTGTTTGCTTTAGCTATGGAAATCTCTCTCTCTCTCTCTCTCTCTCTCTCGAAACTTTTATAAACTATAAACACCCATCTCTTTTTTAACTGCATTCCAAACCAATAGCTTCTCTAGTAAATAAATGACTTACAGAGACATACAAGGACATGTTTTTAATGTCATTTTTTAAATTTTCTCTGCACAGTCCATCATCAGTGGCCAAAAGAAATCAAAGTGTCTTGACACTTTTTCCAAAAGTGTTTAACCAACAAGTACCTGTGCCATTGTACTTTGAAGATCAGGAGCAAATTGATGCAATCCACACTCATCTGACATAAATTCTGGGCAACACACACACACACACACACACACACACACACACACACACACACACACACACACACACACACACACACACACACACACACACACACACACACACACACACACACACACACACACTGTGACTAGATCAAATTCACCATGGATGTCCTTTTTATATTTTTTTAAAGTTTAGCTTTTTTTTATGAAATACACACATGAAATGCAAATTAAAAAGGCAGTTTGTGTTCTCGTAACACTTTCTTTTATGTGGTCTGTGACTCATGGGGTCAGTGATTCTGCAGGGTCTCCAATAAGTATTATAGTTTATCTCAGTTGCTTTGGTGCATTTCTCAGATCACACCTGAAATCACATCATCTTTCACTTGTGCACATCATAAAAGCAATTTCTCATTTTATACAAATTGCAAATGCTTTGGTACATTCATGCAATTCATAATGTACAACTGTCTGCTGTTTCCTACATTATCAACTCTTTATGTCATGTTGATCAAAATATAGGCCTATTATGCTATTTCTCTGTTGAATTGTCATACTCAAAACATCTAGGCATTAGTTCCTTGCATAAGTCATTAAATGCAAAATGGTTGACTAGTTGTCATAAACTGTTAAGCATGTTTTCAATACATTTCTATTACACTTTATTTTGTAACTGATGAATTGCGGAGGTGTATTTAGAATTTCACTAATGAAGGAAAAAATGAATTGATATAATGAATAATGATGAAATGTACAAAAGCAACTGTGATAAAAAATTAAGGATTCAGGAATTTTATACAAAATTTAACAGTGAGTCCTGCTGCTTTTGAATTTGACTAAATCAAATTCACCATGGATGTCCTTTTTACATTTGTTTGTTTAATTTTATTTTTATTTTTTATCAGTGAGCAGAAGCACTTTGACAGGAGGATAGAAAAACAGTTAAAGCAGAGTGGCAAGCGAGAATCCACATGATTACACGGTGCTGTATGTCTAATGGGCTAAATATGTTTAATATCTAATTGTAACTTTATATAAATTCACAACAACCTATTTCACTCAGTCTCCTGTATAAAAACATACAGTGAATATTCTATTATTATTAATTAGTATTATTATTATTACTATTTATTCAATATTAATGTATTCAATATTCAATTAACTATTCTATAGTAGGTCATATTTCATTACTTGTCATCTGATCCAACTATGTGTGTTATTTTTTAATTCATGAAAACAAATAGTCTTCTGAAGCCCAACCTAATATCTAGAGATATTTTAATCCATAGTGCAGTGCAGATTTATACTAAAACGTTTAATATTTAAATTAACAAAAACCACAAATTCGGGCAAAATCTATGAACTGGACGGTTATTATTGTGTAAGTTTTGAGCATCGATTTAATGGTGTTATTTCGCAGCATATCCCCCTACTGGACGCATCAGGAACAGCAGGGGCGTAAAACTGCCAGGGGCGTAAAACTGCTAGGGGCGTAGATCTACCGGCTCCAGGTCTGCAGCCTCCCCATATAGGAAAATAGGCAAACAGGCGGGGCGTGAGTGGAGCTAAGAAGCCTGGCCATAGATATGAGCCTGGCTATCTGAAATCACCTAGCTCGACGTGATCGAGTTAGCTGATGATTAAGCCAATCAAAAGTTCCTATTTTTGCCCTTCGAAATATTATAATAGTTAAAAGACATGGCTACAAGTGAGACTGTGTATTACTTAGAGAGTGTATGTGCGTGACAGTGATTTATGTGCATAACGTTACATGTCAGTCACTCTTTTATGGTCCGTCAGCGCGGCATCGCTCAAGTTCGTAGAGAGCTTATTCAGTCCATTTTAAATTCTGATTTTGGCCGCCTCTCAAATTGGTTAAACCGTTAAACCATAGATATATTGCCTTTGAAGTGCAAGTAAATGCGCTAGAAAATCCGCGCTCATTCATGTGCATTTAATGCACGGACGGAGAAAGCGCCGACGCCTGCATGATTTCATCTGACAGTACATAAGCATATTATAATCCATCTGTTCCGTGATAGCAGAATGAACGAGCCTTTATTGACGTTTTAAATTTGAGAACCCCAAAAAGCAAAGAAATTGTCAGACATCCATCCATGTTCACAGAGGAAAACAACTGAAATACAGCGCTGGTTGTGAAAAAATGCTTCTGATTGGTAGCACTTATACGACAAGTTGCCAGCTCAGGGTGCTGACCCACCAAAGACTGTCCGATTAGAGACCAAACGGAGATGCACTTTTCTGGGAATAACCCATTTATTGTCACCACTCAACAGACTGGCTTGTATGGTTGTGTTTGTGTGGTTTTCTATAAAATAAACAGTAAAATAAACATGAATATACATAATAATAACAATGATAAATTACAACAATTAAACATGAGCAATAATGTAGTATATTTTAACATCAATAATTAAAAATGCACATTATTATAAAAACAAACTGAAAGCAAATGTAAGATAGGCTGTAACTCTTATATTATATTCAACACAGATGTAATCTGACACCTTGTTATGCTGTGAAGATGGTATAGCGCTGCTCTGACTGGATTATGAGTGCGCATGCGCGTGGCGAATTTTCCACAACAGTTCTCCCATTAAATGTAGAAAATATACAGCAAACTCTGCTTCAAACAATAACATAACATGTAATAGTAAAAGAAGTATAACTCTAATCCGGATAATAATAAAGTTATGTATACAAACATACGAGCTAGAGTGGCATGAATACACGAGGGGGAACACACACACATATCTATGATATAACGTTACATCACGGGGACAATAACTTGTTTCCAAGAGCGAATGCAGTACTCATCCAGTGTATAATCAAGGATTACAAACTTACTTTTGCATTCACGCACAACACTTCGTCCGAAATGCGGTATGTAAAACAGTTTATACTGATGTAACTTCAGCGTCAATCTCCGACTCCCGCTGCATTGTAATACTGTCTCTGTGAGGGCGGGGGAGGTCACATGCTCAAAGTTTCTGGACGCTGATTGGCTCAGGTAAGGTGCTGTGTGTGTGTGGCTCAAATACAGAGGGAGAAATTATAAAGAGAGGTTAGGTTTGACAACAAACTATAGCCTTTTTTACAGGTTGTTCTCTCGAACGATAACGACGGAATCCAAAGACGTGGGCTTTGTACCCAAGTATTACATTTTATGAAATAATCCCGAAAAAAAAGCACAAACACTGCAGAGAAGGCAAGTTCAGCAGCTAACATTTGCTGAGGTGAAGTGACGGCTAGTAACAGCAGACACCCAGCTAACACAGTACGTTGTGACGACGTCGTCAGTTAGTCGTCATTTGGTCAGCGTGACATTACTTTATGACAACGTTGTGAGGACGTCGTGGTAAAGTTCCATTTTTTTAGAATCTTGGCTAACGTTCCAGAAACGTTGTGGGCACGTCCTCAAAAGACGTCGCTAGTTTATCCCATGGAGAACGTTGTAGAGACGTGGTCCACTGGTCACCAGATAACTTAATAAAATCTTTGATGAATTAAGTAAATGTTCCATATAATATCCAAATGGCATATTATCACTAGGATAATATTTGTAATGCATTTATTTATATAATTGAAATTATCTGGAAAGTTATCTGGTGACCAGTGGACCACGTCTTTACAACGTTCTCCATGGGATAAACTAGCGACGTCTTTTGAGGACGTGCCCACAACGTTTCTGGAACGTTAGCCAAGATTCTAAAAAAAATGGAACTTTACCACGACGTCCTCACAACCTTGTCATAAATATAAACGTTTGTATATAATAATTATTATTATTTTTATTATTATTAAGGAGGTTGGGTGTTCGTAAAAACAACAATAAAAAAAATCTTCAAACTGAACTTCAAACTTGAAGAACTTAAAAATGAGTTTTAAATTCATGAGATTTGTATTTAAGTAATGTGTTAATTCTACATGTTTATTTATGTAAATGCTGCGTGACTGACGTGTTTTATGAGCGTGCGGGCTGAACATTTGAGTAGCTTTCAAACCAGGGGGGTAATCGAGCTCTCGATTTCCGTACCACCCCCGGCGGCCGCCATTGGCTAACAAGCCTTCACCTGCTGTTAGCATCCCATTGACTCCCATTCATTTTGGCGTCACTTTGACAGCGAATAACTTTACATCTGAGGCGTTTAAAGACTCCATTTGTCCATTATTTATTTCTAAAGAAACACGACAATGTATAAAATGCTCCATTACCTTGTATCTTACGTTATGGCCACGTAGAAGCAGTTTTTGTAAAAACAGGCTAACGATTGCGTCATAACCACGCGACTCTCTGGAAATTACCGTAGAGACAGGAGGAGAAGCTCGCAGTCAATCGGGGGGACGTGGAGGCATAAAGTCAAGGGAGAAGCCCATAGAGAATAGTAAAGTTGCTCCTGCTCCTAGCTCATGGACAGCTCCTACTCACGCTCTCCGTTTCTGCAAGATTCGGAAGGGAAAGATTCAGATTTCTCTTGGCACAGCTCCTAGAAGACTTACAACTGTCAGACAGGCTGCTCACGTCGTCAAGCTCAGTTTGAGTCTGCGCAGTTCGCTCGGCAATCAGGAAATGAGTGCTTCTAATTTGCTTCACTTTTCTCCGTTGAAACCTATGGGGTCGCTGTGTCCAGTTTATATACTGTCTATGTTTCAAACCCTGGAGCGGCGCAGAGTTGCCATGGAAACGGCGCCGCAACAAAACGGATATCAGCAAAGCTCCCTCTCTTGCTGTTGTTTTCACTGCTTTCAGGTGAGTTTAGTCTCTAAAATCACACACATAATATACACAACTGTTCCTGACACTTTTCTTACGTGTTATTACATCTGTTGAATATTTAGGCTACTTTGTAGAAATGGTTTAGTGTCTTCGAAAAAGTCCGTTAGCATCTCAACCGTTTTCAGAAGAGAGGCTAACCTAAGCTCTTATTTACAAAAGTTTGGGCTTATAATCACATCTTTGTGTAGATAAGAGGTTATGATGTGCAGCTGAATGTGTGATTGGAAGTTGACTAATTTATTTAACAAACTGATATAACATAAATGTAGCAGCTATGTGCTGTTAATCGATGACGTCACTTACACTGAGCTAAAATTGTCTGAAACTAGTTTAGATGCGTTTTGATCTTTCACGGTAAAGAAATATTGATACATGTTATGTTATTTTAGCAGCGACAAAATAACCCCTCTACAACAGAGGGGAAGCTCTACGATTTCAACATTTCTTAAGGAAGTTGCTGACAGAGAAGTGGGAAACACAGGGAGAACTGAGGATTAAATAACTTCATATCCATTTTCCCCCACCATATTTTGACCTATATTACTGACTCATTTATTTGATTAAAAATACAGTAAAACAGTAATATTGTGAAATAATATTAACATTTAAAATAACATATGTGAATATATTGTAAAATGCAATTTATTCCTGTGATCAAAGCTGAATTTTCAGCATCATTACTCCAGTCTTCAGTGTCACATGATCATTCAGAAATCATTATAATATGATGATTTGATGCTCAATGAATTTTTCTGATTATTATCTAATATGTTGAAAACAGTTAGGCTGCTTCATGTTTTTGTGTACACAATTCAAATGTTAGGGGTCAGTAAGATTTTGGAAAACATTAATAGCAAGAATGGATTAAATTGATAAAAAGTGACAGTAAAGACTTTTATAATGTTATAAGATTTAACTTTCAAACTTTTCTTTGAACTTTATATTGATCAAAGAATCCTGAAAAGGGCATCATGGTTTACACAAAAATCTTAAGCAGCTCAACTGTTTTCAACACTGATAATAATCATAAATGTTTCTTGATCATCAAATCATCATATTAGAATGATTTCTGAAGGATCATGTGACACTGAAGACTGGAGTAATGATGCTGAAAATTCAGCTTTGATCACAGGAATAAATTACATTTTAAAATACATTAAAATAGAAAACAGCTATTTTACATTTTAATGATAGTCACAATATTACTGTTTTTACTGTATTTTCGAAAACCTGCATTATATTAGCAACATTAATAAAGTACTCCTCTGTTTTAGCTGCCTAAGAAGGACGATGAGGTGACAGTGCAGCTCGGGATAAGGAAGAGGAGGAGGAGGAGGAATACGTAAGTTAGACAATTTTCTTATTCCTTTCTAACAAAAAACTATAAACCTGACTACAATAGTATGGTACATTTTATTTTTATTTTCCAGCAATATATAGAGAGAGACCATCCTCCTCTCCTTGCCTCAGAAGACCCTGCCATCCACTGGTGGGGTAAGAAAGAGACTCTTCCTCTTCTCCCACAGCTCTCCATCATCTCCTTCTGCCTCCTCAACACTGTCTGAAAGAGTGGTTTCCACAGCTTGGACGCAGTCATCATGCTCATTTTCTTGAACAAAAAACTCTTTATGTATATTTTGGTGGGCGAAATAATACAGGAGAAATGCTAGAAATCTATATTGTTCCTTTTACATATCTTTACTCTTTATGAACGATATTTGTATTTTATTTGTTAGCTTCAGAGAAGCTCAAGGACTATAGATCTTTGGTAATTGTCGCATTGTTCAGGTTTAGCTACTGGTAGTGAAGCAATGAAGCACATCACCACCAGACATTTGTAGCAGGAGCCTCATAGGACACTACAGGAAACAACTGAACCTATTTCTGCAAATAAAATTAATAATAAAGAAAATGCTGAATCTTTTAATTTCTTTTTTTTAAGGTCTTTATTGTTTATCCGCCAAATTATAGAGAGTATATCCATAAGAATATCAAACACTTTTTTTTTTCAGTAAAAAGATTAAAACATTTTAATAGTTGGTTACATTATTCATTGATTATGTTTTTTGATTAATTAATTGATGTTACATTTCTGTACTCATTACTTGTTAACATGGTTAAAAAATCGTTAATGTTCAAAATTTATTGGTTTAGTTCGTACAAAGAAACACTGAATAAATGCTGATTAATAAATTAATGCAGTATGGTTTTGGGCCATTTTCTATTTAGAATTTAATACAAGTTTGTATTGGTTTCCATTACATATCTGTATTGATCCCTAAACGTATTAACAGAAAACAATACACAATTCCCTATTAGAATGTATAAGGTTTTACAGCAGAGAATGAAATGTTTGAGTTTATCAGTTCTATGTGGATTTCAATGTTATGGATCAAGCACATCTTAATTCCCAGGACTAAAGGTGAGAAGTATATTAAAAATAAATGCGGACGTGGTATTTTGGTCGTTAGGAAGTACCTGCCACGTTCCAGCTACGTACCACTATAACGTCGCCACGACGAATACAGGAATCACAAAGTTACGTTGCTGGAACGTTATGTGGCACGTCGCAACGACTAATATGGTCCTTTGGTGTTACGTCCTCGCAACGTGCCAGTTTGGTCATAAAGACGTACTCATCACGTTCTTGCGACGTACCACTATAACGTCGCCACGACGATTATGGGAATCACAAAGTTACGTCACTGGAACGTTATGTGGCACGTCGCTACGACGAATATGGTCCGGTCCGGTTACGTCTTCACAACGTAACTGTGTTAGCTGGGCAAACGGCTAGCATTGACAGCGGCAATCCATCTGTCACTCAAGTGGCCACACCCTTACATTTAAATATTAATCAACTAAACGGACGAGTTATAAAAAAATTCACCCCCCTCACAGTTGTTATGAAGGGCAAAATTAGCTGTATAGACCAAAGCCACATAGAGATCCAGGCTGTAAACATGTTTTTTTCTGCTGTAAAGTTGGCAATTTTAACATGAGGGAGATACAGATTTGACTCACTTCTGCAGCCAGGCCAAGCGGCCAGTTAATGAATTGCAGTTTAACTCACTTCCGTGTTGGTTTCAAGAGAGAGACGGGGAGGTTGCCGCTTGGTTCAAACACTGGAGCAGAGATGAGTTGCCAAGGAAACGGCGCGGGACCTCACCGCACTACTGCAACTGTCAGCAAAACTCCGTCTCTCGCTGTTGTTTTCACTGCTTTCAGGTGAGTTTAGCCTCTAAAATCACACAAATAATACACACAACTGTTCTTGACACTTATCTTACTTGTAATTGACACGCTTCTGTTGAATATTTACTTTATAGAAATGGACGGTTTAGTGTCTTCGAAAAAGTCCGTTAGCATCTCAACTGTTTTCAGAAGAGGTAGGCTAACTTTATAGCTTGAGCTTTTGTTTATGAAAGTTTGGGCCTTTAATCACATCTTATGTGTAGATGAGAGGTTTTGATAGTTTTGTAAAGATTTTGCTTGGACGTAAGCTAATTTAACGTAAATGTACTGTTAATTGGTGACGTCACTTACATGGAGTACATAAAAATTGCTGAAACTAGCTCAACGGTTAGCAGTAACAAATATTGATAAAAATTGTTCTGTGATTTCAGCAGCAACACAAATAATCCATCTACAACAGAGGAAAGCTCCAAAATGTCGACATTTTTGAAGAAAGCTGCTGCCAGAGAAGTGGGAAACACATGGTGAGGTGAGGAAGCTCATTAAATAACAGAGAAGATTTTCTTTTTCCCGAAAATATTAGTTAATGTTATCTCATTGTTTTTTTTGTCAACTTGTTCTCTTTCAATTAGGACTGGTTTTATATTTCTATTTCCATCTGATTAATTGTGGGCCTCATTTAACTGAGAGTAGGCATTTATGAATAATTTTGGAAATATTAAATAAAATATGAAAAACATTGCACTGTTGATCAAACTAATCTACTTATATGTTTCAAAAGGAAGTTTGATTTGTTTTGTGTTTATCAATGTCAGATGGATAAATGAATATTAGATGCAGTTCAGGGTAGGATCAAGTTTCTCTCTGTGAAAAAGAATGTGTGTAATATTCAAAATAGTTTCTGTGTTTTAATGTGTGTGTGTGTTTGGGTAGCGTGTGTATGCATGTATCCACACATGCTCAGGTCCAAGGGCTCGATGTTTGCAAGCACACATGCACATATGTGTATATGAACATAATGAACATGTTCATATTTTACTTAATATTTTCAAAATTATTCATAAATGCCTACTCTCAGAAAAATGAGGCCCACGATTAATCAGATGCAAATAGAAATATAAAAACAGTCGTAACTGAAAGAAAACAAGTTGACAAAAATATTGAATCCAGAATTGGGTGATAATATAGCATAACAAGTGATTTATAAGCTATTTTTTGTAGACCAGTTATTTTTGACCGGGAACACCACAAGTGTTATAGGGTTTTGAACACAACATAATGAAAAAGTAAACCTAAAAACATACATTTTGTTATCCTAATTAAGAAATCATTGTCTGTTCTTTCTCTTTTCTGCATTTCACTTCTGTTGTAGCTTCTGTCCTTTTAATAAACCTGTCATTGTATAATAATATTGTTGGCTCTGTGACAAATGGTTAGTTGTGTTCCTAGATCCTTCCATGCTGATGCCCTGCACCATAGCAGAGTTGAGCTGATCATCATCTCTGAGGCGCTATCACCCATATGACTAGTGAGTAAAACCAAGCCAAAGACAAATTTCCACTTGTGGACAATAAAGGAACTAAACTAAAACTTCAAACATACACTAATATTATTGGTTATAAAAAAAATTGTTTTGAAAGAAGTCTCTTATGCTCACCAAGACTGCATTTATTTAATTAAAAATACAGTAAAAACAATAATATTGTGAAATAATATTAAAACATTTAAATAACTGTTTTCTATGGAAAACATCACATTATCCTTCAGAAATCATTCTAATATGATGATTTGATGAAACGTTTTTGATTATTATCAGTTTTGAAATCAGTTGTGCTGCTTCACATTTTTGTGTTTTTCAGGATTATTTGATGAATAGAAAGGGAAAAAAAGCATTTTTTTTAAAAAATCTTTACTCTCTCTCTTGGTCAATTTAATGCATCCTTGCTGAATAAAAATATTTATTTTCTATTCTCATAAAAATAATCATTCTATTGAACCCAAACTTTTGAATAGTAGTGTAAACTACCATTTATATATATGTTGGGTCTATTTAACAATCCTGGAGAGAGAAAAAAGAAAGTGGATTAAAATGTTACACTGGTTTACAAAAAAATATGAATCAGCACAACTGTTTTCAACATTGCAAATACTCAGAAATGTTTAGGACGTTTGCATTGTGAGAATGTATAGTTTTCAAATATAAAAATGCTGACTCGTTAGGTCATGTTTTCTCATTAAAATCTGACGATTTCCTATTAATTCAATATAATGTAAGGGAATAACTCTAGAATATCCTTCCTGATAATGTTTGGGGCCCAGAAACATGATCCTAATTTAGATTAAAGACACATCTCTGTAGCCAAGCATTCAATTTACACATCTCATAATCTTGTTCTACAGTTAATATGTGATGAAATAATAAAAAGTGCACATGATCATCTTTTGCCTAAAATAATATGACAGCAGCAATGCTAATCTTTCTCCTGTTGCTTCCCTGTTTCTATCTCAGGATGCTCAGCAAGTTCACTAGAGATTACAGCAGCTCTAGTGTGGACCCAGCCTCACTCGTGAAGACTTCAAATGACACCAATACTCACGAAGACTTCAGATGATGGCAACTACAGATGGACACAAAACTGCCAGATATTATCCTTACATTGCATTGGCCGGTTTCACACACAGGGCTTAGATTAAGCCAGGATTAGGCCTTAGTTAAATTAGGATATTTAAGTAGCTTTTTTAAATGTACTTCAGAAAAAAAGAAGGAAAAAAAAACATTACTGGTGTGCATATTGAGACAAAACAATGGCCCTGAAATATTTTAAGATATGTCAGTGCAAGTTGCTTCCAGTTAAGACATTTTTTCCAGTTAATGCATTTTAGTCAGGGACTATCTTAAGCCTTTTCTGTGGAACCGGGGAAGGGAAGGGAAGGTTTGCATGACAGTTTTGCTGACAAATAAACAGTAATATCTTAGTACACACGTAACTAAGAGAAAGAGTAAACATTGTTCTATATTACCAACATTGTAAGAATAGCGGGTTAAAAATCTGCAACCCTTTGAAGGATAGCAATTAGGACTTTAAACTCATGACTTGGATTATCTTATGGACATTACTTTGTTGCCAAAAGATGCTCTCCAGTGAATAGCAGTCGCCTCTGGCTGATTAAAGGATATTTTGCGATTGTATAACCTTGAACATGCATTTTTTGTAAAGCTGCTATGAAACAATTTGTATTGTGAAAAGCACTATATGGTTTTACTATGGTACAACTGTACCAACCATGTTATTTATTTATTTATTTATTTATTTATTTTTCAAACCATGGTTCAACTAGTGATATTGCTGTAATAATTGCTGTAAAATTATGGTAATCATGACTATAAACGTATGTTTTTAAACATTGGTTGTTGTGAAAGCATGGTTCATTTTGTTAGCAACTATGGTTTTACTGCAAATGCTGTGTTAAAACCATGGTTAATTTTCATAAGGGTACAAATGATCCTATAATGTACTTGACTAATAGTCACATTGGATAAAATAATCTGATAAATGTAATGCAAATGTATCCATTTCATCTGTTCACTGAAAATTAATTTAATGAAAATGAATTTGCAACTGCTATTGAGACTGGTGTACATTGCTTTTTTTATCCATTATAGTGAATTTTGGTTAGCATGAGTAACTGATTATAAACCGTGGACCGACCGTGGTCCGCCAGAAAACACTTATTATAAACCAGCGGCACGATAGCGGACCACCGTCGGGAAAGCGGCGGCTGCCGCTGGAGGTCCGCTAGAATAACGATGAGCAAAACGCCAGTGATCCGCCGGTGGGCCGCCAACTTTGCCACCGGTGGTCCGCCACTGGCCCGCTGGACTCATGTTAGCTGGGTTGTGTTTACACCGGCCGCGACGCGGCGCGTTTCAGAAGCTTCCCAGAAGCGGCTCTCCGCGCCGCTTCGCTAAATATAGGCGCCTAGTCTATTTTTGACGGACGCGCGTCCAAGTCGCACCGGGAATACAAAATAAAAGTAAAAAAACATTGTCAAATTCAAAATAAACACCCTGTGCAAACTCCCAAACGTATTACACACCAATATCCTTGGTAGAAACCATAGACTGTATGGTAGAAACTCAAAAATCAAGAAAAACCACGTCGGACAGGCGAATCACGTGGTCTCGCGCGCATCCAGTCACTCCGCTTCTGAAATGCTCCTGGTGTGAGTTGGCACGCCGTGGAGGACGGAATCAAACTTTGTCGCAGACGTAATGCACCGCAGAGGTGTGCAGTGTAAATGAGGGGTCAAACCGGCGTCAGTTTGTGCCGCAGACTAGGGATGGGGAAATGAAGCCTCATGAATCACTGAGGCTTTCCCCTGACTGTTCCGGGAAAAGATTCAAAGCTTCGAGAGTGTCGAGAACAGCGCCGAGAGCAGCGCCATCTGGTGCTTATTTAAAATAAAGCAGCCAGAAGCCTGTGTTAGAAGCTCTGGCAGATGAAGCAACCACAACACACTCCATAGTTTCAATGTTATGTGTACAAATAAAAACCTTTCATGTTTGTGTTTGATTTGTTCATTAAGTAAATGATTTTACCCATTAACGTGTGACAATTAAAATATAAAATGAGCTTATATGATTCAATAAGATCTAATGTAGGCTCTCTCTCTCTCTCTCTCTCTCTCTCTCTCTCTCTCTCTCTCTCTCTCTCTCTCTACACACACACACACACACACACACACACACACACACACACACACACACACACACACTGAATAAGGACATTGTCTGATAGGATCATCTGTTATTAAATGTGCTTATGACACTTGTTACTGATAGTGCTTAATCAACTGTAGGAATGACAGAAAGTTGATCAAGTTTTTAATTATTTTTATATTTTTGGATGTTGCCATTGCTCTAAATACAAACCCTTCACCAAACACCAACACCCCTCTCCCCTAATCCCACCCTAAACCCCAATACCAACACCAAATTACCTAAAATCACCAAAAAGTGCAAAGATTTAACAAAAACAAAAAGACACAACAACAAAAAATAATAGCCTAAGTAGCGAAAAATTAATTTTGCTTATTTAAATGTAATATATTGTTTAACTTTCAAAGTAGGCTACAGCACTCTCCTCACAAACACATCAACCAGACTGAGGCAACGACTCGTTAAATACGATCTGGAGTTCGAGTCTTCTGACACCCAAAGCGAAACGCGCACGTGACTGGAGAGAAAGTGAGGCTTCGTTTGTCATCGATCACGTGACTCTAGTAAACCAATACACACTCCGATACGGGGCTTCACTAGAAATTAGGCTTGTTCGACTTCATACAGCTCTGCGCAGACCGATCGGCGGCTGACTTGAAGCAGTGCATGCCGGTTCGAAATTTTGTCCGACTTGATACAGCGCCGACGCCACGTGACTGTGACATATGCCATCAAAGTACCGCGAGAGCATTTCGAGAGTAGCCGGAGAACTCAGCCAGCGCAGCTTCTCAAGAGCGGCTGCACTGGGCTGCAGGAGGGCTGATGACGACACAGCTGTTCCACGATTGGCCGGATTCACCGCATGACAACGATCACGTGTGTTTCGTGTTTATTCGAACACCTTTAGTTACTCTAAAGCTCACAAATCAGTTTATTATAACAGTAAACACTCTTTTCATGTCGTATGTTATATTGTGTCATGTTTATCAAATTAAAACTGATTAAAAAACGTATAGACTCCACTTCATTAATAATAGTAACAATTATGTTGAGCTTTATTCTTGTTCAAACAGACGCTGTATGAAGCAGTACATAAAGTAGGCCTATTGAATGAAAATGTCTCTGAAACATCTGTGTATTATTTGGCCAATATTACATTTATTTCACTTCAGCTGTGGTAAAGTACGCGAACACCACGTGAGCGGTCACTACGGGAACCAGAAAGTGTCCGACTTCACGTCTCCGTTTGCAGCTCCTCCCCGCCTGCACGCGGCTACTCTCGCCGATCGGTTACATCCAGCCGCAGCCGATGTCGAACACACCTATTGTTTCGCTTGTGTGATACGCGCATCGAAGCTTCAGTGTCATATGTAACATCACTACCGCAGACGCGCAGTTCAGAGAATCGGATCTGTTGGATTTACAACACGTTAATTCATCCACTTCTCCCGAAATACATACAAGTAAGTGGCAGCTCAACTGGGAGAAGAATAGAGTAAACTTTAAAGTTACTTACACAATGTGTATCTGATATGAATAAAACGAATTATAATGGAAAGGATTATTATTGCCTCTTCCTTTGACATCAGTGTGTATTTTACGAACTGTAATGTATTGTTTTTTTAGTACCTATGTCTGGAACCTAAAATAAACATTATGTGGTTGAAAACACTGAAAAGTTGTGATATATGACAGCTCTGAGCGCGCCTGTCTCTGGCTCAGCGCCAGCCAACGCGCGAAAGCACATTTGAATTTAGCAGTTGATCACGTCATGCACTGACCGTTCTAATCACACCGGTGTGATCGTACGCTCCAGGGACCAGCTTAGACTGATCACACCGGTGTGATCGTACGTGCGAAAGGGTTAATTACACAAAAATACAGCAAGGTTCACTTCAAGAAAATTAAGATAAAAGAAATGTGCATTAGGCCTGTTTTGCTTTTCTTTTTTCTAATGAATGAAGACACTGTAAGCTTTATCGTTGCATATTTTGGTATAGTGCTATAATATTTTGTGCAGGCTTTAAAGGGGTGGTTCGGGATTTTTGACATCGGACCTCATTTTTAAGTCAGCCTGGTTGTTATTCATCAGTGGAGACATTTAAAAAAAAAAATTATCCAGTCCTTATATTTGGATAGTTAGCCGATGCTAGGCTAGCGCGAGTCAATGGTATATGTTAGCCAGCCATTAAAAACCGTTTTACCCACTCCACAGTGCACCAAACGCAAATAAATTATAACACTAGACTATCGATGTACATGTCCGTTGAGAGAATAATGTTAGAAATCAAAATTACCTTTCATCTCAATGATCCCAAAGGAACTAGTTTCTCAGCAGCTGCGGAATTTTACTTTGCTCCGGTTAGTAATGCGGCAAAAAGTAAACACAGAACAGAAGCGCACTGTAATCAGTGTACCAGCGGCAGGTAAATACACTTGCGTCATGTGTGTACCAGCTCACTCGGTTGCCTAGGTAATCAATATCAATCCGCTGCTGCTGTAGACAAGGCTTATGATTACAGGGAACAAATTATAACTAATGCAATGTGATGAAAGGTAAGTTTGATTTCTAACATTATTCTCTCAACGGACATATACATCGATAGTCTAGTGTTATAATTGATTTGCGTTTGGTGCACTGTGGAGTGGGTAAAACGGTTTTTAATGGCTGGCTAACATAAACCATTGACTCGTGCTAGCCTAGCATCGGCTAACTACCCAAATATAAGGACTGGATCATTTTTTTTAAAAAATGTCTCCACTGATGAATAACAACCAGGCTGACTTAAAAATGAGGTCCGATGTCAAAAATCCCGAACCACCCCTTTAAGTAGCCTATTGTGGTATTCCGCTGTTGTGGCGAATTTCGACCCCTGCCAAATTATTACCCCCATAGCATTGGTAGGTTTATGATTAGTTGTGGGGGATGGGTTAGGATTAGGCAATCAGGTAGCCTACGGACTTCAACAAGGGGGAATAATTTGGCAGGGGGTCGAAATTCGGCACAACACCTGTTAGAAATTTTGTCCGACTTGATACAGCGCCGACGCCATGTGACTGTGACGTATGTTATCAAAGTACCGCGAGAGCGATTCGAGAGTAGCCGGAGAACTCACATAGACAGTATAAGAAATGGACAGAGTCATCTCATTGGAACTCAATTGAGGCAAGTGAAGCCCATTTTCAGCGATTTTTTAGGACTTCCGTTCCTGACGCGCAGACTCAAACTGAGCTTGACGATGTAGATGTGACGTGAGCAACCCGTCTGTCTTCTAGTGGCTGTGGCATGAGAAATCTGAATCATTCCCTTCCGAATCTTGTAGAGACGGAGATCGTGAGTAGGAGGTGTCCATGAGCTAGGAGCAGGAGAAACTTTTGCTAGGTATTCTGATTAATTATTTTGTCATTTTGCCTCCACGTCTCCCCGATTGCCCGCGAGCTTCTCCTCCCGTCAATACGGTAATCTCTCTACTGTGCGACAGAGAGTCGCGTGGTTATGACGCAATCGTTAGCCTACTTTTACAAAAACTGTTTTTACGGGGCCATAACATAAGCTTCAAGGTAATGGAGCATTTTATACATTGTCGTGTTTCTTTAGAAATAAATAATGGACAAATGGAGTCTTTAAACGCCTCAGATGTAAAGTTATTCGCTCACCAAAATGAATGGGAGTCAATGGGATGCTAACAGCAGGTGAAGTTCTGCTACAAGATGGTGGCACGCGGCCGGCTTCAACTTCCGGTCGACTTCCTTCCCGCTTGAGAACTCCGCCAGCGCAGCTTCTCAAGAGCGGCTGCACTGGGCGGCATGAGCTCTGATGACGACACAGCTGTTCCAGGATCGGCCGGATTCACCGCATGACAACGATCACGTGTGTTTCGTGTTTATTCGAACACCTTTAGTTCCTCTAAAGCTCACAAATCAGTTTTTTATAACAGTAATCGCTGTTTTAATGTTGCGATGTTATATTGTGTCATGTTTATCAAATTAAAACTGATTAAAAAACGTAGACACTTCATTGATAGTACCTTAACTCTATTCTTGTTCAAACAGATGCTGTATGAAGCAGTACATAAAATTGAATGAAAATGTCCCTGAAACATCTGTGTATTATTTGGCAAATATTGCATTTATTTCACTTCAGCTGTGGTAAAGTATGCAAACACCACGTGAGCGGTCACTACGGGAACCAGAAAGTGTCTGACTTCACGTCTCCGTTTGCAGCTCCTCCCTGCCTGCACGCGGCTACTCTCGCCGATCGGTGACATCCAGCCGCAGCCGATGTCGAACACACCTGTAATCATGCATTATGTTCGGCAGCTCGCGTGCCCCGAAATCGCGAGATGTCGAGGAAAACATACCCAGGGCTCTCAAGTTTTGAACTGAGTTCAGAGTGAGATTTTGGCGGCGAACGGGTGTCTGATCTCATAAATGACACATATTCTAACAAATAAAATAAAATTTATTTAATTCAGCATTTATTTGTGTGTGTGTGTGTGTGTGTGTGTGTGTGTGTGTGTGTGTGTGTAATACTTATTATATATTATATATATATATATATTATTATAGAGAATACTTTTTGTGCGCAAAAAAAAAACCCCGACTTTATTCTACTATTCAGATTTCCTTGTGGGCCTCGAGTGAATTCACGTAGTGTTTTAGCGCAACGCTTCTGTGTTGTACGTAAACTTAAGATTGAGCCACTGAAGTCACTTGGACTATATTAACGATCTCTTTAATAACTTTTCTGGGCCAGCAAGCTCAAATCACATAGAAGCCAATGGAGGAGTGATCCAGCTCTCAGATTAAATAAAAAATATCTTAATTTGTGTTCCGAAGATGAACGAAGGTCTTACGGGGTTGGAACAAAATGAGGGTGAGTAATTACTGACATAATTTTCATTTTTGGGTGAACTAACCCTTTAAGTTGGTAATGTCCTTCCTAGAAGTTGGTCTCAACTGCTTTGTGAACTAAGTTACTTAAGATAAAACTACCAGGGATTCAACAGACTAGATAGGCTAATTCACGTGATAGTCTGGTCAAACTGTTAGTTAACATAACGTTACCAGCTGTCTGGACACATATTCCCCAGCAATACACTGATTTCACGCAGCCTTTATTCTGAAATCGAAAGCGAGGCTCCGGTGGGAAGAAAACCGGAAGTGTCGCCTTTAATCACAGGAGAGTCGTGAATGCGATGGCGTATTGTTGTGTTTAATGATGGTGTGTCAATTCTAAAAGTGTACATACATTTCTTTCATACTTTAGACTATATACAGTGAAATTCATTTATAAATAAAATATTTTTTTTATATATAATTCAGATTGTAAAACAAGAAGCAGGAATGAACTATATACACATCCTATATTGAATAGTAACATCCAATAGTATAAATCGCGGCAGCAGCAGGTTGGTAATCCAAGGCATTGTTGTTTATCTTTACTTCCGGGGTTCTTCCCACCGGAGCCTCACTTTCGATTTCAAAATGGCGGCTGCGTGAAATCAGCGTATGGTGAGATGACTTACATACAGGGCCTGAAATTAACACCCGACCACGCGCCAAATGCGGGTGAATTTTGCAATTGGCGGGTAAAACTGTCAATCTACCTGCCACATTGGCGGGTAGCCAATGAGAATTGAGTGATTCATTAGTTGTTGGTTTTTTTATTTATTTTTTTAAGTCCGCGACGTAAAATACGATGTTTTGGATGTGCGAGTAACAGTATTAAACTGTTGGTGAGATGGGATGAGATGAGATAAAGCAAAGCTGACGTTGGTTATGGTACAATGACAGTTACACAGATGTGTGTGCGTGTGTATGTTGAGTTGGGAACCAGTGAGAAAATGTCCGGTACCCGGTAACTTTACCAGTAATATTAATATTAATTTAGTTCTGCTTAACGGTTCAATTGACTTTGATTAATATGCGCGAGTGAGAGAGCGCAAGACAGCGCTCGACCATAGAGCGCTCGACGTGTTGTTTGAAGACGTGAGAGTGCGCGCGCGCGGCCGGGGCTCTCTCTGCTCGTGATCGCCCTGTCAGGCGCAGCAGTCATTCTATTCTACATCACTTACCGATCAAATAAGGCTTTGGCGGGACAAAAATCTTCGGCCGCCCAAAAAATTTAAATGCAGGAAAACTCCTGACAATGCTCGTAAGCGTTTGCTGCGCTGTTTCTTACCTTGCTTTACGTTGACTTTACTAGTTTCAGCTTCACCGTCACCGCTTTTTTTATTATTTTTTTATATTTGTTTAGAAAACCTCTATTTTCTTCTTCTCTTTTCTTTCCTCTTCTGAGCACCGGACTTGTGCTGACCGGACATTTTGAGCATACTGAACTTAAAATTAAATGACAACATCAAATTTTGATCAGTGGCCAAACCATTTTTGTCTTGGGTGTGGGGGGCCCCAGTTCTGGTGGGGGTGGGGACATGTCAAGGAGACCAGACCTCATGAAGCAGTGGAGGAAGAAGAGTGCATCTGCTCCTTTTTTGTGGACTCAGATTAGCAGCAGTCAGTATATGAATATGACAAATGACTATGTCTGTGACACAGCAAATCAATGAATAAAAAGATGCAGCAATTAAATGTGTATTCTTACAAGTTAAAGAACAATGTTTGTGTGATTTCTATTTTTCACCTTTATAAGGCAAAAAAAAAAAAAAAAAACTGGCTGGTAAAAAGTTACTGTGGCAGGTGGATTTTTAAATCCACCTGCCACAGTGGCTGGTGGTCAAAAAAGTTAACTTCAGGCCCTGCTTACATAGGATGTTCTTCTCCCACATTGATCAGTCTGTACTCTGTAGAAATTAGTTCGGTGAGATGTAAATCATTTAAAATGTGACAGCCGCTGTCCTCTTCTGTAACCGTTACGTTACTTGATCAGCGAGCATCTGAATCTGTGTCGCACGCACGAGCCTGTGAAAATCTTACCCAGATACAGCAATGCTATTTTCTGATTGGCTGTTCGGTAGCTATATTTTGTTTCACTCATGGTTTCACGGTTTAAAAAATAGCGCCGCAACTTGGTGGGCGTTATCCTCGTAATGTCTCTGCGTGAGAAATACAAGGTGTGGCGTGTGAGCGTGTGAATGGGTTGAAATGCGTGTGTCTCACGCCCAATGCGTGAGACTGAGAGCCAATCCACTGTAAGTTAAATTAGTTAGACATTACAATTTGGTAGTAAAACATGAAGTTTTGCATATTTTATTGGTGCAAAGATTAGTAGGCTGTGTATTTTGTACAACATTTGCAACTACTTTTTATACGTTAAGCAACAGTAGCCTACAATAGCGACTTCTGTAACTGAACAGACTAGATTTTTTTTTTTTTTAAAGCAAATAGCATTTAAGTATTATCTGTAAACACATAAAAAAAAATAATAATAATAATCCAACACTATGTGTCCTATCGGGTAATCAAAGTTCTACACACACTTGCACTCTTCACGCCCACTTGAACACTTGGGCCAAATACAAGAAAATACGTCACAAGTGGTCAAGTGCAAAGACCGCAAGTGTGGGTATTTGGCCAGGACATAGTCTCGGGTCTCCTAGGGTTTATGTACACGTGTAAATCATCGTGGTAGTTGTTATCACAGTGGCGTAAAGCCAGACAATAACTAATGCTCCAGTTCTAGTGTTACCTATAGCCTAAGAGAGAATCCACAGACTCTTCAGGAAATTGCCGGAAAAGTCATTCAAACAACAAATAATCCAGCATACAAAAAAAAGGAGCTATATTATGGAGCAATATTTATCACTTTTTTTCTTTTCTTTTTTTTATCACTGCCTGCATGTAAATGCTTTAATTTAATGTAGGCTATATGTGTGTATAGCAATTTATGTTTTTGTCTTTCAGGAGATTTTAACTCTACTGCCAGGATGTTGTTGAAAATACGAATTTAAGTGAAAATTAAGAATAAATTTAGTGACTTGAATAAAGTTTAGGCTATCTCAATAAAATGATCAGACGCTAAACTTACAATCTTCCTAGCCAACTTTTCCATTAATCTTTAATATTTTATTCATTTTAATTAATATTCCTGAAAATCTGATATTGATGTCCATGATCGCATGGGAACCCTGTTCACAAAAATGTTTGCATTTTTGAAGATAAACGTTTTCTTAACCGCTCAATTCGCAAGAAAAAGAACAGCCACTGCTAAGTAAAGCATTTCAGAAAGTGCCATAATCCAACAGTGAATTATTAATATCGCATCAAAAGTTCATTAGGCTGTTGGGGAACACGGAAGAGGCTTTTAGTTTAACCCTGGTGATTCCTCTGACTTTTAGCTCCGCCTACTGGCGCGTCACAGTACTGGACTATTTAGCATTGAAATGTTTGTTGCCTCCAGATAACGGCAGTTGTCCTTTTGTCTATACATCAAATTGAAATTAATTAATTTTGTGATTTCATAGTTTGCTTATATTTGAATCCAGCCATGCTATTTAAAGTTGTTTAGCTTTGGATGACTATCTATCCATATATTCTTTTGGGAACCTCCAGCATCTCGGGCCAATATCTGATATCTGACACATCTGATATTGAGCTCTATTCAATGTTTGACATGTTTGGTCATGTTATAGTAGCCTATATATTACTAAAAATGAACTAATCAATAATTTATTTTTAATTCATGAGAATTAAAAGATATGTTCAAATGAAATAAAGTGACTTTATACTTAGCAACTGTTCTGGGACTTCTGTCAGCATTTCACTGGGGAGTAAAAGGTGCAAACTGATAAACACAATGGATGTCACATTATGCTGGACTGATTATGCTATAGTCGATAATAGAACTCTATGATAGACAAGGGGTGTAGCCCCGGTGTAATAATAATCCCCAATGTGAAATGTTGACATCACTCTGTCTCTCTCCAAAATGGTGGGCATTCTAGTTCGCTCACTATAGCTGATGTCACATAGGCCTAATGGTCGCAGGACATTCCCTATTCCCTACTATTTGTGTATTTAGAAGACCCAGTCGAGTGGATAAGTATACTTTTTCCTTTTTATTCAGGAACAACACATAAAAAATATGTATTTCAATTATACAAGAATGGGATACATCATAAGAAAAAAAAATCCAAAATCAATACGTAATACGTAAAAGTAATACGATTTTTCTCAAAACTATATTAATTGTTTTGAAAGCAGTGATCTGAGGTTGGAGAAGAACATTTATTCTAGATCTAACATCCATCATAACATCTATTTTTTTTAAGAAAAAAGAAAACACTTCACCGTAATGGCCATAGATACACACCCATTTGTGCAAACTTTGATCATATCATCATATCATCATATCATCAAAGTTTGCATAAATCAAGCGTAGTGTCAGTTCTGGCAGGTCACATTAGTCAAGCTCACATCAGCTGACTGATACACGTCTACCTATAGGAATATGATGTCTATCACTGTACAGTATATAAGCTCCTCAGTATTATCAACAGCTATCGCGTTTATCAGGAGCTAAATTAACCTCCTCCATCCCCAGCTCCTCTTCCCCTTGAATCAGAATAAATTCTCGAATTATGTAGAACTTTAATATGGAAGAAAAATAATGTCAAATATTTTTGAAATAAAAAGCCTGTTGAATTGCACTACTTGAAAAAAAAAAAAGGCATTACATTAACCATGCTTGCATTTTAATGCATTGTATTTTTAGGGCTTGCATTTTTATGGGCTGAAATTCAACATGGTTGAATATTTAAGCTGTGAATATTTCAATTAAAAACATTTCAAACACATTTTCATTATTAAAAATTCAATAATCCATATTCACCTTTCATATTTCACTTCCAAAATATGCAAACTGTTTAAAAATACAACCTATAATATTCAACAGGCATTTTTCGGTCCATTTTATTTCGCTTTGCAAATTCGCTTCCACAAATTCAGTGGTTCAAATTCGACAGTAAATTCAACATTGACATCCAGGAACTGCAGGAAAAGCAGTAGATTGCCGAGCATACTCTCCATCTGCTGTTAGTCAATCTCACCAGCAGGGGGTGCAAAAGCGCGTGTTGTTGACGAAGACCAGCAAGATGCAATTAGAGCAAGCCATTCATTCATAAAATGAAAATGATTATCTGTGTCAGTATATATATATATGCGGAAAAGATGATAAAGACACAAAAGGTGTGTTTATGTTTCATTCAATAACTTCATTTCCCTGTGTAGCCTACATGTTATCAGCTTTCTCTACCATGAACAGGATTATAATCGGTTTCCCTCAATACCTCATACTCAAGGATTCCCCTTCCGTCGGGACAAAACGCTTATCGTAGCTTAATGGACTAATACAGTGATATGAAAGACCAAACTCGCACCTTATTGGGAATGTAGGCTGTAGGCTACTATATAGGCTACAGGCAAGCAGATGGACTAAGAATATGATCTTAACGCGCAAAGTTTCATGCAGAGCGTTTCGTGATATACTGGCACTCTCTCTCTCTCTCTCTCTCTCTCTCTCTCTCTCTCTCTCTCTCTCTCTATATATATATACATACTTGCCAACCTTGAGACCTCAGAATTAGGGAGATATTTAAAAGGGGAGGGGGGGGGGGGGGGGGTCAATTTTAACTCCGGTCAATTTTAACATTGAGCTCATTTTGTTGTAAATTTGGAGTGCTGTCAATACAGAGAACAATGACAAAAATCGGTGTTGCCTACACCGTGTTATCCTCTTTTTAAAATTTTCACCCTGTTGACTTCAATGGGCCATATTTTAAACCTGCTTTTACAAGTGCAAGTTTACATTACAAGTGCACAGGTCATGTGAGTGATTCCTTTAGAGTTAACACGGGTGAATCTGACTGCAGTAGATGTGAAAGATATGAATAAAGTTAATTCGGCCAGCGCTCATACCTGTGTTTACATCCTGTTTTCGGTTGAAGTCCAAAGTAGGTGATTGTCGAATTCACGCGCATATGTTTAGTTACCTATGATCACGCGCGTGAACTCGACAATCGACAATCGACTACTTTGGACTTCAACCGAAAACAGGATGTAAACACAGGTATGAGCGCTGGCCGAATTAACTTAATTTTAACGGATGGTGTAGCAATATTGTTGTCCAGGTGGAAATCGGGAGAAATTCGGGAGAAAGGTCGGTCCGGGAGATTTTCGGGAGGGGCTTTGAAATTCGGGAGTCTCCCGGAAAAATCGGGAGGGTTGGCATGTATGTCTATATATATGGGTGTTTCTGCAACTACGGGCACTTTTGACTATCCTAATAAAAAAAAATAAACCTCTATGAATTTCAATTTTAACCATCACAGTCTGTAATACATATAAAGATTTACACAAAATAGAATGTATTTGTTAAGATTTTAATCTGGAACATGTTTATTTTTTATGTTTTTCGGGTCATCTTCTTAAAAAGTGTCCTTACCGCAATGTTACAATAACGTTCATTTTATACATTTTTCTTTAGTAATTTCTATAAAAAATGTAATATATTTAAATAGCTTTTTCAAATTTGATGCAGTTTTGTAAATACTGATATAAAAAAATAGTATACAAAATTTCATGTTTTTTTCTATGCCATGTAAAAAATTTACAGTAACCTTAGATGTCAATTGTTTCCATACACACAAAAGATAACATAATTAACTTTTTATGACAGATGTTAGAGAGAATAGAGGGCACCTTCCATCTAAAAAACTGACAGTTTTATTGCTTTATGGCCCTCAAAGCCCCGCCCCCTTTGACCGTGGGAATTTCCCACGCTAGCTCCTCCCACTTATGGGCTGTACAGTACACCGTGGGAATTTCCCACGCTAGCTCCTCCCCCTTATGGGCTGTACAGTACACCGTGGGAAAATCGGATTTGTGTCACGCCTCCTTAGGGGTTGAACATCTGAAGCGTGGGAAAATTTCGCACGCTCAGTAGTTCTAAACAGTGTAAATTAAAACTTTTAAAGAAATGTACAATAAAGACATAGCCAGAGTGTGAGATCAGTGTTTTTATTAAAGAAGACAGATGTACATTCATCACTTTCAAAACATCAATGAAATAAGTTAAAATTGCATTTTTCTCTAAAAGAGATATTAAAAAATGAGTTAGTGTTATTTAAAGATGTTAAAACATTAAAACAAGTTAAGAGTTTTTTTAATTTACAGAAAAGATTGATTTGTAAGCATTTAACTTTCAGACAGTATTTGTAAAACTTTTACATAAAACACAAACTAGTTTAAAAAGTGTTACGTTTTTACATACCCAGTTGTTAAAGACTCGGAGTTTAAAGATATATAAGTGGTTCGTTGTAGTGGAGCAAAGTGTAGAGCGTCCATTCAGTCCACAGGTCAGACAGAAATAAAGCAGTCTGAGGCCTACAGAGAGACACACACAAACCCCGCCCCTAGCCCCGCCCCAACAGATGTCACCGTGGGAAATTCCCACACCCCCTTCAAGCTCCCAAATAGAAAACACGTCCGGTCAGCTCAGTAGCCAGACTTAAATGACCAAAGAAAACCGATGCAACGGCCCGGAGAGACCACACCCCCTAACAAGCCCCTCTCAAAGCTCATAGGTTGTGTAAAATTAAGACACACCTCTCAGATGTCATTGGATGATACAAATGACATCACTCATAGGAATCCCCCTACCACACCATCACAGTTAAGAGTTTAAAAAGCAGCGGAAACTTCAAGTGAAATACTATTTGTTTTATCTATCGTTTTTATACCGTTTTTTATGTAAACCACTTTAAACATCCATATGAAATGTGGTAAATAGTCACGGTTTCCAATATTTAATTGTCACAAAATTATTCTATAATTTTAAAAGTAGGCTATAGTCCCCTAGAGTTTTTAAGGCTCGCGCACACACACACACACACACACACACACACACACACACACACACACACACACACACACACACAGAGCGCCGCTATGTCTACCGAGGTGTTATGGGGCATATGGTAGCATCCTGCATATTTAATTTTTTCTCTTTTTGACGGAATTGTGTGAATTAGTTTTATTGCAGAGCTTATTTGAAGAGATGGGTCAAATTCGACATGTTTTTTCTAGTCATACAAATCAGGTATCAGACTCCATACCACATGCAGAGATGAAGGGTTTCTTTGAAAATTAAGCGGGGGAAAAAGGTGTTTTTAAAACGCATCGTATCGCAATCTTTAAAAGGAGTCATTTGAGTATTTCATTTGAGTACCCAACCGACGAAGGAGACACACCATCGAGCCAGCGCAATGTCTACAAATCATCATTATGGAGCAGAAGGAGACGAAGGCTCTTTTGATTCCGAATTAGTGGAAATTCTTAACGATTTATGTGAGTTTTTTTTATCATAAATCATAACCTACAAAATTGAAAAGATATCTCAATAAATGCTTTTATTTTCAGATGATACATCATTCCCCGAAGGTGTCGCGCCAGGTGATTTTTTTCAAGGTACGATGATATATTTTTGTCATGTCTTTTTTAAATATTTACTATTTAATATTTGTTTTAAAGAAAAACTACTTTCAACAGAAATCACAGACGACGCACCGGCTCATAGCTCCACCCAACCGCCGGACCCAGCCAATCAAATTTACGAAGACGTCACGCCCAATTCAACCCCTACAGCTGTGGTCTGTGCGGACACAGAGAGCACCGAAAGTCAAACCTCACGTCCAGTCGAAGAGGAGAATTCTCCCCGTTCGAGCCCGTCTTTGGATGAGGGAAACACCGGATCGATTAACATCATTGACGCTTCACACAGAGGGGTGAAACGTCTTCGGGAAATTTATGGAGAAGAATTAATCTATCCGGAGAGAGGTAAGGGAAAAAGAAAACTATTTGGTCTAATCTTTTATATTTTTTTATTCGTTGAATTTTTTTAATTAACTGAATATTGTTTTTAGAAGAAAACAGTACATCTGTTACATCGACAACTGGAGGAAAGAAACGATTCGAGAAATATTCTCCCGAGAGTCCGAATACGGATGAATACGGTAAGATTTCTTGTTTCATTAGACTATATTTTATCTATATTAAATAATTCATATAATATATATTTTTTATTTTTTATTTTTTTCCTTTAGAAGAAATCACCTCTTCTCCAGAAAGAGGGGCCGAGGTGTTTTTGGCTTCTCAGCAATCGGTATTGGAGAGCATCAATTCGGAACGGGACTTATCAGAAAACAGTGATGAAGACGACCAGAGGTTTAGTCCTCTGTACAATCCTGCAGATCTCCGTGGATTGAGTTATGCCACTTTACGGAGTGCAAACAGAAGCTTCCAACGTGTTATCGAAATCGCCACACTACCTCTCACTTACCATCAGACAGCGGATATAGTTTCAAGAGGGCAGACCGGTATTACGGAGCTCCTACATAGAGTCATTGATAAACAGAATCAACACACCGCCGATTTAAGAAGTGCGGTGGAATTTTTCGGTGTTTGCCAAGACCGTGTGTTGGAAGAAAACAGACAGTTGCGCAACACGGTCTTATCACTTCAGCAAAACCTTTTGGAGGTGAGGAATGATCATTCATTGTTAATTACTGTACTGTCCCTAATATCTGAAAGATTACATATTATTCAGAGACAATCGAGGGACAGGCCTACATAAAATGATGATTGACTAGTTTTTAAAAAAAACATTTCACTGTTATTGTTTTAAAATCGTTTGGCTGTTATTGTTTTTTATCTAACTGTGTGAGATTTTGTATTTGTGTTTCAGTTTTTAAAATCTATTTCTCTGTTATTGTTTTTTATCTAGAGGTGTGTGTATGGGTGATTATGTTTTACTAATACCCTACATTTTATGATGTATACCTATTAAAAACATTGTGATGTATATTTAATGGCATCCTTCTGTTTCACACAATTTTAAAAATAAAAAACATATCAAAATGTTTCCTAAAAGACAGAGAACCGACTCAGAGTGTGATGATATAACTCACTCAAGATCGAGAGGTACGTCTGAGAATAACGAGAGACTGAATATTTTAATACGTCAACAGTTAAGAGGTCTAAATAGTAGTGTTTTGTCTAATACGGAGAGATTGGATAATATTATAATCGACCAGCATCGCTGGATAGACCCGACCGGGGATGATGGAGATGAGAGCGCACAGACAGGTGGTACACTAGGGACATCTCAAACGCGGCGTACGGAGTTAAGTCGTGCGGAGATAGATTCTCTGATGACTGATGGTGGTGTTGTTCGGGGTTTCACGATAACACCACGACCGCGTTTTAATGGTGTAGAGTTACAGAGATCGTTAGATCTCAGACAAATACAGACCACCGATTTTGTAGAATATAATTCACGCCTCCATAATATTCTAAACGAGGTGGTTGACCTTTCACATCAGCTGGCGGGCGAGACGGGGTTCATAAACATAGCGCTTGCAGGAGAAAGTTTGCCGGGGTCAGTAAATGCAGTATTAACACCTGATAACAACCACGATGCTTCATTATTCATAAATCAGATTGAGCAAGTTGCTCAGAGTAATGCTGATGTGGCTAGTGACTCGACCCTAGCATTACAAATCTCAATTGTGCGAGATAAAACAGGAGGGGGAAGAAGAAAGATCAATCACCTAGCTATCAGCGAGAGTATCAGTAGGAATAAAATGCATTTATTTAGCCCCATTAATATCGATAATGAAATGTGTTTGAGTTACTGTCTAGCATATTTCCTCAATCCAGATTTCACAGATCAAGAGTTACACACACCTGCGATGGAGATTCACACGGGATGTGGTTTTATGGCACACGAGGAGATAGCTCTCCATAATTTGTCGGTTTTCGAAAATAAATTAGACATAAAAATTGTAGTTTTTTATAGAGACTGTTCTGGCAAGGTGGTTGTGTACAAAAACACAGACGAATTACACCCAAAGACAGTCCATCTATTTCTGCACGAAGGACATTTTCATCTAATAAAAAATTTAACCGGATTTATTGGAAGCTCGTACGTGTGTGAATACTGCTTCAAGGGCCATAAAGACAGAAAAACACACGAATGTCAGTTTGTTTGCAAAATATGTATGACATCTGCGTGTCGCACGTATGCGAGCAGAACAAGACAGTGTGCAGAATGTCTAAGATTCTGTAAAAACAACTTCTGTTACGAAACACATAAAAAATCACAAACCCTCGGCGAGAGATCTCAGTGTGAATCTGTGAGATTCTGCTCAAAATGCCATGCCGTTTATAGAACGCCCTCTGGTGGTGAAAAAATAAAACCTCACAAATGCTCTCCAGAGTATTGTCTACATCAGTGGTTCCCAAACCTGTCCTGAAGGCCCCCCAACACTGCACGTTTTCTTTGTCTCCTTAATCAAACACACCTGATTCAACTCATCAGCTCAATTAACCCATGTGATAATGAGCTGATGAGTTGAATCAGGTGTGTTTGAGTAGGGAGACAAAGAAAACGTGCAGTGTTGGGGGGCCTTCAGGACAGGTTTGGGAACCACTGGTCTACATTGTTGTGAGATTTTGACGAGCGACGGTGGTCACGAATGTTACATTCAGCCTCTAAAACCTGAAGCCAAAGACAAAAATTACATTTATTATGATTTTGAAACATTCGTTCAAGATGGGAGACACATAGCAAATTATGTTTGTGCAATGACAGAGACAGGCGAGACGTTTGAAGCTGCGGGGGTAGATTGTGTGGCTCGTTTGATTAAACACTTCAGACGCCCAAAATATACAGGATACACGTTTATTGCACATAACTCGTCCGGTTTTGATGCATATTTACTCCTTAATTATCTTGTCGGGGAGGGCTTGACGCCAAAAGTTATTATGCAGGGATGTAGAATTCTATACATGTATGATACTGTGTTTAAACAACGTTTCATCGACTCATGGCAATTTATCCCCTTTAAACTAACTAACATACCCAAGGCCCTTAACTTAGATACACAGGAGAAGGGTTATTTTCCGCACCTTTTCAATAAACCAGAAAATGGAGAATATATCGGTCCCTATCCTGCAAAAGAGTTTTACGGTTATGAGACAATGAGTGAAGCCGAGCGTGTCAGATTTGACACTTGGTACGCAGATGTATCGAATGATATCTTTGACTTCAAAAAGGAGATCGCTTTTTACTGTAGGAATGATGTAATTATTCTACGAAAAGCCTGCAAATGTTACAGAGACGAATTTATAAATTTCACAAATATCGATCCGTTCAAATCCATCACATTACCAGGTGTGTGTATGAAAACTTTCAAAACAAATTTTCTCTCGCGCGACACACTGGCTCTAACACACAGCCACGCCTATATTAATCAACACAAGACGTTTTCAAACGTATCTATCCAATGGCTTGAGTATGTCAAATTGAGTCAAAACGTGGAGATAGAACATGCAGTAAACATTGGCGAACGTGCGGTGGGGCCATATCACCTAGATGGTTATTATGAGGATGATAATGGGACAAAGATAGCCTTGGAATTCCTAGGGTGCTTTTTTCACGGTCACGACTGCAGATTTAAGGCAGAAGAAATTCAACCTTTATCGAAAGTGTGTTTTGGTGATCTCAGAAGGCAGTCGGATGCAAAACTAGAAACCCTGCGAAAAGTTTATGGATTGCGCGTTATTGTTATGTGGGAATGCGAATGGGAGGAGCTGAAACAGACAGACCGTGATGTCATGCGGTTCATGTCATCTTACGAAACACACGAGAGGCTGAGAGCTCGAGATGCTCTATACGGCGGTAGAACCAATGCGTACAAGTTGTATCACAAAACAGCTGAAAATGAGAGAATCGACTATTATGATTTCACATCGTTATACCCTTTCGTCCAGGCTACTAAAACGTATCCTATAGGTCATCCTAAAATTATATTCAAGGACTTTGAAGCGGCTAATAAAGGCCGAAGTTCTTCCTCCGCGGGGATTGTATCATCCAGTACTGCCTTACAGGTGCGCTGGTAAGCTAATGTTTCCTCTATGTAAGACTTGTGCAGAGAATCAGATTCAGGATACACAATGCTGCCATACAGAGGCTGAGAGATGTATTACAGGCACATGGGTGACCGTTGAACTCCAGAAAGCTATTCAACACGGATATTGCGTAATCAAAATACATGAAGTCTGGCATTTCCCAGACACGTCCGATACATTATTCACCGAATATGTTAAAACATTCCTTAAACTGAAACAGGAAGCGTCGGGGTATCCGTCCGATGTAGTGACAGAGACAGAAAAACAATCTTACGTAGCTGATTACCTGGATAAAGAAGGGATCCAGTTAGATCCGTCTAAAATAATAAAAAATCCAGCAAAAAGATCCATTGCCAAGCTCATCTTGAATACACTTTGGGGTAGGTTTTGTCTGAGATCTCACCTTGCACACAGTGAACTCCTGGCAGACCCAGAAGAGTTCACTCAGCATCTCTTTAACCACGCCCACGTAATACGTCATTTCTCTTTCGTATCTGATTCAGTGGCTTTGATTCAGTCGAGTAGTGCACCGCAAGACCCATCTCCCACGCGGGATGTAAATCTTTTGGTAGGCGCTTTCACGACTTGTTACGGGCGACTCGAGTTGTATAATCTTCTAGATAAATTACGGGAGAGAGTGATTTATGCCGACACAGACAGCGTGATTTTTGTATCAAAAACCGGTGATTGGATTCCTGAGACAGGATCTTATCTCGGTCAGCTGACGAGCGAGTTAGATTCTGGTCAGCATATAATCCAATTCGTTTCCTCGGGTCCTAAATCTTATGCATTTAAGACATCCGATGGTCATTCATGTCTCAAAGCTAAAGGCATCACGTTAACAGCAGAGAATGGTGAAATAGTTACGCTACAGAGTCTGACCGATCTTGTGCGAGGTTATGTCGAAAGAGGTGTCAGATTACACCTGTCCGCAAAAACAAACAGCATCACACGGAATAAGAGGAGATTCACATTACACAACAGGTCAAATGTGAAAAAATTTTCCGTGGTGTATGATAAGCGGGTACTCCAACCAGATTATACTACATTACCTTACGGATTCTAGTAATATATTTTAAAAATGTGTGAAACAGATGTGTTTGACTGCAGACTGCAACATCCTTTTTCGACAATCGTAGCCGGTCCAAGTGGTTCTGGGAAGACTTTTTTTGTGAAGAATCTAATGTATAATTCAGAGAAAATGTCCTCTGTCAAGTTTGACAATTTTGTCTATGTGTATACATCCTGGCAGCCAATGTATGATGAAATGTTACATGCTTTTGATATTAAATTCATTGAAGGTATACCAAAGAAATTGGATGACGAATCATTATTTCCTCCTGGCAAAACATCTTTACTCATCATGGATGATGTTATGACTCAAGCTGCTTCTAACGCTGAAGTCGAGAAGATTTTTACACAATACATACATCACATGAAGATTAGCTGTTTGCTATTAATACAGAATCTGTTTTTCCAGGGTAAATCTACCAGAACAATCGGGTTAAATACAAATTATTTAATTATATTTAAAAATCCTCGAGATAAACAACAAATAGGCGTTTTAGGTCGTCAAATGTTTCCGGGTAATACACAATTTTTTATCGAAGCGTATCAAGATGCAACCGAACGGCCTTACAGCTATTTTTTGATAGATTATAAACCACAGACACCAGAAAAATTCCGGCTCAGAACAGATTTACTGTCAGACTACCCGGTGGTGTACGTCCCGAGGTGAAAATGAGCACAAGGCTTTCCAGAAATCTCTATCTCTTAAAGTTATTATACAAGAGCTCACCCAAGCAGAGACGTGTTATTCTGCATTCAGCCCCCGACGAGCTAATATTAGCTCTATGTGAACTGGCTCTCAATATTCTGCATGGCAAGCTCCCTCTAACTGCGAAACAGCACGGGGTTTTAAAAAGAAGGAAAAACGAGATAAAGTACGTTGCAAATAAAAATATTAATATCACCAGGAAGAGACGTATGATTAATCAAAAGGGGGGTTTTCTGCTTCCCCTACTCAGCGTAGCACTTCCCTTTATAACTAGCCTCATAACTAGAAACTGAATCTGAAGAGAAAAATGCAACATACCGAGAAATTGTATCTAGTGCCAAAACAACAGTTGGATAGACTAAGAACTGCACCGGTTCGTGAGAATATTCATGCGTTTGTGGAGAATGATTTGGATTCATCTATTAGAGATATACTACAGAGGCATGATTTGAACACTTACGAAAAATCCAAGCTCTACACTAATGTTTTACAACGATTCTTAAATGTGGTAAAACACGGTGAAATGGAAAGTAACAGTCTAACTCTTACATTACCGGAGCATGCGACACCTAGCCCCTCCCACACCCCCGATGTTAGGAATGATGACGTCAGTGACCCAATCTTCTCAGAAGTTTTAAACAACGTTCCTCAGAGAAGCTTGAAAAATGTAAAATATATTATGGATAAAATGTCCAAAGCCAAACACTTGTCTTCATGGACTGTTGATGGAGAATTTGTCTATAAAGGGAGAATCATTCCCGGATCCCATATATTTGATCTGGTAAAGAGCGTAACATCATCACGGATGATGCATGACAATCGACGCCCTGCCAGCTGGTATGAGTTTCTGGATGCATTTGCAACATTAAATATTCCTCATTCGACTGTAACCAATCATAATGTAAGACGGTTGCTTGAATCACTTAAAAGGTAAACACACGTGGATGACTTTGGTAGTGCACCTACTAAGTCTTTGAAAAAACGCCACACACACACACACACACGCACACGCCTCTGATGAAAACGTATTTAACTCCCCCAGCGTAGATGCAGAACAATGGATGAATTTTTAACAACTATATGTAATGGGTTTGTTATGTTTGTTTTTTTACAAAATATTATCATGTGTGAGATTTTCATTATGTGTATTTGTGTTTTTAGTTTTTAATCTATCCATGTTATTGCACAACATATTGTATATAACGACCATGTATGTTGTGTTATTGTTTTGATGTCAAATAAAAGAAAGAAAACGAGATTATCCACCTGATTACGAGTCGTTTATTCATTACATATTCTTTATTTATTCGTTACACAGGAATTAATAAGACTGGAACATTTTACCAGACTGTACACACTGGATACATTTAAATCTTTTACTATCACAGACTATGGGTTTTAATTTTTTCACAAAAAGAGACACCATAACATCATTTCTTAATAGATTATCGTCATGGTAGAATTTCATTATATCTTCATACTTAACACCTCGTGAAATATGATACAGAAAAAAGACACAATGCTCCCCGCAGGTGACAGATGTAAAATCTTGGACTTGTCTGGTAGAATGATGAACTTGGGTAGAGTTGTTTTTTAGAAAGTAGAGAATAGATGCAGGGAAAAAATCTGAATCCGGAGGATTTCCGAAGCTGTCAAAAAAACATCCGACCCCGTTTCGATCCATGTACAATGCTAACCAATGGCGGCCCGGTTCGTCCGATCGATCCGTATTACAAATTAATAGAGCTGGAAGATCTATCAACGGTTCTTTGGGGAGATGATCGCTAGCGTATACTCCTAAAAAATTTACATTACACGTAATGTTGTCCATAATTACAGTTAGCTCCACAGTGTTCATTTCAAGTCGTTTAGTAGTGTTCTGCCAACACCTGTCTCCGATTTGATATTTCAAGAAGAGCATCATACGTAGCGTAAATCAAAATGTTTACTGTGTTTTGTAGAGGCTCTCTAAAACGTGCTTCTAACCTAATATTCCCTGATCTAATCAGTGACACATGCTGCGAACACTCTTCATCCGGAGTAAGATTATAGGCAAACAGTGTGTAGCCGTTGAGAAAATCCTCCCTGTCTATGGCCAAAGACTGGTTCTTCAGATGTCTCCCCGTGGCGGTAACCAGCTGATAATATTCTCTTACAGCATTTCCTAAATTAAATTGTGGCTGAAACGGCCGATTTGGGACATGAGCTCCGTCAGAGGTGAGATTTAAATATTCAAGATTAAAGTGTTTAAATGCAAATGGGTTTTTTTCGAACGAGCCAGTAAAAGCATCATTATCCGTCAATGCTATAATGATGGATTTTGGTAAAGTCCCGAGGAAGAGGTTTTCATGATTTGAGACGCGAGATCCAGCGGGAATACTAAAATTCTTGACACATACCCTGTCAAAAGGGTACTTGGCTGTGGCCGACAGTAAAGCTTGGGCGTGCCCCAAACGAAGAGAAGGGGAGACAGACACTCTTTTGATAAAGAGAGAAGCGGAGATTATTTTTAGTTTATAATCGATCGCGTCCCCGCGCATAAGACAGAATTCATCTTTTGCTCTAGTTAAACGAATACGAATATCTACACCGTTCAAAAGTAATTTCGGCTGAAAAAATATATCGCTGTGTATCGGAGCCAGTAGCTCGACAATATTGCTCCCGTCTGTAAACGCAGCTCTTTTTGTCAGTCCTGTATTTGCACCTGCCGGATCCGTAGTGTCCATATGGCCGGCTGTATCTTTGTAAAACAGTCCAGCTGAAAAGTTATTCTCTAGGGTATCTTTTCCATAATTAATGAGCATCTCCAAAAAACACCTGTACGGATACGTGCTGGATGATTGTGACACTAGCCGATCTCCTAACGAAACATCCACCTGCGAGAAAATCGTTGAACCCGGGTAATTAATCAGCCCCACGGGAGCTCCTTGCGGTACATCATTTCCATCTGCCAGAGTTATTTTAACCCGAGTGTATAGCAATGTGTTATTCAGATCAGTGTAGTCTTCACCAGTCCCTGCGATGAAAAATTCAATCGGAGAAGAATCATTAATCGCTGACACGGGAGGGATCTCCACATAAGTGTTTTTCTCAATAGCTGTTTGAGTTAAAGGCAGGGTAAAAATATCCAATTCTGATTTGATACATTCGTCTGACATGGCATGAATCAACGACATGGTTTAGAAGATAGTGTTGGTTCGTCTTTTCAAACTTGTAGATCTTTTCACACGCTTCGTGCGGCTTCTTGCTCTGCTTTTTACAACTGGGCGTTTCTTAGTGACGCGTCTAGTCTTCTTTATACCGTGACCACGCCCCCTCCTCATACGGGTCCCCGGTGGTCTTAAGCCTCTACGCATGACCATAAGACCGTGACCCCTCTGTCCCTGATCACTGTTATCATTATTAAATGACTTTGACAAGGCACTGGTAACTACATCACTTACTATATTTTTTGCCGCAGCTTTTATGTGTGGCTTTGCTATACTGAAACCCCTTCTTAGAAACGGTATCGCCATACGATATAATCCACGAAATAGACCCCCGATCCCTGATGCAAAGCCGCCCCCATACATAACACCGCTTCCGGCATAGCCCGGCATCCCATGTCCTGTTTGGGCCTGATAATATGATATGTAACGGTGGGGGTCATCCTGGTACGGATTGAGATAAGCCATTTTTAAAACAAATGTTTTCTCACTGGTCTAAAGTGCAGCTTCGTCACAACTTTTCCGTAGGTGAATCGTACGTCTTTATTCTGATCGTCTTTAATCTCGATGCCGATATCTGATATGTTGTTTTTATTAAGACGGACGTAATGAGACTTGTCGTACCTGACACTCACTGCTTTGTTAGTGATCGGTTCAATATGTATCGTCTCTAATAATGGAACATACGCGTCACCGACTGCTTGATATTCTATTATATCTATGTATACAAATAGAGTGTAAAATCCTCCAGTAATATCAGCCTGATGTGGTGCGTATGTGCGCACGTCTTCGTGTTCATCCGAACTGTTTACATTTTCTATAGGAACACCGGTTTTTAATCCTAGAATAACGGCTAGCTTTCCATAAAACGTTAGTGATGCTCTCTGAGCTGCTTTCAGAAATATCTTATTCTTTATATTATCGTAGCCGAGCTGAACCCGTGATGGAAGAGTTGCGTTTATCTCTTTGAGTAATACTGAAATATCCTCAAAATAGCCGTATTTTATATTATTATGATTCGTAGATATTTTTAAGGCTTTCCGGAAAGTTTGAATATTAAGATCCCCCCGGAGTTTGGTACGTTCATCGTCATTCAAGCATTGTTCACATTCAATAATAAAACCAGCGTCTTCCTCGTTGAAAGTATGCCAAGTTTTTGGATAGTGAAACTCAACCAGAGCCACTTCCCATATTCCTTTTAAATGTATTGCCTTTGCCAATCTGGTTCTGTAATTAGATATGGTATTCTGTGGGTAAACATGGCCGGATGCAATGCACGGGAGTGTGACGTAGAATCCGTCCTCCTCAGACATCTCAGATGTTTTTTGGTTGAATGAGAACGTGAGCGACTCTCCCTAGGGTTTTAAGGGAGATTGTAGATCCATCACCTGCTTTTCATGAACCCAACTATTGAATTTTGATGGCCATCCAAACCATTTCACCAGAACGTACATGGTTTTTCCGCGTCGCTTTTTATCGAGAATTTTTTCGACTTTAAACGATTTATCATTACTCACAATAATTTTTTGGAGTTCTTTTTCGTAAAAAAAACCCTGTATTATCTCTCCATCATAGTCCTGTATACTGTATACGACTGGATTTCGGGGTATACACGCACTTACAGTAAAGTATTCTTCGGTATAGTTCTGCTCATAGCCTTTGGTAAATATATTCCGGACTTTAGATATTCTGACCACGTCCCCCACTGAGAATTTAAAGACGGGGGTCTCTTTACGTATTTTCCCGTATAAATTGTTGAATACCACGGATTCATTTTCTTTATTTACATCCAACGGTCGCATTTTTATGGACTTGTGATAACTGGAGTTATACCCCTCTGTCAAATCTTGCAAAATATCACAGTAGCGTCTGGAATTTATCGATGTAAGATACCTCCACATTCGTCCTTTTAAAGTTTTATTAAACCTTTCGACCACACTCGCTTTTAATTCAGAAGCTGTTGAAAAATGTGTTATATTATATTTTTTCATCATCTGTTGAAAAGACTTATTGAAAAACTCTGTGCCCTTATCTGTCTGCAACTTGATAGGTATTCGTCCCTCTCTCAAAACTGACAAAAAAGCTTTAGTTACTTCGGACGCTGATTTATTTCGCAACACCCTTGTCCAGGCATATTTTGAGAAAATATCAATAATAGTTAAAATAAAATTGATATTGTCGTTCTCTTTTGCGTAGGCTGACATATCTACTAAATCGGCCTGAAACTGCTGGTCTTTCCCATAGACAACCACACGATTCCGCTTATAATTTATTGGTGCGGTTCGATGGAGCGTGTATGTGTCTTGGCTGGATAGCCAATCACTCACATCTTTATCGGATAATCTTACACCGTGTTGTTCTAATACAGCTTGTTTTAATCTGTCTCTACCTCCGAGAGCACCCGAATTGCTGGGGTCGTAGTATATCTTTTTCATTAATTCTGCCATGTTAACGCTATGAGATTTCAGTCATAATGAATCAAGTTACAAATTTGTTCAGTATTTTATTTTATTTCACAATATAAAGTCACAAGCATTTTCAAACAAAAGATATTTTTATTTCACCATATAAAAGTTACACAAGCATTTTTTATTTCACCCCATAAAAGTTACACAAGCATTTTTTTATTAGAATGTAAGAAGTAGGTTACAAACATCTATAATGTGAATTATATCACACAAAACAAAAAATAAAATTTCACACATATTTCAAAATTCTTCTCCAAAATGTAATCGACTAAAAAATCTAAAATATTACATACATCTGGATGTTCATTACTTAACAAACTACAGACATCAGTCACATATGTACAAATACACAATATATCTCCTATTCTAAGAGAGTCGTGGCACTCAGGCATCAGCTCGAGAATGTTTTTGATAACCGCAGAAGGTGTGTTTTCACTGGTAACAGACATTTTTACCATATGATTCCATTCATCCGATAACCCCCTCACGGCATTCATTAAATCCATTAGTCGTTTTTCATCCCGAGTTATGCTGGTGTTTGTAGTCCAATTATTCTGGATAATCTTGTGGAGTAGGTTAGATATTCCATATTTAACACGTGATTTAAAGAAATATTTTGTAATCCAAGAGGTAGAGCAGAAGTTTCCCATTTTCAAACCTGTGTGATCTCCGGATCTTCAGATACGGCTCGTTTCCATTTATCCACAGCCGTGTATATTATTTCCTCGCAAGATTCATCGATCAGCTTGTCCCGAATTGAAGATAATTGTTCCACGTAGTGTTGTCACGATACTAGAATTTCTAACTTCGATACGATACCTTGAAAAATATCGATATTCGATACCATTTTCGATACCACGGAGAAAAAAAACTGCCACAATATTAAGTTTTTTTTTTATTATTTAAAGCTAAATATAACAAGTCTAGAACATGACAATGAGGGATATTTTACATGAACAAAAATGTCCTGAAGTAGTCCACTTGTTCAAAAGCATTAATGCTGGTTAATACATTAACGTTATTTGATGAACAGATTTAAACACAAACGTGTGTGCATTATACGCGAAAACAATACTATTAGTGCTTTTAACAATACAGATTGTGTCAAAGCACTTAACAGTATCAAATTGGAGGATATAGTGTCAGTAATGTATAATAATAAGATAAAACATTAAATTTTCAGTTAAAGGCATTTCATTATTGAATTCAAAGATGTCATTCAATAGCTCAGTTTAGTTTAATTAGTATCTGTGTAATCAAATTGATGAAAAGATATGAAGGCAAATTGCAGAATTAAATACAAATTTTTGAATAAAGTTAAATAAGCACAAGTTAATTTACATTTGACCACAGTTAAAATATTTAACGTTACTTGTCTAAGATTTCTCAGTCAGATTATATTAACTTTAAGAATTACGGTGAAAAAACGAGACAACACACACATATCAACAACAATACTAGGCCATCTTGGTTAATGTTTCAGAAATGTTAAAATGAGAAGAGTTACCAACCTCTCGAAATTATTTATATAGATCCCGGTGTCGGTCTTTCAGGTGCTTAGCTATATTAGGCCCCGATCACACTAACGCGTTTTTCAGGTTCGAGCACGCGAGGCACACAGCACTCTTCACACAGAACGAGCAGTGCGCTGCGTTTGTTATGTTGCTCGGCAACCACTGAAACAGCTGTCCTATCAGTCAAGTAAACGTCAAATCAGCCTTTTATTAACTTTATTTACTTTCTGTTAACATTGTGGTAGTTACTGTTCGTGAAGTCGTTAAGCTCCTGGTAACTCGCGAGAGCACCACAAGTTTATCCTCCATCATCGCACTCTCCGGGCGTTCAAGCAACTAGCTTTCATCATTAAAACGGAAGGCCCGCGAGGCGCAGCAGCGCATAAACAGCGCGCAGAACGCTCGCTGGAAACCAATTGAAAATAGGCGCCTCTCACTGCAAAAAACGCGTCAAGTGTGATCGGCCCCATTCACTTCACTTTTGCTATTTAACCAGAGCGAATGAGACGAGTGCGCGTGTGGTGTTTATCAACGCGCCTTTGGAGAGAAGTGAAAGTGACAGATCGGCTAGTATCGATACTTCAGGAAATTAGTATTGGTACCGTTCAGATATTTCAGTATCGATATTTATCGAAATATCGATATTTTTGACAACACTAGTTCCACGATGTACATTTCATCTCTGAGACCGTATAAAATTGCCTCAACAGCTCCTTGGATCCTCTAGAGATGGGGGCTGCCTCCGTACTGACTCAAGGCCTGCGCTAATATGTTTTTCAACTCCGGTGTGAGAAGCTTCAGACTGATTTCTTCAAAGCATCCGTAAAAATAATATGCAGAAGGTTCAAACAAACAAGTATGTCTAGTCTGTGAAGGATGGTCCACTGTGCACCCGTCACAGGAATTTTTCATTTGTTGGTCTATCAAAAATTCCAGAATGACAGCCAAAATAGCTTTGATAATCCTGTGACCTGTGTCCCCGAGACATCCGTCCGTCTCATCGCTGGTTGTGTCTGGGGTCTCAGCGTTAGCGTGAGGTGTTGAAACTCCATAGTTTCTGAGGAACGCCAGATTGTGATAGCCAAGTTGTGTGCAGAAATTATTTATCCATTCGATGTTTTTCTGAGGTAATCCATTTGTGATAGTCGGTAATCCATTTTTTGTAAATCCATCAGTAGCTCCAAGCAGTTGAGATGAGGTAGAAGGAGAACCGGTATCCTGAGACATGATGCGTGTGAATGAGTCAGAGTCCGGAGAGAGGGCCCTTTAAATGTCTGTACACACTTGGGGGCGTGACGTGAATTCCACGTCTGGTGGGAGTCGCCCACTCAGGGTGGAAAAGTTTGACTTTAATGTTGTTATAGCGTTCATACGCGCTGGTCCATTGGAAAAGCTGATTGATCTTGGAAAAAATATCTTCCACAACCGCTAGATCCTTCCATTGAAACATGAATTTCAGATCATACAATTTTAGATGTTCCTCCTCGGACACCGGCCAAGAGCATTCTGGTAAATTCTTACCAAAATCACTGCACAGGATATAGATATAATCTTCAGGATGTTTGTTGATTTGATCCGCGAGGATTCGGTACCTTGTCCCCAAAGTCATTGCTGTCCATTCGGCAATGAAAAGTGGCATATCCCCGCCGTCTTTCAAATCTGGCCATACTTTTGAATAGAATAAACCCCACTCTCTCTCCGAAAAAACTAAATCCGGGTCCTCCGTTGTATTCGTTGTGAATCGTTCATCGTCATCCACGTTAACTAATCTAACCTCCATGTTGATTTTGTCATAAACATACGTACACGCACGTCCTCCAGATAAACGGAAGGCATATTTCACAGAATCTGACGGTTCGTGAAGAAATCGCGTTAAGCATGGCCCATGCGTTTCTCGTTTTTTTCGTGGAGCTAAAGTCAAATCCTCCATAGCCTCAGTAATCCTTCTCTCGGGAGTTTTGGGGTCTGACGCCATAGCCATTTTACTTTATCTGATTTGTAAAAAACCACAAGTAGTATTTCACTTGAAGTTTCCGCTGCTTTTTAAACTCTTAACTGTGATGGTGTGGTAGGGGGATTCCTATGAGTGATGTCATTTGTATCATCCAATGACATCTGTGAGGTGTGTCTTAATTTTACACAACCTATGAGCTTTGAGAGGGGCGTGTTAGGGGGTGTGGTCTCTCCGGGCCGTTGCATCGGTTTTCTTTGGTCATTTAAGTCTGGCTACTGAGCTGACCGGACGTGTTTTCTATTTGGGAGCTTGAAGGGGGTGTGGGAATTTCCCACGGTGACATCTGTTGGGGCGGGGCTAGGGGCGGGGTTTGTGTGTGTCTCTCTGTAGGCCTCAGACTGCTTTATTTCTGTCTGACCTGTGGACTGAATGGACGCTCTACACTTTGCTCCACTACAACGAACCACTTATATATCTTTAAACTCCGAGTCTTTTACAACTGGGTATGTAAAAACGTAACACTTTTTAAACTAGTTTGTGTTTTACGTAAAAGTTTTACAAATACTGTCTGAAAGTTAAATGCTTACAAATCAATCTTTTCTGTAAATTAAAAAAACTCTTAACTTGTTTTAATGTTTTAACATCTTTAAATAACACTAACTCATTTTTTAATATCTCTTTTAGAGAAAAATGCAATTTTAACTTATTTCATTGATGTTTTGAAAGTGATGAATGTACATCTGTCTTCTTTAATAAAAACACTGATCTCACACTCTGGCTATGTCTTTATTGTACATTTCTTTAAAAGTTTTAATTTACACTGTTTAGAACTACTGAGCGTGCGAAATTTTCCCACGCTTCAGATGTTCAACCCCTAAGGAGGCGTGACACAAATCCGATTTTCCCACGGTGTACTGTACAGCCCATAAGGGGGAGGAGCTAGCGTGGGAAATTCCCACGGTGTACTGTACAGCCCATAAGTGGGAGGAGCTAGCGTGGGAAATTCCCACGGTCAAAGGGGGCGGGGCTTTGAGGGCCATAAAGCAATAAAACTGTCAGTTTTTTAGATGGAAGGTGCCCTCTATTCTCTCTGATGTTGCCATTTCAATGTGTTAATCATCTCAACTTAAGTGTAAAAATATTTTTTTTTGCAAATGAAAATGTGAAAAAAAAATGAAAATAGAGCAGTGCTGCGGTAATGACATCTTGTGTCGGTAAGGACAAAATTTAATTTTTAATGTAAAAAATGGCATGTTTATATATATATACTAATATAAATACTAATATATACTTAAGTACTAATAATATACTAAATATTTGTAATTTAATATACAGTAAACCTTGAATTTGTCTCTACCGCAACAAAAAGTCTTTACCGCAACACCCAAATTTGCTGCGGTAAAGACATGTTGCGGAAATGACATTTTCACTAATATTTTAGCTAATTGGCAGCTAGCAAGGCCTACCACATTAGTTTTGACTCTTAACATCTTAATATATGTGAATTCAACAGTAATATATATTTATTTTTAAAATGTAGTTATAAATACACAATTATTAAGCTGAATGGTAAGGACGCACAATAAATACTAGAGAAGAAAAGATGATGTTTACCTTATTTTTTTGGTATCTTGTGAGTGAGGTAGTGTGGTGGTCCAGTCTGTCAGCAATGTGCTCATGTGATAATTTCTGTTTCCATAGAAACTAGACTTGTTTGTGTTCGATAAAATTTCATAATAAAAGCTTTTTTTCATTGTTGCGGTAAGGACTCAAAAGTGTGGGACAGGCACATTTAGTTAAAAAAATCATAAAAATGATCAGTAAATAATACAAAGAATTTTAAGATGCTGTAAATGAATCTGTATATTAAACAATTCCATTTGAAATAATGTCATATTGTAAAAGAATGAGCTAATTTTAAGTATCTCAACATTGAAACCACGGGTGTGGGACATGAGCAAAAATGGTGTTTGGACCTATAAATGCTTCATAATTTTACATTAAATCATATTATTTATTCATCATTTTTTATGTCAAGGTGTGTATTGACACTACGTTTATATTTATGAAACAACAAATGACAAATTTTAACATAAATCTAAAATTTCACTCCTGGGACTTAAAAGTGCCCGTAGTTGCAGAAACACCCATATATAGTATAGTATATAGTAAGCTATGCCCATTGCCTACGTGTATTGCATTAGTTTAAAAGAGGGAAGAGTCATGCATATTGTTGTCCTCCTATTGTTAGTTGAACTGTAAATCGCTTTGGATAAAAGCGTCTGCTAAATGACTAAATGTAGCCTAATAAATTTAAAATTGGCTTGACATTGGACATTCGCACATTTAGGGACCGTCTCCAAAGTTGCATACAACATTATACACGTTTCTAACTTCAATAGCAAACTTTAATTTATTTGAATCAAAAATCCAAAGGGTGTGCAGTATGCCTGACACTACACGAACACTTTACAGTTGGTTTTATGACTGTAAGTCGTTCTATTCAAATGCTATCGAAGTTAGAAAAGTGTATACCAAAGTCGTATACACTTTAGAGACGGTCCCTAAATGTGCGAATGTCCAACGTCAAGCCAACTTTATGCCAGTCTATCACTGGGAAACGCTCATAGTACCGGTATATAAACTGGACACAGCGACCCCATTGGATTCAACGGACTGAACGGAGACAAGTGAAGTCAATTAGAAGCACTAACTTCCTGATGGCTGAGCGTACTGCACAGACTCATGGTGCGTTCAAGTCCTCCTGGGAATTTCGTACGTACGAGGTGGGAAGTCGTGTTGACGACGTGAGGTGCGTTCAAGTCAGTTTCGTCGGAGCAAGATGGTGGTGTACCTTCTTTTAATGAATAACACGAAAATATAGCAAGTTTTGTTAACTCTGCTTATAGAAAATGAAGAACAAAGAATGCGCATCGGGTGTGTTTTTCTTTTTATGTTTTTAATTAACTTATGAGGCCAATGTAAATTAACTGTATCATTATATAATTAGTTAATTGTTATATTACAAGTAGGCTATATCATATTTTGTGCAGAGAGCTTACTTTGTTATAAATGAAAAAGCCTTACAATGTCACTGCTAAACCTGTAAGTGATAGGCTATATTTTACTATCACTTTGCTCAACTACAGACGTTGCATTCATTGATTCCGCCATGCTTCTCACTGACACGTGAGAACGCCCCCAACTCGTACAGATCGTACTGACACGCCCCCAACTCGTACAGATCGGGGCTTAAAGAAAATCCCGAGCTCCCCACTGGTATTTACGACATTGTGGTGGCGTTCATGTGCATTCAACTCGTAAATACGATCTATACGAGATGACTTGAACGCACCATCAAACTGAGCTTGACGACGTAGATGTGACGTGAGCAACCGTCTATCTACTAGCTGTACCAAAAGAAATCTGAATCATTCCCTTCCGAAACTTGCAGAGACGGAGATCGTGAGTAGGAGGTGTCTATGAGCTAGAAGCAGGGGAAACTTTTGCTAAGTATTCTGATTAATTACTTTGTCATTTTGCCTCCACGTCCCCCCGATTGCGCGCGAGCTTCTCCTCCTGTCCATACTGTATCTCTCTACTGTGCGACAGAGAGTCGCATGGTTATGACGCAATCGTTAGCCTATTTTTTTTTACAAAAACTGCTTCTACGGGGCCGTAACGTAAGATACAAGGTAATGGAGCCTTTTATACATTTTCGTGTTTCTTTAGAAATAAATAAAGGACAAATGGAGTCTTTAAACGCCTCAGATGTAAAGTTATTGGGATGCTAACAGCAGGTGATGGTCCGCTAGCCAATGGCGGCGCCCGGGGAAACTTCAAAATAATATGAAACCCTGCCCCCCTGGGGCCTGTTTCAGAAAGGAGGTTAAGTGAAAACTCTGAGTATGTTAACCCTGAAATGAGGGAAACTCTGAGTTTTCTGTTTCAGAATGGGAGGTATGTTAAACCTGAGGAAGCAGAGTAAGTCAAGCCTGTTTCTGAAAGAGAGGTAACTTATACTCAGAGTCAGTTACCATGGTAACTTACTCTGTGAACCTAACCTGGTCGGGAGCAGGTTTTCTTCGGTAAACCCAGAGTTTATTTCGGTCTCCTCCCCTTTTTTAAAGAGGAAGTGGTGTTTAAACACCTCATTCATTCTTTCAGTACATTTATATGAATAAAAATAATAAATAAAATATTGCTATTTTTACTGCTTTTTTAATTTATTTTTTATAAGATGAAGTCTATAAAACTCCTTAACTGGCAACTGAAAATACAGTAGTAGATTAGAGTTACATAATGTAGTTCTAAACAAATTCTACAGAATTAAACTGTGGCATTTACTGAAAATCACTGAACGTGTTCATCTGTGCACCAGAAGTTGCTGGACCGTCATCCTGCTGTTCTTCCACACTCTGGGGGCGCGGGGAGAGATAAGAATACCCGTTTATACTTAGATTTAAACTTAGATTCTATAGGCTACTCCACATAAAAATGTGAAAAAATTTGAAAAAATGTGAATGTGTAGATTGTTTGATGTGTAGACACATAATGTTAACATTACCTCTGTAGGCCTCTCTGTGGCAGCAGAAACTCTTTATCCCCATGTGATGAGGATTTGGTCGAGTACACTTTATAACACTATTTGTCATAATTTCTGGTGTATTGAGTAGGCGACTTACAACTGCCTGGGGTTCTGTTGGGACAGGAGGCTCCAAAAGACAGATATTACCATCAGAGTCTATTGGGACCAACAAAAATCCTAACCCAAAGTAAAATAAATGGAAATCTCAAAAATAGCCTATATAAAAAATAACACATATGTAAACCTCTTACATTTTATGAAGGCCCTTGGATCTTTGGGACTGGCTCTGAAGTCCGTCCAGGAATTCCCTCAGCCAAAAATGCTGCTGCACTGCTAGACACTGGATGCTTTAGTTATTTAATATCTCAAATGTTTGTAAAGTCAGGTAGTCTACACCTATGATATTGCTCAAGCCTACTTGACTGAATTATGTTTTTATATTTAATTTTCAGCTGCTGCCATGTTCTTTTAATGCCTGCAGGATTGCACCTACATAATTTTTTTTTTTAATTAGGTTGAATAACATACTGTTCTTCCAGTTTCACCTCTGATATTATAACAGTTGGGCAAGTTACTTGTATTACTAACTACAAATGAAATGACATCTTCAACAGTGTAATTAGATTAATGTAATAATGACTATCTTTAGAAATGATTGGTCTACTTATTACTAATTACTAAATCCCATGTCAACCTTAAACACTTGAACAATACAAGGAGAGACAAACAGCACTTTTAATGCTTTCAAATAAACAATTGCATGAATTATTCTTGAATTGACCAAAGTGTGTAGAGGGAGAAGGTTACATTAAAAATATAACTTTTAAAAATGTATGTTAAATAGCCTATACAGAATTGTTCTATAGTCTAATACAATTACATCAGATTAAACTTTAAATTACAGAAGAATTAAGAGTAATCCCTTTAATTAAATTACAGTATTTAGATTACTTGGTAATTAATTACACCTATCACTGTATAACAGTAATTAAAATGTGAAGAAATATGAAGACCTTTTTTTGTCTGGCGCTGTTGCCATGGTGACTCGTAATATCTGTGCTCCATTGATAATGGCTTTTTATAATCATATACTGATTGGCTTCATCACTGTCTCCTCTCCACCAGTAAGCTGGTGTGTGGTGGGCGTTCTGGCGCAATATGGCTGCCGTCGCATCATCCAGGTGGATGCTGCACATTGGTGGTGGTTGAGGAGATTCCCCCCTTCTATATAAAGCGCTTTGAGTGCTGAGAAAAGCGCTATATAAATGTAATGAATTATTATTATTATTATTATAGTTGTGGTGCACGCGCTTAACTCAGAGTCAGTCAACTCAGAGTTGATTGAACTAACTCATTTCAGCTGTTCTGTAACCGAAAACTCAGAGTTTTCCATCTCAGGGTAAGTCAACTCAGAGTTCAAGTTTTAACTCAGAGTTGGTTGAACCTCCTTATTGAAACAGGCCCCTGGAAACGCTCAGCATTAAACTTTTTTGAGTCCATCTGGAGCCAGACTTGCGTTTGGTTTTTAATATCACTGTATTAGTTATATTAGCTACGTTAAGAGTTTTGTATGTCCAGCAGGGGAATCCTTAAGTATTGAGGGAAACCATAATAGCCTAATAATCACAAATACACTTACATTGCTGTAAATGAGTTTTATGAATGAATGGCTTGCTCTAACTGGTCCATAAAAATGCAAGCCCTAAAAATTCAATGCATTAAAATGCAAGCATGGTTAATGTAATGCCTTTTTTTTTTTTTTTCAAGTAGTGCAATTCAACAGGCTTTTTATTTCAAACACATTTGACATTATTTTTCTTCCATACTTTAAAATCTTGAATTAATGATATCTGCAATACATTCATGTTTGTTCTGTTCTGTTTACCCTAAGGGGGGTTATTGCTGCTCTCCCTGCTCTTATCCATGCTGCTGCATGGATGCACAGGGAGTTCTCGCCCAGAACAGACCCATACTGCCAATCCTGTATGCTAATTGACAATCAAATTTGACTAGTGGTCCTGACAGAAATGCATGCATGACCATTACAGTGAAGTTGTTTTTCTTTCTTTTTTTTTCTTTTTAAAAAATAGATGTTCTAGAATCTAGATGAATGTTAGATCTACAATAGATTTTCTTCTCTAAGATCAGATCCCTGCTTTCAAAACAATTAACACTCAATTACACATGGAATGATTTCAGTAGGCCCCAAACTGGTATATATCTGCAGGGTTGATAATACACACATCACATGAAATTTACACAGCAATCACAATTGTATAATTTTTTGGCCCTGGCCCTGGCCTCATGGATCCCCTTCAGAGCATCTTACCTGCGGGCGGTGTTTCCAGATGCGTCCGGTGGATTGCTGAATAGGGATCCATCTCCCCCTGCCTTGGCCGGTGTTGTGCCGAATTTCAACCCCCCGCCAAATTATTACCCCCCTAGTATTGGTAGGTTTAGGATTAGTTGTGGGGGAGGGGTTAGGATTAGGGGTGGGGTTAGGATTAGGCAATCAGGTACTGACTTCAACGAGGGGAGTAATAATTTGGCAGGGGGTCAAAATTTGGCACAACACCGGCATGCATCATGTCAGCCAACTGTGGGCCATGTGTGGCAATGATGGCACTGCATGCATGACGGCAGACAACATTTGGGCCGATTGTGGATGGGAGGTGTGTGGCCCAGATCATGTCAGCCAACTGTGGGCCAAGTGTGGCAATGATGGCACTGCATGCATGACGGCAGACAACATTTGGGCCGATTGTGCATGGGAGGTGTGTGGCCCAGATCAGTGTAGCGATTATGGGCCATACTTTGTGTACTGGACAATTATAAGTATTTAGGGCGCTACTACATATTCAAGGATTGAAATTTTTTTTTAATTCACATACAAAATAGTCTGTTTATTTTGGTGCGATCTCCACGGTAACAGCAGCTTTCTGGTTGGTGGATGAGGATCACGTGATTGCGTCGTTTGAAATTTCTCCCGCTGAAGGGTGAAGAAGACGTCTGTCAGACAACCGAACCGTTCAGGTAAGTGAAGCTATTTTGTGCACGACCCTATTTTTTTTTTTAAATTCTATATATTGTGTACGACCTAACATTAGATGTAATAGCCTACATACAGCATGCAACCACATGGGTTCTCTTTTGCACTCATGCCGAAACAGATCAAGCCTGCGATGTGTTTACAGCTCTCTTATTTTTTTAGTGTTTTTATTTAAGCTTAACCTCGATTAAAAATCGACCGTGGCGGGTACGAAGGTTATTTTGGCAGGTTATGTAATGGCAATCTTTAAAAAATAGAAGAACATCTCTTTTTTGGAGCTTTTTTAAATACCTGAATTCAAACTCAGATGTCACCTTGTTCTTTATTGAAGTGAACTATGGTAGCTGATTCACTGCCCTGAACTTGAGCACGCGAGTACAGACTGACGCAACCGGGGTGCGATTGTCCTGCGGGTCATTCAATAGTGCCACATTATAAGCAATCATTTCCTGTATAAAATTTAACCGAAGCAACCTTATTTTAATTTGTTACCTACATTTATTTACAGTAGGTGGATGAATATTTGTATATGTATTTATTAATTTAGTATTTTGTCTTTTAGCTGCTGTGAGGAAAAAATCGTCTGACACATGCCTCTGATCAGGAGATAGAAGCAACAATACAAAGATGGCTTCAACTTGCTCCTGATAGAGATGGAGGAAGCTCCCAGACAGCAACATAGTATCAGCCCAGATCAGGGGCTCGTTCTTCGTACGTTGCTTATTACATCCGAGATCAAATGACACATCCAAGAATATATCATCGTGCTAATCATGATCTGGCTAACTCGGTTCTTCGAACACACTTGCCGGATAAGATTAGTATAGCTGGATTGAGTTATCTGAGATAATTGCACGTTCATGCGTTGGTTGAAAAGGGGATATCGATAGTAGAAACATTGATCAGCAACGCTGCTATTGGCTGTTCAGCGTGGCCAAAGAGCGCGCTCAGTTTTTCTCCTCAGCAGAGCAAGAACTAATAGTCGAAGTTTATTCTGAATTTTAATGTTTAATTAAAACGCCAGGGAACACCTCAAAGTCTGCAAAAGCCAGGAGAGAGGGCTGGCAAAAAGTAGCAGTTAATTTAAATCCGTTAGAAGTGGCCATGTTAGATGTTTTTATCACTTATTAGCCTATATTTTTGCATTTTAATAATTGCATAATTACTTTGTTCATTGTAATGTCAGAGTCACCACACTAGAACATGGGAACAAACAAAAGTGAAGTACAAAAATATTCTACATAATGGTAATTTTGAATTATATTATAGTCTCTTTTATAAAATACACTGTTAAATAAATGGTTGTCTGTTTATAAAAGCAACCAAGAAAAAGGCTGAAAAAAAAGAAGAAAAGATCTTAAGAAGTAGCCTACACTGTAAAATGATTTTTGCTGCATTAAATTAAGGCCGTATAGTCATTTCAACTGTTAAATCTTGAGTAATGATGAATTGCTTTGACTTGTGAAAGTGAAAACTGATAAACTTATGTTAATGTAAAATATTTTTCCCGAGTGTAGTTCATTGTAATGACATTGTGTTTTCCTCTTTTGTGCACTTTTACATAATACACCAACACTTGTATCTGTTCCCAAGAAAGTGGTGGCTGAAATATGTGCAGTAAGTGGACATTTTCTAACTTTCCAAAGGAAAGAAAGTATAAGACTTTGTAATGTCCATTTGTTTCCATTGCACTGGACAGTGAATAAACCCTCTCAGATAACTGTCATATGGAGGAACTAGCCTACCTGCAAGTGCATAAATAACTTTACTTAATTTATACTTGTATACTTTATGGCTGCAATATAAGTGGCAGGATTCCACATCTTCAGAAAGGCCTACAGAAGAGTCTGCACAGACAGAGGAGACATAGGCCTACAGGTGGGCAGTGGATAGCCAACTTTTCTTTTTTATTTATTGCATGAGGCATGTGTCTAATATCTCTTGTTGCAGGCACTTGACCACTGGCTTTTCTTTACAAAGAACAATTGAAATAAAACTCAAGGAACTAAGTATATTTGTCTTTTATTAAACATATAATGAAAAGTGTTTTTTTTTTGTTTTTTTTAATGTTGTGTAATATGGCACATGCAACAGTGTCACAGGCCCTGTCAGGTGTGAAACCCTCAGACTTATCAGACACTGAAATCTTCCCTTTAGTTAGCCAAAGTTCATTTGATTGTGTGCCCTTGTCCTGGCTAGAGCTGCATTGTAACTGGTTTGGGTCAGGGAATGGGGTCATACTGTCTGCAGGCAGGAACATGTCATAATCACCTATGAAAAAATGCAGTTCTGTTAGGATCAGCATAAGTGTATGTAATACAGTGAGCTTGATATTTAATTGTGGAACTTTCCTTACCACTTTCAAATTATGTGCATAAATGCAACTCTGAAAATTCTTAAGTCATACACAGATCCTGGCCATTTTGCTTTCACATTTGTGATATGGAAGATTTTAGTCAACTGCCTTTTTTTTATTTGATATAATATTATTAATCTGGAATATTAAGAATCCCAATAGTAACTGGGCTGCACATTTACATCGTGAACCCCCTTTCTGTTCACATAATCCCCTTCATTGAGGCCTTGATGGCTGTCTATGGTAGCCTATAGTCTATGGTACCAATCACGTTAGTGAAGCCTGAGTGACATATACTGTAATCGGCATGGTCATGATTGCATGATCTTCATAAAAAATTATGATAGCAAAAAAAAAAAAAAAAAAAAAAAAATGCTTTAAAAAAACTGCTTTACAACATTGGGTCTTAAAAACCTAAACTGTTTTTTAAACCTAAAAGCGCCAGGTAAACTCCGAATGACACGACAGACAGCACTTTCCATCAAGTTCTCCGCATCTCCAATAGTGTAAAGGAAAGAGCCACTCGCAAATAATCTTAGGGCAATGCAAACAGTTTGTGCTGTAGTTAAAGCCCGACTCCGACAAGTCGAAAATAAATGTGCGTTTCCAACAAATTAATAATGTAAACGACAATCTCACGGAGTCACGAGAAAAAATATATATCTCAGAAAGTGCACTATCGCGCTGCGCTGGACTTCCCGTATCAGCTCCGCTTATGAAGCCACAATCTAATCCTGTTTACATGAAATAAGCCTGCTCTCGAGCAGGTTTAAGTTTACGGACCTGTTGCTATGACAGCAAGTCCAGGATGAGCGTCGAAGAACCAAACAATCCAAGATCATGCCAAATCGTCAACAATCAAATCCAGCTAACTGAGTTAGCGACGTACGAAGAACGGGCCCCTGGTTCATGTGGATTTCACACGGTCCAGATGTGAGCCGGATCTGGGCCGACACTATGTTGCTGTCTGGCGAGAGCACAGACCGAAGCGCCCGCGCCCTCAGATCACTTGGACGTGGCTGTGGTTACAAGAGGTAAAAACGATATAAATACTGTTCGTTTTCTCACACAAACCGCTCGTTTCGTGTCTTAGGCCATCAATATTCACTTATGATGGGGAATTGTTTCATTTGGACGATGGGGAATTGTTTTAATTTGGACTCTGTGCTTGTGTTTTGAGACAGTGACCATCGACCTGCATTATATGACTGACAGACAAGAACGGTTTGACCTAAAAATATCAAAATTGAAACTACTGCGGAAACAAAGACACCTACATCTTGGATGCCCTTGAGGTAAGCTAAAACATATCAAAAATTAATTTCAAAGTGAACTATCCCTTTAAGGTAAAAAAAGTTACTTAGTTCACCTTTAATTTTATGGGTTGTAGCAATGATGTTGAGCTCTTAATGCAATCTTTTAACAATTTCTGCTCTTCTGTGTTGGACGAGGTGGCTCCTTTAAAGATAAAAACTAAGCCCATCTGTAGCACCTCGCCTTGGATGACGGACGATGTGCGTTGTCTAAGGAGGAGGTGTCGTACGACTGAACGCCTGTGGAAATCCACCAGGCTTGAAGTGCATCGTCTGTATCTTAAGGAACTTATGCAGGATTTGAATAATTTAGTTGCAAAATCTAGGGCTGCTTATTTTTCTAATCTAATCTCTTCGTCTAAGCGAAACCTGAAGGTTTTATTTGATACCATACATAATATTGTATCTCCTCCTGCCACTGTGACAACAATATGTTCTCAAAACGATTGTGATAGGCTGCTGTCATTTTTTGTTGATAAGGTGCAGTCTATTAGATCAGATATTCTGCGTGGACCACACTTTCTTGTAGACTGTATTCGTCCACTTAGGCCTATTACCATTGAGTCTTTTAAACCAATAAGCCTTCTTGATCTGCTAAATTTGACTAATAAAATGAATATGTCCTTTTGCCCACAGGATACAATACCATCCTCATTATTCTCAAAAGCCCTCCCTGCCATTGGCCCTGGTATAGTAGCTATTATCAATTCCTCACTGGCCACAGCCTGTGTCCCATCCTATTTTAAACATGCCACTATTCAACCTATAATAAAAAAGCCTAATTTGGACCCAACAGTTTTGAAGAACTATCGGCCAATTTCAAAGTTGCCATTTTTGTCCAAAATCCTCGAAAAAGTTGTAGCTAATCAACTTACAGCTGTTTTAGAGAATTTGGAGTTATATGACAAATTTCAATCAGGTTTTAGGAAGAGACACTCTACTGAGACCGCCTTGGTGAGAGTCAGGGCTGGACTGGGACAGAAAATCGGCCCTGGCATTTTGGCCCAGACTGGCCCACTACATATGATCATAAACACCACCCATCTTTGCACGCCCTTGAATATGTTTTTGTTCAACTCCTATTCATTAAAACCACTAATGCCATGTAATGAGTGAGTATAAACGAGTGAGAGTTAACAGATGAAATAAGTACAAAATTGTAATTTATTAATATAATTGAACTATACTCCACAGTGATGCATCCAAAAAACAAGCTATAAGCTGCATTGGCATAGCAATACCAGTGTTTCTCACAGGATTTTTGGTAAAACTGTGGTGGGTGGACCTCAGTCCTTCTAGGGGGGTTTGGGGGCAGGCTCCCCCTAAGAAAATGTTGTGCATTTTAATGTTATATTCATAAATCTGGTGCAGTTTGAGGGTTTGCAATTAAAAGCTCCTACCCATATTCAGTGTGCAAATTAAACAAAGAAAAAATCAAACTTCTTTTAGTAACAGTGTCTGTCTATATTGCACTACTACATAATAATAATTATAATATTAATCTCATGACAGTAGCCTAATAGCCATCCATCCATCCATCCATCTTCTACCGCTTATCCGGGGCTGGGTCGCGGGGGCAGCAGTCTAAGCAGGGATGCCCAGACTTCCCTCTCCCTAGACACTTCCTCCAGCTCTTCCGGGGGGACACCGAGGCGTTCCCAGGCCAGCCGGGAGACATAGTCTCTCCAGCGTGTCCTAGGTCTTCCCCGGGTCTCCTCCCGGTGGGACATGCCCGGAACGCCTTCCCGGGAAGGCGTCCAGGAGGCATCCGGAAAAGATGCCCGAGCCACCTCAACTGACCCCTCTCGATGTGGAGGAGCAGCGGCTCTACTCTGAGCTTCTCCCGAGTGACCGAGCTTCTCACCCTATCTCTAAGGGATTGCCCAGCCACCCTGCGGAGAAAGCTCATTTCGGCCGCTTGTATCCGGGATCTTGTCCTTTCGGTCATGACCCACAGCTCATGACCATAGGTGAGAGTAGGAACGTAGATTGACTGGTAAATCGAGAGCTTCGCCTTGCGGCTCAGCTCCTTCTTCACCACGACAGACCGGTACAGGGCCCGCATTACTGCAGAAGCTGCACCGATCCGCCTGTCAATCTCCCGTTCCATCCTTCCCTCACTCGTGAACAAGACCCCAAGATACTTGAACTCCTCCACTTGAGGCAGGAGCTCTCCACCAACCTGGAGCGGGCAAACCACCCTTTTCCGACTGAGAACCATGGCCTCGGATTTGGAGGTGCTGATTCTCATCCCAGCCGCTTCACACTCGGCTGCAAACCGTCCCAGTGCATGCTGGAGGTCCTGGTTTGATGAGGCCAACACGACAACATCATCCGCAAAGAGCAGAGATGAAATCGTGTGGTCCCCAAACCTGACCCCCTCCGGCCCCTGGCTGCGCCTAGAAATTCTGTCCATAAAAATTATGAACAGAACCGGCGACAAAGGGCAGCCCTGCCGGAGTCCAACACGCACCGGGAACAAGTCTGACTTACTGCTGGCAATACGAACCAAGCTCCTGCTCCGGTCGTACAGGGACCGGATAGCCCTTAGCAAAGGGCCCCGGACCCCATACTCCCGGAGCACCCTCCACAGGCCGCCGCGAGGGACACAGTCGAATGCCTTCTCCAAATCCACAAAGCACATGTGGATTGGTTGGGCAAACTCCCAGGAGCCCTCCAGCACCCTGTAGAGGGTATAGAGCTGGTCCAGTGTTCCACGGCCGGGACGAAAACCACACTGTTCCTCCTGAATCCGAGGTTCTACTATCGGCCGGATTCTCCTCTCCAGTACCCTGGCATAGACTTTCCCAGGGAGGCTGAGAAGTGTGATCCCCCTATAGTTGGAGCACACCCTCCGATCCCCCTTCTTGAAAAGAGGGACCACCACCCCGGTCTGCCAGTCCAAAGGTACTGTCCCCGACCGCCACGCGATGTTGCAGAGGCGTGTCAGCCAAGACAGCCCCACAACATCCAGAGACTTGAGGTACTCAGGGCGGATCTCATCCACCCCCGGTGCATGCCACCGAGGAGTTTCTTGACTACCTCGGTGACTTCAGCTTGGGTGATGGACGAGTCCGCCTCCGAGCCCTCAGCCTCTGCTTCCTCAATGGAAGACGTGACGGCGAGATTGAGGAGATCCTCGAAGTATTCCTTCCACCGTCCGGTGATATCCCCAGTCGAGGTCAACAGCTGCCCACCTCCACTGTAAACAGCGTTGGTAGGGCACTGCTTCCCCCTCCTGAGGCGCCGGACGGTTTGCCAGAATCTCTTCGAGGCCGACCGATAGTCCTTCTCCATGGCCTCACCGAACTCCTCCCAGGCCCAAGTTTTTGCCTCCACAACCACCCGGGCTGCAGTCCGCTTGGCCCGTCGGTACCCATCAGCTGCCTCAGGAGTCCCACAAGCCAGCCAGGCCCGATAGGACTCCTTCTTCAGCTTGACGGCATCCCTTACTTCCGGTGTCCACCACCGGGTTTGGGGATTGCCGCCTCGACAGGCACAGGAGACCTTACGGCCACAGCTCCGAGTGGCCGCGTTGACAATGGAGGTGGAGAACATGGTCCACTCGGACTCAATATCTCCAGACTCCCTCGGGATCTGGTCGAAGCTCTGCTGGAGGTGGGAGTTGAAGATCTCTCTGACAGGAGATTCGGCCAAACGTTCCCAACAGACCCTCACAGTACGTTTGGGTCTGCCGAGTCTGTCCAGCTTCCTCCCCCGCCATCGGATCCAACTCACCACCAGGTGGTGATCAGTTGACAGCTCCGCCCCTCTCTTCACCCGAGTGTCCAAGACATACGGCCGGAGGTCAGATGAAACGACCACAAAGTCGATCATCGACCTCCGGCCTAGGGTGTCCTGGTGCCATGTGCACTGATGGACACCCTTATGCTTGAACATGGTGTTCGTTATGGACAAGCTGTAACTAGCACAGAAGTCCAATAACAGAACACCACTCGGGTTCAGATCAGGGGGCCGTTCCTCCCAATCACGCCCCTCCAGGTGTCACTGTCGCTGCCCACGTGGGCGTTGAAGTCCCCCAGTAGAACGACTGAGTCCCCAGTCGGAGCACTTTCCAGCACCCCTCCCAGAGACTCCAAGAAGGCCGGGTACTCTGCACTGCCGTTCGGCCCGTAAGCACAAACGACAGTGAGAGACCTATCCCCGACCCGAAGGCGTAGGGAAGCGACCCTCTCGTTCACCGGGGTGAACTCCAACACATGGCGGCTGAGCTGGGGGGCTATAAGCAAACCCACACCAGCCCGCCGCCTCTCACCATGGGCAACTCCAGAGTGGTGAAGAGTCCATCCTCTCTCGAGGAGTGCGGTTCCAGAGCCCAAGCCGTGCGTAGAGGTGATCCCAACTATCTCTAGTCGGAATCTCTGAACCTCACGCACAACCTCAGGCTCCTTCCCCGCCAGAGAGGTGACATTCCATGTCCCTAGAGCTAGATTCCGCGTCCAGGGATCGGGTTGTCTAGGCCCCCGCCTTCGACTGCCGCCCGATCCACTTAGCACCGGCCCCTTACGGTCCCTCCTGCAGGTGGTGGGTCCACGGGAGGGTGGCCCCACGTCGCTCCTTCGGGCTGAGCCCGGCCGGACCCCATGGGGGGAGGCCCGACCACCAGGCGCTCGCATACGAGCCCCAACCCCGGGCCTGGCTCCAGGGTGGGGCCCCGGCTGCGCCATACCGGGCGACGTCACGGTCCTCGTTTTTTTTTTCATCATAAGGGTTTTTGAACCGCTCTTAGTCTGACCCGTCGCCTAGGACCTGTTTGCCTTGGGAGACCCTACCAGGGGCATATAGCCCCAGACAACATAGCTCCTAGGTTCATTCGGGTACTCAAACCCCTCCACCACGGTAAGGTGGCAGCCTAATAGCCATATATTGTAAAACTAATGCACTGAAAAATAAAGAAAACTTTCATAATTAGTTTTGTACTAATTTCTAAACTTGAAAGAGATAAGCACATGATCTTTTATTTTGACGGAAACTGCATCAAGCTTTTATTTTGGCGGAAAACATGGATAAAAACGCGTCTCTTTAAACTTCTAGTAAATTTCTGTAATCGTCAACTATGCAGATGTGGAAATAATGCGGAACTGGGTAATGGGTTCCTACACTCATAGCCAAAGTGTTTTGAACGTAGTTCTGCTTACCGCAGACTCTACCCTTTCTCATCTCTCTCCTGATCCTCCTCACTATCCTTCTCATCAGCCACTGGAGCTGATGAAGGTCCTGCTGCTGCAGAAAACATATATTTTGACACATTTTACAGCGTCTGCTTGAAGTATCTATTTTTCACGCTATTTCTCTGCACATTCTTTGCGTTTCTTCTCCAAGTCTCAGACTATTTTGACAGATACACGCACGCTCACTCAAAGCCCAAAGGGGGAGGTGTTTAAAGATGTGATTGGGCCAGCCCAGTGTCAATCAAGAAAACAACCAATGGGCCGCTGATCTACGCGTTTCATGGGCCGGTCTGTCAGTGGAAAAAAAACTAACGCTTACTTTTTTTTTTGACCAATGCATTACACCGGCACTAACCCAGCGCCGTCAATTAAACAAAACAAAACGAATGGGCCGCCGATGTATGAGTTTTATGGGCCATAAAAAAAAAAAAAAAAGTATGAGATGTATCGGCCCAAAAAGCACGTCGGCCCACCGGGCATTTGCCCGGTATGCCAGATTACCAGTCCAGCCCTGGTGAGAGTCTATAATGACCTTCATATGGCTTCGGAGTCGGACGCAGGTCTATGTTCAGTGTCGGTACTTCTAGACCTTAGTTCTGCCTTTGATACTGTGGACCACCATATCATGATTAGGAGATTACATGAATGGGTGGGCGTATCGGGAGTGGCCCTAGATTGGTTTACCTCATATCTCTCAGATAGAAGTTTTGATGTCTATATTGGTGATTCTCACTCTGCATCATCACCCCTGTTTTGTGGTGTCCCACAGGGTTCAGTGTTGGGTCCAATATTGTTTATTTTATACTTGTTGCCTTTGGGTCAGATTATTCGTAACTTCAACATTTCTTATCACTTGTACGCAGATGACATTCAGCTTCACATTCCGGCAAAATGAGTCATCCAAACTTACAAGGCTCTTAGATTGTATAGATGCCATAAACAGCTGGATGGCTGAAGGTTTTAATTGTAGCGCCAGACAGCGCTATCCCTCTGATCATGCAGAACCTTGGAACTTTGTCATCTGCGGTTCGGTCTAGTTTAAGGAACCTTGGGGTGACATTTGATAAATCTCTATCTTTCGAGACCCACATCAAATCACTGACCAAATCCTGTTTTTTCCACTTACGTAATATTAGTAAATTGAGGTCTGTGGTTTCTCACTCAGAACTGGAGATGCTCATTCATGCTTTCATTTCCTCTCGTATTGATTACTGTAACACACTTTTCTCCTCACTTAACAAATCTGTTCTTCATCGATTGCAATCTATTCAAAATTCTGCTGCTAGGTTACTCACTAGATCAAATAGGCATACCCATATCACCCCGATACTCTGTTCTCTTCACTGGCTTCCTGTAATTTACAGGATCCAATTCAAAATTTTAACCATAACCTATAGGGCTTTACATGGTCAGGCCCCTGCTTATCTTGCTGACATAATTCATCTTCATATCCCTCTCCGGTCTCTTACTGTGCGTTCACACCGGACGCGAATAGCGCGTCAAATTCGCGTCTACCGCGTCTAGTTTGACGCTTAACCACTTTGTGTTAATTCGCGTGTCTAAAAACGCGCGTAAAAACAAAAGTTTGAAGCGAAATTTACGCGCGTCAGAGGTGAAAGTTTTGGCGGCCATCTTTTTTAGATGTTTATCGAGCATTAGCATTAATCGAGAGAGTCACCGCTCGTATATGCTCTGGAGAGCAGAAACAGCTGCGTAGGGGACATCGTCGCTGTACTCGGGTCCACCAGACCCTCCGGAGGGTTTCAGGAGTTTCACAATTTGCTCCAGGAGCTAGGTTTGGTGGACCTAACGGTGAGGACGCTAGCGAGGACAGCGTAGGCCGTATAAGGCCTCGGCCTCGAGTGATCGCTGCCTGACGAGCCCGCGCTCTACAGCCCGGCGCAAGGTTCACCCTCGCCCGCACCCACCTAATCTGTCATTTATTTTTGTTTTGATAATAAATGGAGCCAGCCTCCAAAAGTGAAACCTGTCCTGTGATTTTATTTTAGTTTTTATACACTAAATTGTGTTTGTTGTCTTTACATTAGAATAATAATGTTTCATATAATCTAGAATATGGAATAAATAGCATTCAATACAAAATGAGTATCTCTCATATATTGAAATCGAGTTTTGATGTGAAAGATTAGCTTTGTTGTGCATTTTAGTCATATTACAAAATAATTTATTGAGGCCAAACATAAAATAACATTGTAAACTGTCACTTCACCACGTGACAGCAGCAAGCAGGCTCCTGATTGGTTAACGTGGCGCGAATTGACGCAGAAGTTCAGATTTTTCAACTCGGGCGGCAGATGCGAGTAGTACTTATCAGACAGCTTGTGTCAAAATGATTAATGACTTTGACCTTTGAGATTTTGACAGGTTGAACTTCCGGTGACCTTTATGATTGATGGGTTGAACTTCCTTTATGAGGTCATGGGATTAACCTTTGCCCTATCGATCATGTGTTTTGACAGTTGCTTTTGCCCCGGTGACCTAGCTAGTCCTAAATCATAGTTTTGAAGGATAGTTTTGACCTATTTAAATAGAACAGATGTTTTGACGGCCGGTGTCATGTTATATGTGTGTGTGTGTCTGGTTATATGGTGTCACAGATGCCTCCGGCATCACCACCCACCCTCGCATTCCAGAGCATCGGGCACTGACATCTGAAACGTGCTGTTCGATCACTGTGAAACTGTGAAGTATATGTCACACAAACACATTCTATCCTTTATATTCTATCTTTTGTATAATTTATAGAATATAAATGATAGGATCTAAAATAATTAAACTAAGCTTGAAAACATTCAGTTTTTAAAAGTATATAAATATCTTATTGATCCAATTGTTTTAGATGAATAAAAGAATATAAAATAATTATTTTACATAAAACATTTCAACCCTTTATATTCAATCCTTTATATAATTGATATAATCTAAAAAACTAAAGTTGAAAAATATTCTGTTCCTTAAAAGTGTAAATGAAATGGTTATAAAATAATTTTACTAAGGTTGAAAAATATTCTGTTCTTTTAAAAGTATATAAATGAAATGCTTATACAATATATCTTACTAAAATCTACTGAAACCAATTATTTTAGTTTTAGATAAACAAAAGAATAAAAAATCACCTTACATGTTTGTAAGTCTTGTTGGTCTCTGACTCAGCGATCAAGATATCAGGTGCTGAATTTATTTCAAAGTATAATCCTTTAAAGTTTAAAAGATATCTTTTTAAAAAATGTTTTAAATTGAATACACTATTAAAAGTTGTAATAATGTTTTTAAATGATTAAAAGTGGTAAAACAAAAAACCCTGTGTTTCCTGAACGCCTCACCAGAGCACTCAGAGTGGTGCGCGCACGTGTCATCAGGGGCGCGTGTGCCTGCATCTATGCGCGCCCCCTCTTTCTGCGAGCTCTGACATCTGAAACAGGATCCCCCATCCACATTCCTGAGCACGGTGAAAGTGATAATAATGTTTTATATTTCACACAATAATATAAAATAAAATATCTGGCTAAAGTTGAAAAACATTCAGTTCTTTTTAAAATATAAAAATCTACTGAAACCAATAATTCAGCTTTAGATAATCAAAAGATAAATAAAAATCATCTTACTTTATTTTAGAGAGTTGAATAAGCTCTTAACACATCAATGCCCATCCCATGGATGTCCACAAAAAATGCAATGTATGAAACGGTGTAACGGAGAGCAGATCACCAGTTGCATGGTGATTAAATCAAATTAATTAATGCAGTCTAAATCTACAAAACCCCTGTCTCGCTCTGACTCAAGCTATTCTCACATTCCAAAGCACTCTCATTTACGACACCTCTGCTGTTTTGAGATTGCTCTGCGCAAGACGTGCAGCCCAAACGGCGCCGAAAAATGATGTAAATCATTTACTATCTCTCACTCTACATGATCTCTTACGTCTAAACCAACAGAGACCGTCTGTTTATGGCCGGGAGAGCCTCACGCTGACCAATGAGAGCGATCCCGAAAGCACTCCCCCCTAGGGAGTCCCTCGGACACTGATTTACACATAGACACTAATTAACTCTTCACAACAATAAAACAGTGTTGTAAGAGACCAGATGCCCGAAACATGTGGTCTGTGCCTAATACATCAATCCAAGGACTCAAACGCACGCACACACATTTACACCCTCACCCTCCCCGGCTCGGAAAGCCAAAAGTTCAACGCATGGTGTGAACTCTGTTTGACACCACACTCACACACACACACACACACAGAAACACACGCAGGCCCACCACGTGGGACTCAAATCCTTGTATGAAATATTTTAAATGTATTTTCTTGATGTGTGCCTGACCCTCTTGTCCCAAATATTATGCCTATGTAGTTTGTTGTCTTGTAAGCACTCTGTAGTGCCCACAATTACAAGAAATGATGTACCTCCTTGATTTTAGATATTAGAACTGTCATTCGCGGTATTGCCGTGTTCCACAAACCACAACGATGCTGAATCTTTAACACAAAATATCAGAGAATGCATTGTTTTATTAAATACCAGTGTTAGTAAGTTATGGACGAATTCATCGTTTCAAAACCCCGCGGAAAGAAGGCGTATAGACCTCAAAACGTCAGGAGGTGGGCCCATACGTTGTTAAAGACGATTGGCCCACGTACGTGAGGGAGGCGTGAGTTTAGCCCTTTAAAATTGCGCGCCCCCTTTCCTCTCATTGCAATCTGCCAGAGAGAGACAGACGACACGCCTCCTTCCCTCGCTTTTATTTTCTTTTATTTCCAAGTCTTGTCTTAGAACCACTATTACTGAAGTTGATAGTCTGCTGAAACCAACCCACGAAGGCTAAAATAATCTTTGCTGAGTCTTTCGCTCGCTTCAAGTCGCCATAGCAACCAGAACGCTGTGGCCACGAGATCCAGGTGCCTTTTTTCCAACACAGACGCGGACACACACACACACAGAAGGCCGATCTCCCAAACAGAGTAACGTAGATCTTTTAAATTTGCAATCTGAAGGAAATGCTGTTTAAAGTTGTCTAAATATTACTAAGAAACGTTGGGGTTTTGTGGTGAATGACTGAAACTGTTTCTATCTCTCCCTCTAAATTCTCTTTCACACACACAAACATACACGTTCACGCGCACACATACTCTCACCCACGTGTGCCGAGATAAACACACTGCCACTTGCTCACGGAGCTGTCGGCAAACCCATCTCTCCTTACAAAACGCTACCCTCTCAACATCTCACACGAACACCTAAAATCATTCTTATCTCCATTCTTCACTATTAGTTTCCTCTCTCTCTCTCTATCTCTCTCTCTCTCTCTCTCTCTCTCTCTCAAACCTTTTTATTTTGTTGTATTTCTGTATTACGATCGTTATATTGCTTGTTTTGTTTATGCATTTTTACTCCTGCGTGATTTTAAATGATTGTGTAATCGCTAGCTTGTTTAAATAAACTTTGTTAAATCATTTGAATTAAGTTTGCCTGTTTTGTTTCAAATTCTGAGTCCCTGAGTAGTGCAGATCTTACCTTATAAGCTCTACGATTTCTTTTATTCTTAAAAGAAACCTAAAATTGTCTAAAACACGAAGATAATTATCTTCTTTGTGGCCACAAGAAAGTGTTATCTATCAGTGTTAAAGACGCCCGATCTCTGTTCATAAATTATACATTCTGTCCGCTGGACGGCCAGTCTGCATGGTAAATGAACATTCGTCAACTTCTGCCTCAAATTCCCCCAAATTGAGTAAATGCTACCCGTCTCTATCAGTGATTATTACAAATAATTGTGTAATCGCTGATACCAGACGAGGTTTTGACCTATTCCCTAATTTGAATAAATTAATTTATGGAAGCAACAGATGCATATTCACATTGATGAATATTACCGCTAATTTGAGCTAATTAATTCCCCAACACAAAGTCATTGTTGTTACATAAATATTGGTTTTTTGAATGCGGGCACTCTCATACTCAGTTTTGATACAAATTGTGCAATTTGATATTCATGTGTGATTTTTGAAAGTTTAACGTTTTTATGCGCGTTTGAATCTTGTAACGTTACTAAACCAGTATTGAATTACTGAATAAGTCGACTCGAAAAACTGATCAAAGGGCAAAAAGCCATAACCCACCAGTTAAATCTGGTCGTGGAGAAAAACTGCAGTTAAGTTTACAGTATTGTTGCGAGTCCAAAATTAGAGGAAAATAAACATCTCTTTTGCTTGACCGTACATGTAATTCTGTTTTAATACCTGTGTTGGAACAAAGGAGTCCATCAGGCATTGTTACCGGTACTTCTGTAAACCCCGAGAGCAAAGTAAGCTACTCCGGTCAGAAAGAATATTCTATTGCATGTCGCTAGCTACGACACACTACGGGTTAAACCACTGGCTTCGCTAACCAGCAAAAAAAAAACCCGCGTTATAGTTTCTGCACAGAACAGAAACAAAAGATCCGCCGTGATCTCTCAAGAATTTATTTGCAGTGTAATTTATGTGTTTGCAAAAGGTCTGCGTGACCTTTTTAAAGAATTGATTTGCAGTGTGATTTTTTTGTGTGTTTGTAAAAGGCCTGCACGCGTGAAATTGCGATTGCTGAAGTCAATCCTACAGGCGTGTATTGTTCTCATGTTTTAAATTTACCACCTCGTGTCTTTGTTCCGCGTAAGCGCAACACTGCCACCGCGTGGTCGACGACGGGGTAAACACCCGTCGGCCATCTCCTTCCGCCTTGATTTTTGGTGATTCAAAAAAATTCGCGGTCGTAATTCTAAGAAGCTGTTTAAATACATATTTGCAGTTACAGCTCGCTAAGTTCGTTTAAAACAACCCTTGTATTTTGGACTGAGACATTTTATTGTGAATTTAAATCCCCAGAAAGGAAACCGGAAATTATAGAGTGTCTCAATCCAAAAGCACTGATAGTTCACCCGGAGGAGGACAGTGCCCCACGTGGCCACACCCCTCCAGGTCAACTATCCCTCTTCTCCTCGGGGTCACTATACCCTGCTGTGTTTTCCACTTTTAAATCTACATTGATGATTCTGTTTGGGTTTATTCCCGTTTTTAAATAATCATTTAATAACGACTTCAATGTTATAGTGATTATTTTATTTTGTTGTTGAAATCCTTCCATTTCTAAAAGAAAAAAAAAGAAATTTTTTTTTTTTTTTGTTATTTCCAATCATCATACCCCTGAGAAAGACAGAGCCCCCTAGTGGAAGCTCCCTGTCCAAGTCAGCTTTCTACAAATTTACTCTGTTGAATTTCATTCCATAGATGCTGATTTCGAATGATTAGTTTGTAACCATTACAAAATAACTTAAGTGTTGTTTGATTGTTATAAATAACCATTCGAATTCTCTGTTAAGGTACCCCAGGATTATTTGGATTTGATTTTAAGCCAATTTTGAATTAAAAGTTTAAGTGTGTCCAACAGTTAAGGCGAACCGACGAGAGGAAGAGCGCCCCCTAGAGGCTCTATTAAACCACTACAGTGGTCTACCGCACCGCTTCTCCTGTTTCCACCTACATCGAGAAACCGCTAACCTTCTTCTGTTTCACCTTTAACTGACAAGACCATACACCCTTTTAATTCGGTTTTTCCGTTTCAAGGTTGGTTTAATTTTACTTTGTTTTGTTTTCTCTCTGCGAAGTTTTACCTTGTTATTATTGTTTTACCACATAACCCATTTGGTGTAAGCAAGAAATCTTAATTCACTTTAGAGTCCCTTGTTTCACTCCATGTTGTGGCTCTTATAGGCAAGAATCTCAGCACTTGCAGTGGACTACGGGAGTCCCGGGTCGCCCTCTGTGGGTGAGTCTCCCGACTGACGTTTCCGACACTGACCGTGCGGTGACCCTTGAGTTTCTCTTACCTCTGTCACGGGCGGCGGCACGCAGTACGTGACCTCAGCAATCCGGTGTTTCGGAGTGTCAGCCATAAAAACCGACGCAAGAGTCAATTGTTGGGACCGCTGCGCAAACACTAGGCAGCCCCTGCCACCGTTCTGCGACGCACTCACCTTTGCATTGCGTTTGGTTGGTTGATATCTCCGGAACTACTAGGATTGTGTTAAAAGTCACCCTGTTTGAGGGGTCGTGTCCGTGAGCAGAGTAACGGAGAATCCAAGGTCACGGCGGCCAGGTGTTCGGGGCGCCAGGAAGGTTGACCGCGCTCGGGGAGGGCCGGCCGGGGCGACCTCCGTCCATTTCAGGTAAGACTAAATCATTTGAAAAAAAAAGAGAAAACTTTGCCTCCCAATATAAGCCACATAATCTTAAATATCTCCCCCAAGGCACATCCTTTGTGCTATTAGTGTCCAAATTACAGCTCAGATCAAAATCACTGATATTTTTGTTTTGTTTTTGTGTTCAATTTCTGTTTCTTCCTTCCCTTTTAATCCTCGCCTACTCGTGCCTTGCATGTTCTTTGGTAACTTGTTTTTCAGTGCACCAACGAGACCCCAGAAAGCTAAGTAATAGAGGGACAACTGAACAGTCTCTATTCCGGGTCCTAGGCTGACCCGCCTAACTGTCTAAAGTCAGTTAGCCCAAAGTTCTATAGACGGCACACCGTCCTATAGTTTATTAGCTTCACGACACGATTGCATTGGCCCTTCTTGTGTGTGTGTGTGTTGTGTTTTCTCTCGCCTACAGTGAGTCAACATGTCGCGCTCACCCAGCCCTGCAGCTCACTGGAGTAGCCTCGAGGCGTGGTTAGCCGCCATGACCTCCGGTTGCCTATCCAAAGACTTCGGTGACCCAAAACTCCTGACCCAACAGGAACTGGACGCCAACGTGGACCAGATCATGTCCCAGGACCCCACGCAGGCCTACAGTTCAAAAGAATGGAGTCGCCTCATCGGGAGTCTCTCTCACTACCTGGTGTCCCAGGCACGTCTGCTGGAGGAGGACAAAGCCCAGCTGGAAAAGGACAAAGCCCAGCTGGAAAAGGACAAAGCCAAGCTGGAAAAGGACACCGCTGGACTAAAAACTCAGCTAAAGGAGGCCTGCAAACAAAAGGAGCTGGCACAACAACAACTGGACGAGCTACTTCTGGGAACTGAGGAGGAAACACACCCGGAACTACAACAGGAAGTGGAAAGACTACAACAGGAAGTGGAAGGACTACAACAGGAAGTGGAAAGATTACAGCAGGCCCTGGAGGACCTGCGTCTGGACACGGACAGGACAGTGGAAGCGGAGAAACAGACCACGGCTGCCCTAAATTCCAAGCTGCTACGTGGAGAGGATCTGCTAGCAAGAGCACGCACAGAATTAACGGACAGAGACGCTAGAGTCAAAGTGTGTGAAACATTTTTGCAGAAAGCCCGAGCTGAAATTGACGAGCTCATCCAACAAAGACATGAGCTTAAGGGCGAGCTGGACCTGGTCCACTGTGAACTAAAACATGTGTACGACCTACAAGATAAGCGGGAGGGGGAGACACACACCACCCCGTCTCTCCTTACCCGCGAACCTGCACTTCACAGCCGAACTCTTAAAGCTAAAGAAGAAGAGGAAAGCCCACGTCCTGACACTATCTCACCTGCGAGCCCCGTCCCGGAAAGACGAGCCACCAGTCACCGCACAGCCTCTAAAGAACTGGACAAGCTGGCAAGAAACATCCCTACATTCAACCCAAATCCAGCAGGTGGCAACGACGTGCACTCTTATTTAACCGATATTGAATTTCACTTGCAAACTGTGGACAATGTCACGACTTGGGACAAGTTATATCTCCTTCGGACCACGTCTGGGCGCATCGTGAGAAGTTTCCTGGATCGCCAGCCAGAATCCGTTAAAACGAACTATCCACAACTACGACAAGCCCTGATCCGTGAATTCTCTGATCCAGACTCGGACCAAGGCATCATTGCGGCAATGGACCTCAAACAAGCTCGTCTGGAAACGCCGCAAGCCTACTACGAACGTCTGCGGCTCGCCTACTTCGGACCAAGGAACGAGGCACACATGGAAGAGGACGTGAGTTTCAAAACGCTTTTTCTGCGGAATCTCCACCCAAGTCAAAGTGCGCACCTGGGCGTTCTAGTCTGTCCACGAACCCTGTCAATTCAACAGTTACGTGACCTGGCCCACAAAGCGTACGTAAAACAAAAGACTGTGTCTGAAAAACCTGTAAAATACCCCACAGTGTGTGCCGTCGCCGCGCCCGGTCCAGAACTTGCCCTGGAGGGTGCACAACCTGCCAACTACGAACCCGGCAACAAACAGTCCCGACCGTTCCAAGCCGGCAGAGGACAGCGAAACCGGGGGGGTGTCCGCCCAAGGCCGCAAAATGATCGTTTCGGTGGATCCTGGGACCGGCATCGCTTCCCCCACAACCAAAAAGGCGGAGGCAGCTGGGAAGCCGACCGCAACCCCAGAAGGGGGCGACCCCGATCTCCCCGAACCACAAGCCCAGATAAACGGCCAAGGGACCCATCTCGACATGACAACGGTAAAGTCAAAATGGAGCCCACACCCGACAGAAACAGTGCAGCCACGCCCGAAGAAGCAGAACTCATAAGAGCACTGAGAAATCTTGTCCAAAAGAAACCTCACAAGGAAGACAAAGATAAACCAGACACCGCATGACTAGCCCACAGGCCTGAAACCAATGCTCCTCACGCTGACAGCCCACCTGAAACTATTGTTAAACCTCAGACTGCTGAACTCGCTGTCACATCACAAAATGACAGCTCCACTCACTCCCTCAAACTGACAGCCCCGCAAAACACTGCTGTCAAACCAAAGACTGCTGAACCCGCTGTCACATCACAAAAAGACAGCTCCACTCACTCCCTCAAACTGACAGCCCCGCAAAACACTGCTGTCAAACCAAAGACTATCGAACTCGCTGCTGCATCACCAGATGACAGCTCAACTCACTCCCTCCAGCTGACAACAACACTTCCTGCACAAGACTGCAGCAGCTCTCACAACAAAATGCCAGACAGCGCTGTCCTAGTAATCTGCACCAACAACGAGACACTAGAGACTTACCCCCACTGCTTGTCAATCAGCACACAAGAGCCCATGCCACAACTCCTAGGCAACCTTATTGAGAGAGGAGTGGCCCGAAAACTGTACTTAACCATCACCTTAGAAAAGGAAATGCAGCTCGAAGCCCTGGTGGACACAGGTTCGGACCTAACGCTAATTTCTGCTCAACTATTTCAAAAACTCAAGTGTGAAGCGCAAAGACAAAACCGAACTCTTAAATTCCACACTTGTGAGCTGAACGTGCAGTCATACAGCCAGAACGACATCCAGCTAAAGAACTTAGCTCCCATTCACCTGGCAATCGGTCCTATGAGCGTAGTCCACCCTGTGTATATTTCCCCTGTGAACACTTATCAATTTCTCATAGGCAAGGACCTGCTGGACCGTTTTGAACCCTTGTTGGACTTCAAGCATCTCCAAATTTGGGCTCAGGTGCGCGAACCCCTCCCCCTCCAGCCGCACAAATCCATTGAGCCAGAATGCCAAGCCACAAGGATCGTGGAAATTCCCTCAGCCCGACGTGAGGATGAAATCCCCACAGCTGTTCAGGGTTCAAGTTCGCTACTCTGCACGTTCAGACCAACGCCAGACTCCGATAAGTACTGCCCCCAGGTAAAAACTCCCCTGCAGCTGCAGGACGTAACCGCAACAGACATTATCCTGGCACTATGGGCAGACAACTCAGCTATAAGCTTGTCACTATTCAATGCCATTCTCGAAAAGACTCCAGACCTGCCCTACACCTGTAAACGCACCCGTTTCCCTTTGAACCCAGAACCAACCTCATTGACATCTGCCAAAGGGATCTGTGCCTTGAACTTGACATGGAATCACCGGCACTTGACCCATTACTTCCTGATCCTGGAAGATCCAGCTCACGACGTCTACATTGGAGCAGACATCTTGATTCGCCTCAAGGCTCATGTGGACATGTTTAATGAGGTTGTATGGGCCCCATTGATTTCACTGCCACCTGTTCCCATCAGTCATGACAATCTACTGTCAGGTCAGACCATCCCTGAAGTCTGCACCCTCATCAACGAACAAGGAACAATTATACCTGCTTACACGAAAGGCGTCGCCGTGCGCCTCAACCTGCGACAGGGCCAAACCCTAAACCACACACTGGCTTTCTTCCAACCTTCACCTGAATGTGTAGAACTCGGACTCACCCTCGAAGCCACACCCCTCACTGAAGTGTCATCTCGGGTAGTCTACATTCTGTTCAACAACTGCACAGCAGCTGACATCAGCATCCCCAAAGCCTACCGACTGGGATGGCTAGTCAGTAATGACTTTCATGACTTTGAACTGATACTACCCGTAATAGGGCCCATTCCACCTGCACTGATACCTGAGGGACATACTGACAATACATTGTTCACAGCACCCTTCCAATTCATTGCCATCACATCTGTCATGTCGGTAGCCAAACACCGTGTGTGCAGAACAGAGCTGACAGAGGATCAACACCTCACAGTGTACACAGTCTCCCACCAGCCCGTCAGTGAAGCTGACGCACCCGCCGTGCCGGTTGAAACCAACCCGACTGATGACAAACCAACAGAGGAACCATACCAAGGTTTCGAATTGCAAGTGCAACAAATTCTACAGGATGCTGATGCCCTTCAGGATGATGCAGACCGCCAAAGACTAAAACAAGTCCTATACAAGTTCAAAGAATCATTTGCGAAAGACTCTTTAGACTGTGGTCTGACGGACCTCCACACAGTGCGTATCCCCACGCACCCCGAGGCTCCGCCCACCTTTGTCAAGCAATACAAGATTCCCATCGCCTCACACGAACCGGTGCGGGAAATCATCGAATCAATGCTTGAGAAAAATGTCATTCGAGCCTGCAACAGCACATACTCTGCGCCACTATGGCCCGTTCTCAAGCCTAATGGAAAGTGGAGACCGACCATCGACTATCGCAAGTTAAACCAACAGGTGCCATTGTCACGATGGCCCATGACTCAGCTAGAACAGGAAATCCCACAAATCAGAGGAGCCACCATCTTCTCTACACTCGATGTGGCCTCTGGATTCTGGACCATTCCAGTACACCCTGACGACCAACACAAGCTGGCATTCACGTTCGGCAACCGACAATACACCTTCAACAGGTGTCCGTTCGGATATGCAAACTCACCAGCTGAATTCAACATATTCCTGAACAAAGCATGCCCAGACGCCAGGATGAGAGGTAACCTGATTTACGTCGACGATGTGCTTATGAAAAGCACGACGGTGGCAGACCACCTAAAAGAAATTGACTATGTTCTAAACCAGTTATCTGCTGCCGGCGCCAAAATAGCCCTCCACAAGGGGCAGTGGTGTAAAAGCAAGGTCAAATACGTGGGCTTGCTCATTGGACCACATGGCATTGAACCACAATCAAACCGTATTCATGCCATTCAAAACATCAAGCCTCCCACTAACGTCTCAGAACTTCGAAGCTTTCTGGGAGTTTGCAACTACTCCCGACAGTTCATCGAAAACTACTCAGACATCGCCAGGCCTCTAACGACTTTATTGAAAAAGGACTGCCCTTTCGTCTGGTCAGATGCTCAAGAACACGCTATGGTAGAACTAAAAAGACATTTATGCACAGCTCCATGCCTTGCTTACCCTGATCCACAGAAAGAATTCCACCTGGAAGCTGGGTTTTCAAACCAATGTCTCAGTGCTGGCCTATACCAACAACATGACCAAGACAAGAAGGTAGTCGCATATGCCAGCAAGACACTTCTCCCTCCAGAATGTAAATTCTCAGACTGCGAAAAAGCTTTGCTCTGTACAGTGTGGGCAATTCAGCGCTTCTCCAACTACATTGGTGCACAGAAAGTCATCATAGAAACATGCCACCAGCCAGTCATGTTCCTCAATAGCCAGCGAATCCGCGACGGCGTTGTCACTAATTCACGCATTGCTACATGGCTAATGGCTCTCCAAGGACGAAACGTCGAGGCAAGATATGCACAAAACCACAAATCCGCTCTAGGTAACGGCCTGGCGGCCTGTCAAAACTGCTCTGACAACTCTCCTGCCGCAACGCTGAATACACCTGAACCCCAAGAACCACCACTGACCTGCCACAGGTACTTTGACAAGAATGCGTGCGAAGGCATGCCCACAGCCTACGTGGACGGATGCTCCTACAACAGCGAGGGCATCCTAAAGCAGGTGCAGGGGTACTGTGGTTGAACGACCAACCATGCCCACCACAACACTTCAAGCTAGGCCCCAAGTCATCACAGTATGCAGAAATAGCAGCAATTCTCATAACTCTGCAAATCGCAGCATCAAACAACATCAAAGAAATTCTCATCTGCACAGACTCTAACTATGCAAGACTCAGTTTTGTATGCCATCTCCAGACCTGGAAACAGAATGGTTTCAAAACTGCTAACAACAAGCCTGTAAAACACCAACACCTGTTCCAGGAATGTGATAACATCACAACGACACACGATCTCGCCGTGTACTGGAAAAAGGTAAAAGGACACTCCAAACTCCCAGGCCAAGACAAAGACTTCAATGACCACACTGACGCCCTCGCAAAAGCGGGCGCCCTACACGGTACACCGTGGAATTCCCCAAAACCCTCACCCACCCCCGACGTAGCAGTGCTAACCCGAAGCAAGAAACCAGCACCTGCTACGGCACCTGCTTCGCAGATGCTGTCACTAACCCCACAAATTTCAAACAACGACCTTGCAGAAATGCAAGCCTCAGACACTGCCATAAAAACTATGATTCTCCACCTCAAAGACCCCTCCCCCAACCCAATCGCACCGTCTGACACCACTCATAACTCAGATCTCAGACACTTACACAACAGCAGACACATGCTGCGTGTGCGGGACGACATTTTATGGTTTGTCACCGATGACACCACTTCGCCCAAGCTTGTCGTGCCCCGATGTCAAAGGGGGGAGATGATAAACCACGCCCACAACGCACCTTACGCGGGGCACCACGGTACCAGAGCCACGTATGAGACACTTAGACAAGTGGCATACTGGCCAGGTATGCAGCAGGATGTGGCAGAGTATGTGAGAGAATGCCTGGTCTGCTGTCAGTTTCACCCAACAAACCTAACTCACAGAGCCCCGTTGCAACGCAGAGGAATCACATTTCCCTGGTCAGACCTCCAAATTGATTGGGTGGGACCGCTGCCCAGGTCGAGCAGAGGTAACAAATACTTTCTCACGGTGGTGTGTCAGTTTACCAAGTGGGTAGAGTGTCTGCCAGCACCTAACGACACCGCCCAAACAACGGCATATCTCCTGATGAACCACATCTTCTCCCGATTCGGGTTGCCACTGAAAGTCAATTCGGATCGAGGTACCCATTTCACCGCAGAGATCATGCAAAAGATCTGGAGAATTCTAGGGGTACAAGCCAAACTTCACATCAGTCACCATCCGATCTCATCCGGACAGGTAGAAAGGTCTAACCGAACGGTGGTCGCCATGCTGAGAAAATATGTGTCGGCTAACCAGAAAGACTGGGATGTGAAACTTCCCCTGGTGCTGATGGCTATCCGAGCCACACCACAGGAATCCACCAGAGTGGCTCCATTTGAACTCATGACTGGGAGGCAGATGACTCTGCCCTTACACCTGTTGTACCAACCAGGAGACAACAACCTCGTCACCGCCTATACTACGTCCCAATATCTGGACGAGCTCCATAGACACTTGAAAACAACTTTCGCTTTCGCTCAGCAACACCTGAAGACCAGCGCTGAAGGCCAGAAAGCCTTTTACGACAAAAAGGCATCACACCAAGAACTCAGTGTGGGCGACAAAGTCCTGTACTACAGTTTCGCCTTGCCACCCAAGCAACTGTCAAAAAAGTTTCTGCCTCACTGGACTGGACCACATGAAATTGTGAACAAACTCTCTCCTGTAGCATACCAGATCCAGCTTAAACGGGGACCAAGAGAACCCGTTCTCAAATGGGTCCACCGAAATCAAATTAGAAGATATGTGGCCCGTAGTAGGGACAGACAAGAAGAGGCCAATACAAACTAAACTCAACCGCCTTCGCTGCAGGAAAAGAAGACTGTCCCATCTCCCGGGACAACCCTCGCTGACCTATGACCAACACGACACTGCTACACGTGTCAACCTGCTCAACCAAAGCATGTGGATTCAAGTCCCACGAGGAGCCATCCTCCACCTAGATGACCTGGCCTTGTACCACCTCCCAAGTGAAGAGTACCAAGCCGAACTAGAAATTCCGTCTTTCTTCAAGAGCCGCAATTTCACTCTAGATCCCGAACTGGAAGATTGGATTGCAAAAAGGGGGTCACAAGTTATCGACATAGCTCCCCTGGACTCAGCCCTTCAAGCCTTGTCCCGACTACCCATTCTGAACACTTCACCTGTGGTACAAACATGGACAGCCGCTGATACCGCACTGTGCATTACCAGCATCCTCGGACACGCCCTAGCTTTGGGTTTGGCCTATATCCTGTACCGAAGGATCAACGCAATTCGAACCTCCACAGCCAAGCTCACAGAGGCAGTCTCCGTCGGCTTCAGGAGAAACCTCCGGAAGGATGACTCCCCACTAGAGCAAGCTGAAGACCTCATCGAGCTCACGCTGCAGTCCTAAGCAACACCCGTGTGCAGCCTCCGCCCATCCATGCACCTGCCATCTGACCGTTGTTACTGTGATGACTCGACTAGGCCCATACACGCCCGGTCGACTCATCAAAAGGGGGAATGTAACGGAGAGCAGATCACCAGTTGCATGGTGATTAAATCAAATTAATTAATGCAGTCTAAATCTACAAAACCCCTGTCTCGCTCTGACTCAAGCTATTCTCACATTCCAAAGCACTCTCATTTACGACACCTCTGCTGTTTTGAGATTGCTCTGCGCAAGACGTGCAGCCCAAACGGCGCCGAAAAATGATGTAAATCATTTACTATCTCTCACTCTACATGATCTCTTACGTCTAAACCAACAGAGACCGTCTGTTTATGGCCGGGAGAGCCTCACGCTGACCAATGAGAGCGATCCCGAAAGCACTCCCCCCTAGGGAGTCCCTCGGACACTGATTTACACATAGACACTAATTAACTCTTCACAACAATAAAACAGTGTTGTAAGAGACCAGATGCCCGAAACATGTGGTCTGTGCCTAATACATCAATCCAAGGACTCAAACGCACGCACACACATTTACACCCTCACCCTCCCCGGCTCGGAAAGCCAAAAGTTCAACGCATGGTGTGAACTCTGTTTGACACCACACTCACACACACACACACACAGAAACACACGCAGGCCCACCACGTGGGACTCAAATCCTTGTATGAAATATTTTAAATGTATTTTCTTGATGTGTGCCTGACCCTCTTGTCCCAAATATTATGCCTATGTAGTTTGTTGTCTTGTAAGCACTCTGTAGTGCCCACAATTACAAGAAATGATGTACCTCCTTGATTTTAGATATTAGAACTGTCATTCGCGGTATTGCCGTGTTCCACAAACCACAACGATGCTGAATCTTTAACACAAAATATCAGAGAATGCATTGTTTTATTAAATACCAGTGTTAGTAAGTTATGGACGAATTCATCGTTTCAAAACCCCGCGGAAAGAAGGCGTATAGACCTCAAAACGTCAGGAGGTGGGCCCATACGTTGTTAAAGACGATTGGCCCACGTACGTGAGGGAGGCGTGAGTTTAGCCCTTTAAAATTGCGCGCCCCCTTTCCTCTCATTGCAATCTGCCAGAGAGAGACAGACGACACGCCTCCTTCCCTCCAGGAAGCTTCGCTCGCTTTTATTTTCTTTTATTTCCAAGTCTTGTCTTAGAACCACTATTACTGAAGTTGATAGTCTGCTGAAACCAACCCACGAAGGCTAAAATAATCTTTGCTGAGTCTTTCGCTCGCTTCAAGTCGCCATAGCAACCAGAACGCTGTGGCCACGAGATCCAGGTGCCTTTTTTCCAACACAGACGCGGACACACACAGAAGGCCGATCTCCCAAACAGAGTAACGTAGATCTTTTAAATTTGCAATCTGAAGGAAATGCTGTTTAAAGTTGTCTAAATATTACTAAGAAACGTTGGGGTTTTGTGGTGAATGACTGAAACTGTTTCTATCTCTCCCTCTAAATTCTCTTTCACACACACAAACATACACGTTCACGCACACACATACTCTCACCCACGTGTGCCGAGATAAACACACTGCCACTTGCTCACGGAGCTGTCGGCAAACCCATCTCTCCTTACAAAACGCTACCCTCTCAACATCTCACACGAACACCTAAAATCATTCTTATCTCCATTCTTCACTATTAGTTTCCTCTCTCTCTCTCTATCTCTCTCTCTCTCTCTCTCTCAAACCTTTTTATTTTGTTGTATTTCTGTATTACGATCGTTATATTGCTTGTTTTGTTTATGCATTTTTACTCCTGCGTGATTTTAAATGATTGTGTAATCGCTAGCTTGTTTAAATAAACTTTGTTAAATCATTTGAATTAAGTTTGCCTGTTTTGTTTCAAATTCTGAGTCCCTGAGTAGTGCAGATCTTACCTTATAAGCTCTACGATTTCTTTTATTCTTAAAAGAAACCTAAAATTGTCTAAAACACGAAGATAATTATCTTCTTTGTGGCCACAAGAAAGTGTTATCTATCAGTGTTAAAGACGCCCGATCTCTGTTCATAAATTATACATTCTGTCCGCTGGACGGCCAGTCTGCATGGTAAATGAACATTCGTCAACTTCTGCCTCAAATTCCCCCAAATTGAGTAAATGCTACCCGTCTCTATCAGTGATTATTACAAATAATTGTGTAATCGCTGATACCAGACGAGGTTTTGACCTATTCCCTAATTTGAATAAATTAATTTATGGAAGCAACAGATGCATATTCACATTGATGAATATTACCGCTAATTTGAGCTAATTAATTCCCCAACACAAAGTCATTGTTGTTACAACGGGTTCACGGAAATAAAAATTCGTCTTACGTGTTTAGAAATCAGGGCCCTCTGGCCTCTCTTTACACCAGCGGGGCTCTAACTCACAGATCAGAATGCTTCTCAAAGTAAAAGCCAGAGCACATCGTATTCCAGAGAGCATCAAGGCACTGTGATTAAACAATGTCACAAAATTACAATCAGTTAAATGTTTAGAGAGTTAAACAAGTTTATGAATGGGTTCACAATATTGTTTTACACAACTTGTTTACTGAATTCATATAGTCATTCCTGAATGACCTCACACTGCCTCAAAACATAGGGAGCACGCATCTATGTATGTGTGTCAAAGCAGTAAAGGAGCCGCGCGCGTGTCTGTGTGTCTATGCGCGCGTCCTCTGCTTTCTGACACCCCCCTCCTTCTGCTCCTCCACATTCCACAGTGAAACTGTGAAGTGTATCTCACACCAACTAAAGTTGAAAAACATTCTGTTCTTTATAAGAATATAAATGAAATGGTTATAAAAATATCTACTGAAACCAATTGTTTTAGATAAACAAAAAGAATAAAATCCATCTTCCAATAACACATTCTATTCTTTAAAAGTATATAAATAATATAAAATCACAGAGTGGTTCTCTCTCTCTCTCATTTAAAAGCATAACCTTAAAAGTTTAAATCAAATATTTAAAGTTTCAATACATTAATATCTTCTATTTATCTTTTAGGAGATTACTGTAATGATTTTGTTATTAAACAATGTCTGTTCAAAAACTTTAGATTGTTGAAAAACTGTACTTAGTCGTCTTATATCTCATTTATATGGAAAGATTCAATCAGCATTTTTTGTCCATGCGGGGGTTTCAATTGTACCGTAACTGCATATTCTATCATGTACACCTAAACACAGAAAACTACATTTTCAAAAAATGAAATAAATAAGTAAATCATTTAATATCATTTTGCGCACACACACGGTTCTAAAAAATAACCGAATTTCTATTTTAAATTAAATTATTATTAATATATATATATATATATACATATAACCAATAAATAATAACATATACTACTAAAATGTAAACAAAGTTTTAGCTAAATAAATAAGTATATAAATAAAAACACCTTACATTCCTGAGGTGAGAAAGGGGTTTCCTATTATCAGACTAACTGAAGTTGAAAAACATTCTATTATTTAAAAGTATATAAATTAATTGTTTATAATATAAAATCACAGAGTGGTTCTCTCTAACATAATAATTTTGTACCCGTAACTGTATATTCGATCATGTACACCCTAAACATGTACACACATGATACTTCGATCATGTACACATCACAGAAAACTACATTTAAAAAAAAAAATGATATAAATAAATAATTTAATAAAAACACCTTACATTTCCAGAGAGGCGAAGTAGTTCTTTATGCAATGATAAAAACAATCCAAAAAAGCAAACAGTTTAAATTGTCCTATAACAGCCCCAGACCCTCCCGGTGATAAACTACAGTGTGAACTGAAGCTTCAGGATATAGGGCGACATACCAGATGAGTCTCGGGGGGGACAATGTCGCAGTAAATCTAGTCTGCATTTCAGAGCATACTACATCCAGAGTTTATACTAAATTCATTTAAAAGCATAACCTTAAAAGTTTAAATCAAATCTTTAAAGTTTTATTAAAACCATATCTTCTATTTATCTTCTTAGAAGACTTAGTTATTATTGTTACTAAACAGCGTCTGTTCAAAAACTTTAGATTGTTGAAAAACTGTGCTTAGATCATAGATCTTTTGTCCATACAACATGTTTGTCACAATGTTTTGTTGTTGTATTGTTTTTAAGAAATCCGAGGACTCCACGTTGCTCTTATTTAGACAAAGTTGTATCATTTGGAAAATCGCCACACGATTTCAGAGACGCAATGTGTGATAAGTAAAGTTGGTCTTGAGCGAATATTTAATCTTACTGGTAGCTATGATCTATTACACGTATAAGATCATTTTTACTCGTATCTCCCGAACTACCCTTAATCAGTGCGGAAACACACAAGGTGAAACCCTTTACTGAGAATATACTATCGGTTATCTACTCAAAATATATGTAGAAGTTTCAAATGTTAGCATTTGTTGATGGTGGTCGCATGAACAGACTTTGGGGAGAGCTATAGCAGAAAGCATGCCCTTTGACCTCCTCAATTTTGGAGTCCTCCCAAAAGAATTTCTCCCATCTAGCGATTCTCCCATCTACTCGCTTTTTGCAACTTTGGTAAATGTGCCAAGAAGCTATGACAACATGTCTTCCAATAGCACATCATCGAGTTTAACTATACATGTTCTGCCGTTATGCTGCCTATATAATGATTTACACAACCAAGCAATGAAAAAAGCTTGTCATTTAGACCGTAACTTTGACTTACCTGTCGAGAAGAAAGCAGGCAACTTTCCTTTCAAAGTCTTTCTCCTTCATTAGCTCTTTCCTACGGAGCCCCCCTAGTCCCACTTAGGCAAAAAAATATATATATAACTATCTCGTGGCCTCAAGATACTAACTCGTGGCCTCAAGATACTAACTCGTGGCCTCAAGATACTAACTCGTGGCCTCAAGATACTAACTCGTGGCCTCAAGATAGTAACTCGTGGCCTCAAGATACTAACTCGTGGCCTCAAGATAGTAACTCGTGGCCTCAAGATAGTAACTCGTGGCCTCAAGATACTAACTCGTGGCCTCAAGATACTAACTCGTGGCCTCAAGATAGTATATCTCGTGGCCTCAAGATACTAACTCGTGGCCTCAAGATACTAACTCGTGGCCACGAGAAAGTGAGTTTTTTCAAGGCGAACGTTTCCATGTTAATGTTTCCATGGCGACGCGTCACGCGATTGACCGCAGCCACAATAATACTGTATGACACTTTTACAGTCTATGGTATGACAGATGTGTCGCTTTAATTTCGCTTTTCCTTTTTTATTCAAAATATTCACAAACTTGCTTACCATGTCATCAACTAGCCTATCTGATATTCCGATTCTCACATACGTGTAAGTGAGTGTGTTTAGTCGTTTAAAAACCTTTATAAATAATCTTGATCTATAATAACATGATGGGCGCTGCAATGTTGTCCGTCGGATTTACAGCACGTGAATTCATCAGTTTCTCCCGAAATAAATGCAAGAAAGTGGCCGGTGAACTGAGAAGAATAGAGTAAACTTTATAGTTCCTTGTCTTACACTTAAATATGAATAACACATGTCGGCAAATTATATTTGAATAGATTGTTATTGCTGCTTCCACAGACATCAGTGTGTTTTACAAACTCCAAATGTATTGTTTTACTCGTGCTTATGTGTATTTAAATATCTGAAACCAAAAATAAACATTATGAAGTTGAAAAAACTGCTTAGTTGTGATGACAGCGCTGAACGCGTCCGACTCTGGCTCAGCTATGGCAAGCCAAGAGGCTCAGAAATACGCCATAGATAAATCGCGTTTAAAGCCAAACGCCGTAAAATACGGCGTTTTAAACCGTATTGGACGCCGTAAAATACGCCGTTTTAATTACAAACGCCGTAAAAGACGCGCGAAATACGTCAATGACGCCGTATTTGACGGCGTTTTAGTGTGCATGGAAAGCGCCGCTTTTTACGCCGTTCATCTCGCCATATGACGCCGTAAAAAACGCCGTTTTGGTTGCACAGAGCGCGCGCTATTTTACGGCGTTTTGCTTAAAGTATAATGAGACACGCCCGCTGATTTCCACAGCCAGTAAGTTTGAACTGTTCTCTCCCAATCAATGATGAACTGAGTCAGACCAGACGAATTCAGCACAGATCATTTGTGGTAATCCAATTCGTATGCTCCCAAGGAATTATTAATTTTATGTATTAAAATAATCCAAGCTAAATAATAAACTGAAATTAAAGAAAATATTAAAGAACATTCAAATCAATAAAGCAAAATGAATAGGATTTTCACATTTTAAAAGGGTGTCACACAGGGCTTAATTTGAGCCGGAACATGTGAACATGGGTGACACATGACTTGCGCGCTTGTTGTGCTAGTTGAGATTGCTGTTAGCCTCGATCGTTTCACTCAGGGGAAAAATGTCAAAAAGACAGCAAAGTTTGCTTAACTTTTTCAAATACGCTGGCCAGTCAGATCCCAAACAAGCAAAAATCGTTTCCGCTGATCAAGAATGGTGGACACAGCAGTAGTATCGACATATCATCTCGTTATTTCGACATAATAAGGGGACATTCTAATCTGCAATAAGCCACATTAAGCGTTCTTATAATGGTTTTCTATGGGGGGAAAATACTTAACGTGTAATTGCGTTCTGGGCTCATCTGATTTTTTTTTTTTTTTTTTTGTACATAGCATAGCCCACATTGTTATGATTTTAGTATCATAATGATTAATAAATGCACGCACAATTATCCGTGAACTTGATTTGAACAAATGCATTTCAACTTGTGTGTGCAAAATTCAGTATTAAATGAATGTGCAGCAATTTGTACAAATAGAGAGTCTGTAGGCCTACTGTACTGTTGTAGCCATTAAATAAGCGCATTTAGTTTCATATTTGTTAAAATATTATATATAAATATATGTTATTTTTTTCCATTTATGTTGATTTATGAAAAGTGAACAGCACGAGTAAGATAGGATGCGCAATATGAGACATGGAGAGGTTCAGACATGATTTTGACCACTTCATTACGTTTTGTTTTGTAGAAAACCTTTCTTTAAAGTGAATTTCGTTTTGTATAAATTGTATCTTAATTTTAATAAATTTTTCATCAACCAATTGCGGACAATAGGTAATCATGGAGGCGCCCGCGCGGTCTCTTGCATTGCACGTTAACTGGAGCGCATCTCATCCTAACACTTAACGAAACTCAGTGTATGCCTCACACAGACATGAGAAATACATCAAATACACAAAGCTTGAAATGTCTTTAAACTAAATAATTCAAAAAAAAAAAAAAAAAAGGGCTAGGCCTACTCTCTGATTATGTAATCCATTATGTGCATTTCTCTCTAGGTGCGTTCACTTTATGGCGATCGTCAACTTCATGTTTGCAGCAGACAGTCAGAAACACTAGTTTATTAATAAAAATCAATGCACACGTCACCGGATTTACAAATGCACATCTTGCTTGTTGCACGCACACATATTATGTCGAAATAACGAGATATTATGTTGATATAACATTATTATTAATAATAGCCTAGGCTACATCTTTTTGAATATTTGATTGTGCTGAATGCTGAATGTTGCGCTTGTTCAATTTAATACAACTTTAATTGTGATCATTAAAATAATTGAATATTAAATATTTAGTGGCCAAGTTTTGCGCTGCTCCCCCTGATCTAGCACCCCCTCAGCACATGCGTTAAAAATTCTCTGGCGCCGCCCCTGCAGTAGGCAGTGTAATTATTTTTTATTTATTTTTGTTCCGTTACCTCCAACCCCCGTTTTGAGTCGCCGGATACGCCCGAAATGAATCCAGTTTGTTGATGAAAAAATTATAATTCTCATTTCCGTTTAGTTTAAGTTTTTCAACTAATAGTTATATTTTCCTTTATTTCAGGTTTATTTCGATTAGCATTTAAATGTTTTTAATAGTTTTAGTTTTACTTTACTAACCCTGCCTGGGCAAAACATCAACAGAACTGTCAATTTTTCAACTCTTTCAAGCCACGAATTTTTACAAATATTCACGAATTATTTAATGCCGGTCTGGGACACAATATTAGGCCAATCACACTCATCCAGGCCAATTAACCTACAGCTATTGTTGCAAGCATAATTTACATTTCTTTTAAGAATAATGACTCAAATGTGGGAAAGAAATAACTAGGCTATGTTATTTTTATTTATTTATTTATTGTCATTTGCTGAGTTTGCTCCCCTTGCACCTTATGTTTTATCTTTTAAAATGACGGAAATTATTTCAAAATTCGTATTTTAAAAACGGCTTTACTCACTGAACTTCTATACCCACAAACGGTTGACTTTTCCCCCCAAGTCGTTTATTTCACTATGAACTGGACGATCGAAAGGGCAAAATATTTGAATCTTCATTTTACAAAAATATATTGGATATAACGAAATGTAATAATGCTATTTAATGAATATATATAATCAATGTAATATGAATAAAACACGAATTTAATTAGCCTACAAAATCGGAACACTATTTAATTCTGGAAGGAGATAGCTTATAGACATACCAACAAACCTGCCACATTTTTTAGAAATAGCAAAAAATACATTCGTCTTATTTTTTTCAAATAGGCCTATTTAAAACACAAATTCATAGGGCATTCTATGGGTTATAATATTTTGTGTTATTCAGCACTTAGATGGAAATGTGCCGAGTTAAGCCAATACGACCTGGATTATTTTCCTTGTTTAATAACTCCTCGTATATGAGCATAAGAATTGGATTAAATGATCCGTGCTGAATTCGTCTGGTCTGACTCAGTTCATCACTGATTGGGAGAGAACAGTTCAAACTTACTGGCTGTGGAAATCAGCGGGCGTGTCTCATTATACTATAAGCAGAACGCCGTAAAATAGCGCGCGCTCTGTGCAACCAAAACGGCGTTTTTCACGGCGTCATATGGCGAGATGAACGGCGTAAAAAGCGGCGCTTTCCTTGCACACTAAAACGCCGTCAAATACGGCGTCATTGACGTATTTCGCGCGTCTTTTACGGCGTTTGTAATTACAACGGCGTATTTTACGGCGTCCAATACGGTTTAAAACGCCGTATTTTACGCTGTTTGGCTTTAAACGCGATTAATCTATGGCGTATTTCTGAGCCTCTTGGCTTGCCATACGCGCGGTCACAAAAAATGGGAGGCACGCGCCAGTCCGCAACGAGCCTCCGCGCGCACCCCCGATGACGATTTTTACGTCACGCGGTATGGCAAGCCAAGAGGCTCAGAAATACGCCATAGATTAATCGCGTTTAAAGCCAAACGCCGTCAAATACGGCGTTTTAAACCGTATTGGACGCCGCAAAATACGCCGTTGTAATTACAAACGCCGTAAAAGACGCGCGAAATACGTCAATGACGCCGTATTTGACGGCGTTTTAGTGTGCATGGAAAGCGCCACTTTTTACGCCGTTCATCTCGCCATTTGACGCCGTAAAAAACGCCGTTTTGGTTGCACAGAGCGCGCGCTATTTTACGGCGTTTTGCTTATAATATAATGAGACACGCCCACTGATTTCCACAGCCAGTAAGTTTGAACTGTTCTCTCCCAATCAATGATGAACTGAGTCAGACCAGACGAATTCAGCACGGATCATTTGTGGTAATCCAATTCTTGCTCATATATGAGGAGTTATTAAACAAGGAAAATAATCCAGGTCGTATTGGCTTAACTCGGCACATTTCCATCTAAGTGCTGAATAACACAAAATATTGATATAACCCATAGAATGCCCTATGAATTTGTGTGTTTTAAATAGGCCTAGCCTTGAAAAAAAAAAATAAGACGAATGTATTTTTTGCTATTTCTAAAAAATGTGGCAGGTTTGTTGGTAGGTCTATAAGCTTCTCCTTCCAGAATTAAATAGTGTTCCGATTTTTGTAGGCTAATTAAATTCGTGTTTTATTCATATTATATTCATTAATAAAAAATAACATAGCCTAGTTATTTCTTTCCCACATTTGAGTCATTATTCTTAAAAGAAATGTAAATTATGCTTGCAACAATAGCTGTAGGTTAATTGGCCTGGATGAGTGTGATTGGCCTAATATTGTGTCCCAGACCGGCATTAAATAATTCGTGAATATTTGTAAAAATTCGTGGCTTGAAAGAGTTGGAAAATTGACAGTTCTGTCGATGTTTTGCCCAGGCAGGGTTAGTAAAGTAAAACTAAAACTATTAAAAACATTTAAATGCTAATCGAAATAAACCTGAAATAAAGGAAAATATAACTATTAGTTGAAAAACTTAAACTAAACGGAAATGAGAAATGTTTTTATTTTATTTTGATCAACAAACTGGATTCATTTCGGTTTTTTTTTTTCTGCCACCTTCAACCGACGCGATCTTCCATTCATTAACCGACACGATTATGTTAAATTAAAATTAAATTAAATTAGAATGAACAAGTGACTATGTGACCCATTAAAAATACCAAAAATATTTTTTAGTTTTAGCCTGCATGTAAAATAGCAGCAACAGAATAGGGGGATTCATCATCGTATTCACCTGTAGTGCTTCTGTGAACGGAGAAAAAACAGGATAACATCCATAACTCTATACTCTATCCATAATTCTGATACAATGTCTGAACAATCCGGCGACTCAAAACGGGGGTTGGAGGTAACGGAACAAAAAAAATAATAATTACACTGCCTACGTAGCTTCTCTGCAGGGGCGGCGCCAGAGATTTTTTAACTCATGTGCTGAGGGGGTGCTAGATCATTGACAGGGGGAGATGCGCAAAACTTGGCCACTAAATATTTAATATTCAGTTATTTTAATGATCACAATTCAAGTTTTATTAAATTGAACAAGCGCAACATTCAGCATTCAGCACAATCAAATATTCTAAAAGATGTAGGCTATTATTAATAATAATGTTATATCAACATAATATCTCGTTATTTCGACATAATATGTGTGCGTGCAACAAGCAAGATGTGCATTTGTAAATCCGGTGACGCGTGCATTGATTTTTATTAATAAACTAGTGTTTCTGACTGTCTGCTGCAAAGATGAAGTTGACGATCGCCATATTCGTAGTGAACGCGCGAGAAATGCACATAATGGATTACATAATCAGAGAGTAGCCTGAATTTTTTTTTTTTGAATTTTGAATTATTTCGTTTAAAGACATTTCAAGCTTTGTGTATTTGATGTATTTCTCATGTCTGTGTGAGGCATACACTGAGTTTCGTTAAGTTAGGATGAGATGCGCTCCAGTTCACGTGCAATGCAAGTGACAGCGCGGGCGCCTCCATGATTATGTTGTCCATTATATTTGCTTATTCATTAAATCCAGACAATTGGTTGATGAAAAATTGATTAAAATTAAGATACAATTTATACAAAACGAAATTCACTTTAAAGAAAGGATTTCTACAAAACAAAACTTAATGAAGTGGTCAAAATCATGTCTGGCCCACTGCATGTCTCATATTGCACATCCTATCTTACTAGTGCTGTTCACTTTTCATAAATCAACATAAATGGGAAAAAATAACATTATAATATTTTAACAAATATGAAACTAAATGTGCTTATTTAATGGCTACAACAGTACAGGTCTACAGACTCTCTATTTGTACAAATTGCTGCACATTCATTTAATTCTGAATTTTGCACACACAAGTTTAAAGGCATTTGTTCAAATCAAGTTCACGGATAATTGTGCGTGCATTTATTAATCATTATGATACTAAAATCATAACAAAGTGGGCTATGCTATGTACAAAACAAATCAGATGAGCCCAGAACGCAATTCCACGTTAAGTATTTTCCCCCCATAGAAAACCATTATAAGAACGGTTAATGTGGCTTATTGCAAATTAGAATGTCCCCTTATTATGTCGAAATAACAAGATATTATGTCGATACTACTGCTGTGTCCACCATGGTCTCCACATTCTTGATCAGCGGAAACGATTTTTGCTTGTTTGGGATCTGACTGGCCAGCGTAGGCTATTTGAAAAAGTTAAGCAAACTTTGTTGTCTTTTTTGACATTTTTTCCCTGAGTGAAACGATCGAGGCTAACAGCAATCTCAACTAGCACAACAAGCGCGCAAGTCATGTGTCACCCATGTTCACATGTTCCGGCGTGTTCCGGCTCAAATTAAGCCCTGTGTGACACCCTTTTAAAATGTGAAAATCCTATTAATTTTGCTTTATTGATTTGAATGTTCTTTAATATTTTCTTTAATTTCAGTTTATTATTTAGCTTGGATTATTTGAATATATAAAATGAATAATTCCTTGGGAGCATACGAATTGGATTACCACAAATGATCCGTGCTGAATTCGTCTGGTCTGACTCAGTTCATCATTGATTGGGAGAGAACAGTTCAAACTTACTGGCTGTGGAAATCAGTGGGCGTGTCTCATTATATTATAAGCAAAACGCCGTAAAATAGCGCGCGCTCTGTGCAACCAAAACGGCGTTTTTTACGGCGTCAAATGGCGAGATGAACGGCGTAAAAAGTGGCGCTTTCCATGCACACTAAAACGCCGTCAAATACGGCGTCATTGACGTATTTCGCGCGTCTTTTACGGCGTTTGTAATTACAACGGCGTATTTTGCGGCGTCCAATACGGTTTAAAACGCCGTATTTGACGGCGTTTGGCTTTAAACGCGATTAATCTATGGCGTATTTCTGAGCCTCTTGGCTTGCCATAAAGCGGCGCGGAGAGCCGCTTCTGGGAAGCTTCTGAAGCGCGCCGCGTCGCGGCCGGTGTAAACACAAGCATTGACTAGAATGGGCGCGATCAGCTCCGGTAGCCGTGTCGCAGCCGTAATGCGCCGCAGACGTGTGCGGTGTAAATGAGGGGTAATAACCAAAATCTGCTATCTACGCCACGCACTCGTTTAAAGACAGGTGGGGATAGAGCCTTCGCCACTATGGCACCCAGACTATGGAATGCTTTGCCAACCAGTATTAGGTTTGCTGAGAATGTGGACAGTTTTAGGGGACAAGTGAAGACCCATTTGTTCAGGTTAGCTTTTGGGTAATCTCTGTTCTTTTATATATTGAAAATTGTATCTGTATTGTTTTTTTATTATGTTTTATTGTCTATTGTAAAGCGCTTTGTGACCTAGTCTGTGAAAGGCGCTGTATAAATAAATTTTACTTACTTACTTACAGACTTTTAAAAGAAATGGGAGTCACGTTCATGGCCTCTTCTTGGTAGAAGCTAAACAGATCCAAAGTGTTATATGGCAGATTTGTATGAGTATTATGATTGCTGATAGTGTACGTTTGTAGTTTTGAGACAGCCTTAGCATGGCAAGTTCTGTAAATGTCCAAACATTTTTCAGAATTAAAGTCAAGAACACTAAGGTGGATGACCAAGTTTGTTTTCAATGGAATAAGAGCATGCCACTTTTAAACAATGCCACCAAACACAATGGAAGTGTTGAGACAGTAGAACTTCTATAACGAAAACCCTCATTGAAGAACTATATGATAAACATGTATCTTCATAGTGTATTTGTATGCCAATAGCTGAGTGTGTTATAAAAAACAATAGAGAACACTTGTAGTTTTGAAGATAGTATTTACTTTTAATAAATGCATTACTAGAATAAACTGCAGTGAATATTATTATGCAGTGAATATTAAACTGTGGGGTAATTGTTTTGAGAACAACTACATTCATTTGAAGAAATGTCAAATCAATTGAGAAAAATAGTAACATATCAAATGTTTTTCTCACTGTTCCCGGTTAACCTCAATTTTACCACTTGATGGCGCAAAGGCCTTTACAAAAACAAGCAGGTTTGTGCTCCTCATCCAAATGCATGAAACTTGTGCATCATTTCGAAAATGCACAAGTTTGAAACGTGCTCTTTTAAATATTTCAGTTATATATTGTAACAAGTATTTGTGTGTTTATTTTTTATTTTAAATGTGTTTTTTAAAGTAACATTGAAAACACATTTCAATAAATCAAGTGCAAAATCATATTTCCCTGGCCTCTTTGTTCTTTATCTGGATGCTCTTTTTTAAATTTCTTATGTTTTTCTTATGTTTTTTTAAGGCTTAAATTAACTTTGGGCCCTAATTATGAACTTATCTAGTATTTTTTTTTTAAAGTAGTCTACTTTTTATATTTTCACACAATATGTAGTTAACATGTTTCTAAAATGCTTACATTTTCTTCTCACACAAGCTTACACAATACCAAAATCATGGATCTTTCTTGTCAAACACAGCATGCCAGAAATGAAGACATAATGTTCCAAACCTTAAATATAGTATAAAGCCTCTACTTCTGCAACAACAGCAGCAATATTTAAAAAAAAAATTGAAACAGCTGATAAACATTTTAAAGAAACAGATCACTCTCAGTCTGTTGACTGGAGACATAGCTGGAGACATAGTCAGGTGTTGAATTATTTCCATTACATGGACATAAACAGTAATAACAGGACTCTTAGAATTGGTTTTGTTCAATGTGGATTGAGAGGGGGGCATTTATTTAGTTATTTTTACAATACCTTGGACACATTTATCAAACCTTTTACATGAGCACAACATCAGTCTATATGAGAGCTAAACTGGGGATCATTTGTCATTGCTTTGGCACAAAATGTAGGTATTCAATGACTACATCTTTCAAATTACATCAGTTATTTTCTGACAAACATCACAACAACTCTACAGGCCAATTTATAAGTGAATTATAAACATCAGAGACTGAGAGTGTCAAAGAAAACATGGTGTACTGCTGCCCGTTGTATTTTCTTAGGTCATTGTTTTATGAGTGACAAAGTTTGTTTTGTTCGTTGTCAACCTTTGTTAATGTTTTGGAAGAATGAATTGATTTGAGACCTGTCACCTGAATGAATTGTTTTGTCAGCTTAAGTGCATTTTGAATGTGATATTAACTGCTGTGCAAGCTGGTTATGAGAACTGTGTTAAGGATTTTGAAAAAGTGTATTGAAAACTGTGTCCTAGCGATCGTAAAAAAAAATTATATCTGTAATATTTCAACTGAAGTTCTGCATAGGGGGCCCATCTGACCAGTGGCAATAAAAATTGCAAGTATTGCCAACTCTACCCTGGGCAATACTTGCTATTTTTTCCTACTGCATTCTATAGAGTAATGACTCATTCACTTTTAGAAAGTATATTGCCAACAAAATGCATACATTCAACACTCAACCAAGAATGGTTGAAAGTACACTGAAAAAAAAAAACAATTAGTAAAATTTACTAAATTTTTCTTTGGCAAGTTTTTGCACAAATATGTTTTAAGTAAATTTCACACGCATATTTATTAAGTAAATTTCACATATGGAATTAAGTAAATTCTACTTAACTAAGTTAAGTGAAAGTAACAAAGAAAATAAGTAATTTTAACTGGCTAGTAAAAGGTTAAGTAACATTTATTTAGTTGGAAGTTTCCTTTGCAATACATTTCACTCAATTATTATAATACTGAATTAAGTATTATACTTTACTTAGAAATATCTAAGTAATTAATACAATAGATACTGTGTAAGACAGCATATCCACATATCAGATGTTAAGAGTTATGTGAACGCAGAGACCTAAATACTTGGTAGACAATACACAATGGCGGTAACATTATGATGGATCGTTTTTGTGTTTGAATGTGTCATTTTAAATAGAAAATGAACTCCAAATGTCACAAAATGGCACGTTACTAATCCTAACAAGAAAAGCAATGATGAAACAGTGTAAATAGAGTTTAAAAAACAGTGAAAAATCAACCTCATTAATTATTCAAGACTCAGTGCATGATGGGAACACCAGCATCAGAAAAGTTGAGTAATTTTACTTAATTTTATAACGTTGATATTTACGCTTTCATTTCTACACGCTTGAATTGAGTACTAATTTAGAATTTACTTAATTTGTTTTAACTCTTGCCTGTACTAACTTTTTCATGTAAATTAAAAAAAAAATTCTGTAGTATTTACTTCACCACAAAATCATTTTTTATCAGTGTATAAGGAAAGTGAATTATAAAAAACAATGGATTATATATGTCTGTATGCTGAGAGAACTGAAACATGACAAGTAATGCAGTATTTGTGATGCCATCAACTGTTAGTAATTTGATATTCAGTGCTATTATTAACTATATATCCCAGGTGGATAGAAAATTGTGTTTTAAAATAATTATTAGATACTGAATCAAGTTTGCCTTGTTTTGATAGAGTTAGTGTATGTAGAAAAAGTTTTTTATTTTTTATTTATTTTGAAATGCAGAGTTGGTATTTAATTAATTTAACTTAATTAATTTAACAGAAAATTAACTGACTGTTTGTGTGATGCAGGTGTGTTGCTGTGTTAATAATTTAGAAAAAAGTACTAAACACTAGTTTGCAATTGTAAAAAAAAAAAAAAAACTAAGCAATGTAAGTAAAATAAACCATGGTATAGGATTGATAAAATATATATTTAATGTTTAATTGTTGCAGGCTTTGGTTTGAAATGTAAACATTTTAACATTTCCAAGAATTGTTAGTCATAAACATGAACGTTTCACTTCAGCAGGTGTGAGGGGAAAAAGAGGAAGAAAGACAGACCCTGAATATACTCTCGAATAGATCTAATTCTGACATTCTGAAATTCATTAGAGAGAACTTATTCAAAGTAAACACTTGCCCACCACGTTTGCATAAAAGCAAAGCAAAATTACTTGGAGATTGAAATATTTTTCAGCAAATTCTCAGCAAATGTTTCAAGTGGCATTCTGGATGGACCACAAAATGTAATTCAAGTAAATCTTAAGTATTAGTTGTAGCCTAATGTAGACTACACATAAAGAGGATGTTGTTACAATTAAATACATTGTTATACATTTATACATTTTACAGCATTGCAAATTGTTTTGAATTGTTTATAGCTCATCAAGCTTAAGATATTGCGTGCATAGACATCATATTAGATAGACGCCCTATCGACCACTACTGCCTACTGGCGCTGACGAGCGGTGGAGCCGCCATCTTAAACCGGTCACCCGCTCCATTCACTGTAATGTGTTTGGCTGGTGCAATGAGCTGTCAGTGCATTTAATGAATCATTTCTCACTTAAAACCGAACTGATTTTTACGCGGGGTTTTTTTCTGCAAAGGTCATATGTAGCTATGATACAGGACACATGGTTCGGCGTATATTATTAATATTCATAGTTGGCTTAACAGTAATAGAATATTCTGATGATATAAAGTGACCAGACTTCTCCGAGATCAAAACAGGGAACATTTTGACTATCAATGTGATCGAAAAAACTAATGTTGTGTCTTCAAAAACAAAACGGGGACAGAGGTAACGTTCGTTTTTTTCTGTATTAAGCCAGGGACAGGCAACCGAAACCGGGGACGTATGTTCACCCTGTGATGATGTAGGCATGATATTTTGCAAATCACACACTAATATGATAGAGAAGCAGAAAGAGACAGTGGCAGTAAAGTCCGATTTAAAAAAAAATAATTTAGCTTTTTATATGTCTCTCTGTCTCACACACACACACACACACACACACACACACAGTGAAGCTATACCACCAAAATACTAAGTTAGCTAAGCTACAAGTGACTGCCCAACACAACTAATCTTTGCACTTGTGTAAAATTCGCTGGCCAATGTTATACCAGTAATATTTGTTTTATTTCTACAATAGCATTATTGTGTCAGTTGTAATCTCAGTGTTATGGAATATGACTTATCAAGTCTCAGTTCATAGCCGTGTAACTTAAACACCGGTTGGTACAGTAAACATAGCCTAGCTGGCTACGATTTAGTACAGTAATATCAAATATCCTTGTTCTCAACTCTCCGGTAATATTCTATTCACAAAATACAACCAAACCAACTTGTGAAAAGTAATCCCCCGAGCCCCATTTGCGATGGTCCGCCGATTTGAGCAGGAATATGCTGTACAGAGCTCGGCATCTCAACTGCTGCAACGCAACGAAACTAGAAGTAGACCGGTTTAAGATGGCGGCCGCATTTCTCGGCGCCCAGCGGCCAATAGGGCATCTATAGTCTCTATATAATATCTATGATTGCGTGTAGATAAGTTTATTATTGTTTGGCTATTATTAAAACGTTTCTTTGAGCGCTCAGAAGTTTGCAGCTGCTCCGTCTGCTTTGGTGATGCTCAATCCCCAGAGACAAAATATTAAAATACATACAACAACCGAAACTGAGAGAAACACATCTACATCGCAATAGTACCTTAAACTAAAGCTTTTCTAGGAATATGTCATTGTGTGCAGTTTGATGAATCAGTCTTAATTTTAGAACAACTGAAAGAACAGAAATTCATTTTTAAAACACATCTTTTGGGGATGTGACATTCCTCAAAACCTTCCAATGATGTTAGAAAGCTTTACTTTATTAATCAGTTTGGTTTAGTAGCTTTACTTTATGATGCTGGATAACAAAACCAATCATTGAAGAACTTTATGATAAAAATGCATTTTCATTTGTGTGAAATTTCTGATATCTGACACATCTGATATTGAGCTCTATTCAATGTTTGACATGTTTGGTCATGTTATAGTAGCCTATATATTACTAAAAATGAACTAATCAATAATTTATTTTTAATTAATGAGAATTAAAAGATATGTTCCATTGAAATAAAGTGACTTTATACTTAGCAACTGTTCTGGGACTTCTGTCAGCATTTCACTGGGGAGTAAATGGCACAAACTGATAAAGACAATGGATGTCACATTATGCTGGACATGTATTTGTGTATTAATGTTTTAGAAGATCCAGTCGAGTGGATAAGTATACTTTTTCCTTTTTATTCAGTAACAACGCATTCAAAAATATATATTTAAATTATACAAGAATGGGATGCATCATAAGAATTTTTTTTTTATCCAAAATCAATTCAATAGTCAAGTCAGTAATACGATTTTTCTCAAAACTATTAATTGTTTTGAAAGCAGTGATCTGAGTTTGGAGAAGAACATTTATTCTAGATCTAACATCCATTCTATAACATAATTTTTTTTTAAAGAAAAAAGAAAAGAAAAACACTTCAACGTAATGGCCAGATACATTTGTACAAACTTTGATCATATCATCAAAGTTTGCATAAATCAAGTGAAGTGTCAGTTCTGGCAGGTCACATTTGTCAAGCTCACATCAGGTGTTGTTATATTTATATAAGAATTATATTTTGGCTATTATTAAAACGTTTCTTTGAGCGCTCAGAAGTTTGCAGCTGCTCCGTCTGCTTTGGTGATTCTCAATCCCCAGAGACAAAATATTCAAATACATACAACAACCGAAACTGAGAGAAACACATCTCCATTGGTACCTTAGACTAAAGCTTTTCTAGGAATATGTCATTGTGTGCAGTTTAATCAGTCTTAATTTCAGAACAACTAAAATAACAGAAATACATTTTTAAAACACATCTTTTGGGGATGTGACACTCTTCAAATCCTTCCAATGATGTTAGAAAGCTTTACTTTATTGATCAGTTTGGTTTAGTTAGCTTTACTCTATGATAATCAGTTCTTCTGAAATGTAGAGGAGTAAATGACATGACGTGCATATTTTTGTGTCCAAGTGCATTGTTTCCTTTAGAAATAATTTGATAAATGCATGACATATATCACTTTATTCTATAAAACCTATTTAGTTTGAATAAATTTTTAGTACATTTAAATAAGGCATATTATTTCATTTTGTTATCTTAATCCCCCAATATTTTAAGTGGTACAACTGTCCGAAATAAGAAAACTATTTAAAATGGTGTCTTAATAATACAAAATAAAAGAATCATTTGAAGTTTGAAACCTTTGTGAAAGGTATATATATATATATAAAATATATATATATAAAAAAAAACATTTTATAAATATCAGTAGTTTTATTGTAAAGCTGTTGAGAATTGAAAAACCTTTGTCCACCAATTTGTTTATTCTCAAATGTCAGTGTGCACAACTGCAAACATGGCTCTTTGATTATGAATTGACAAGGTAATTACAGTTAACATGATAATGCATCATCCAGATGTCCTCAACTGATCCTTGAGGCAGAGTGAAAAGATTTGTAGATCTCTCTCAAATACTGGTAAAAACTGTTAAAAATAAAGTAAAAAAAAAAAAAAAAAAAAGAAAGTATTTAAACACTTTGAAATGTTATTTATAAACTGAAACTTGTTTAAACACATTGTTCATGACTCAAAATTTTGCATTGCATCAGTTTTTGTAAAGATCTTTTAAAAAACACCTTTCATGAAACTGAGTACATATTTGTCAATAACTTCAAAAATGTGTGCATAGAGGCAAATTACGTAGATTTAACATCAGAATAAGAAACCTTGGAGTCTTCGGAAGTTCTTTTTAAAAGTCATCAGTGCTTCATCTGGAAAAAGTCAATAAGATCAATAATAAAAACCCATTTTAGTTACATAATGCAATCCAAAGTGAAGCCGTTATGTATATAATTGTAACAGTATCGTATTTATCATATTCAAAATGCTCTGTAGTCAATTTAGTAATGTTTGGGTTACCTTGAAGAGACTAAGTACAGCGCTGTATGTCAGAGAAAAGAGGAATAGGAAGATGAATGAAGTGGCAGTGGACCAGAGACTTCTGAACTCATCCTCCTCCAGAACATCTTTATTACAGTTCAGAGCAAAGCCCTTCTCTGGCTCAGGCGGCTCCCCTGGAAAAGAAAACACATGTACATGGGACATATGAACAGGATAAGCACATTGACCAGTACATATATGCAAACATAAATCACACATCCTGAATTCAAAGTCCAATGAATCTCACTAGGCTTCTAGTTAGTGTATAATTAAGAGCCCGGCGGCCACATGTACTGCATACGTGTACTCACACACATTCATTTGCACACACAGTTAAATGTACATAGAAGAGACAAACATATACCACTGTCCTGTCTCTTACTCACTGTTTCTGCATTTTACCATAAACTTTATAAAAATATGCTCAAGCATATATTTTTTTTTCCAAGTAACTTAAACTCAGACATTAACTAATTCTGACATACTAATAATACTAAAAATATTGCTACATCCTTACAACAAAACATCTGTATGCCTTATCACCATAAGTGGATTTACTATGTGCAGAGTCACAAAAATATTCTAATTTCTCTAAATACTGATAAAAAAGGACCAGAATGTAAAGCATGCAAAGTTTCTGATTATAAGAACCATATGAGAGCTGGACTAAATCATGCAAAGTTGCAAACACAAAGATTTATTGCTTAAAGTTGTAAAACAACATAAATGTCAAACCAAAATGAAATATTTTTGATTTGAAACATACAACATGAAACTGTTATATCAGAGGACATGAACACAGCGGTACAGTAAGCACAGGACAAAACATAAATGCGCAATTTTAACAAACACATTACACTCACACAGGTCAGAATACATTTTTGCTCCTGAAAACTATTGTTTTTTTCACACTATGATATTATGATAACTGTGTTTCTGTTCATATTTATTTTTATGCAATAACAAATTAAGCATAGTTTTGAGCATGAATTTGGCTTTGAAGTTTGACCCATGCAGTTAAGTAAAAAAAGCAGAACAATGACCAATGAACAAAAACATCAAAGATAGATAATCTGACAAGTGAGAAACAGGGAGCATAAGCACTGGAAAATGTACAAACGAACAGATAAAAGTTAATCATCTGGACAAACTGGACATTCTATCTGTTTACTTTTGCTTGTTGACACTTTTAATGGAGCACTTGTATTCTCCATGTTGGTGTGTTTGACTGCGCAGGTGATGGTGGTTTTGAGATCTTCATACTTTGTCTTTGACATTGTTAAGATGCTGAGAACAGACGTGGAGCTCTTTTGATGAAAAGGAGCACTGGTTGTGGCCTCTATGTAAGGCTGTTCGCCCACTTTCCACATGATATAGACATCGCCAAGTTTAGGGCTTGTGACCTCACACACCAGAGAGACACTGTCTTTGTAAACATCAGGTCTGTAAATGGTAACAGTGGGTTTCTGTCCATCTGAGTTAAAGGAAGTGATAAAGGTTCATTTAACAAACAGAAAAATCAAACAATAATGAATAACAATTTTAAGTGTATCAAGACAGTCTAAGCTTTTTAACAGCCAAACTATTTCAAATGGACTTGCCGTTTTTGCCAGAAAAATTGTTGTATTTAATTTTTTCATAAAATTATAATTGCTTCTTTAAATGCACACACAGCCACAAAGTCAATTATTTGGAAGTAACATTGACTTACCTCCTTTATCAAAATGGATCTCCTGCTTGATGTCTCTGTTATTATTTGTGTCACGGATGGTGCAGGAGACCATTTCTCCATCAAACCATGTATTTTTATCAATGGTGACATTGTGGATCTTCATAAACAGCGAAGTGTCAGTAAAGACATTTCCTGCTTTGATATTCTCACTGGATACAGGTTCATTCTTCACTGTGCATGACACTGACGCTTCTTGCACTGTCTTTTTTACATCTCCAGAAACAACAGCTTCCAAGACAACTTTATCATGGACAAATAGTTCTCTCTCAATTGGTGGCTTTAACATCAGTGTGAATTTAGCTACAAGGGAGTAAGAAAGTATATGACTTCATGTGTAAATTTGAATTTAGGTGTATATCTGTGAATTGGAATTAGTTTGAAGGAGTGTATCCTTGTGTGAATTTAAAATAGAAGTGAGAGCGTGAACTAGAAAACCAACATTAAATGATTTACCTTTGAAGTTCTTCTTTTCAATAATCCGTTCTCCCCGATGTGTGACCTCACAGGTATAGGCATTATTTGTATTCCAAGTCTCACTGCTGACTTCATAAAAACTGTATGCTGTGTAAAGACCTGTATCTTGATTTAGTTTGCTTTCCAGGTTTAGCTGGCTCATGCTGTTATCATTTACTTTCCATTCTACAGCGAGCTTCTTGGGGTAGAAATCCTCAATAACACACATGACAGATGTACTTTTTGGAGTTGTAACGGGAACCAAGCTCAGAGTTGGTTTTTGTGGATTCACTGCAATTAAATCAAGGTTTATGTGCAATTAAAGTATGTTGAGGACATCTGACATTTTGCAATCTTAAATTTTCTCTAATTTTACCACAACAGTTTATGTTACCTTTTATTAATGTTTCATTGACTGTTTTCATTGGGTGTACTGCAGTACACATAATTTTACTTTGATTCCATTTCGCTTTATTAATACTTATGTGGCTGACTTTCAACATCTTGTCTCCGTTTTTTACTGTAGGGTACTGAATGAAATCAGTCAAGGCATTTCCTCTCTGATCCATCCATTTGAAACTGACAGATTCAGCAGGTGAAAACCCAGACGCCAGACAGCCAACAATTAGGGAATCAGATGAAGAATTACATGGAGACATCATAAACACTGTTGGTGGTTTGGGATCTTCACCTATAAGGGCGAAACCACACAAAACACACGTGCAGGTTACATACACTGATGAAGCCCAATGTAGTGGAACTGTTGGACAGGTGCTTCAGCATCCCCAGAAAGTCCCCTATAACATTTTAATCTGGAAACAATTGCATTGCATTAATTAATAAATTAGTTATTATTGTTAATCAACATAAAAAAAAAATCATAAAAAAAATAAAAATAAAAATTAGAATCATTACATTAAATGAAATCCGCCGCTGCATTGTCCTTCTGAAACTTCAAACCGTAATCATCTCAAATTAATGTTTGGGAATATTTAAGTAAGCTATGTTATTAAGCTTGTTAAATTTCATTAGGCTCAAATAAAAAATAAAAATAAATTTAGTAATAAAAATCGAGTGCCCAAAACCTGTTTTGCTCAAATTCAAAAGTAATGGCCAAACTCCCACTGTAATTGGGAGCAATTTAATTTAATTTTAAAACAATTTAAAGGAGCCGTATGTAAGATTGTGGCCAAAACTGGTACTGCAATCACTTTCAAATTGGTGGAGGTGGAGCTTCAGGCCAGAACACAAGATGACAACATCAACATCAGTTGAGGGCTGCAACTTCACTTTTTAAATGACAATATCCTGGCCGGACTACTGTTGTCAGTGATATAAGTATTTGCAATGAACATGATTTCTTAAAGGGTTAGTTCACCCAAATATGAAAATTCTGTCAGTAATTACTCACCCTCATGTTGTTCCAACCGCGTAAGACCTTCGTTCATCTTAGTGAGCCTACGTGGTGACGTGTAACACAGACGCGCTGCGCAAAAACACTACGAGGCCCAGAGAGAAGGAAATGAATAGTGGAATAAAGTCGTTATTTTTGTTTGTTTTTGCGCACAAAAAGTAATCTCGTCGCTTGATATACTTAAGATTGAGCCACTGTAGTCACTTGGACTATATTAACGATCTCTTTAATAACTTTTCTGGGCCAGCAAGTTTGGGCCACCTAGCAGTCTATGGAGAAGTGATCAGCTCTCAGATTTCATCAAAAATATCTTAATTTGTGTTCCGAAGATGAACGAAGGTCTTACGCGGTTGGAACAACATGAGGGTGAGTAATTACTGACAGAATTTTCATTTTTGGGTGAACTAACCCTTTAATGTCTAGTGACATATCAGGGCCCTTTTATGATTAATTGAAATAAATTTCTTACATACAGCTCCTTTAATTAATATAACTTCTAAATCAAACTGTCTATAGGCCTACTTCAAAATTAACTACAGACTAGGCCTATTTAACATCATAACCTCAATCATTCAGACATATGGTCAAAAGAGGGAACTTTGCATATTATTGACTAAAATCTTAAAACAACAGTTTTAACCCAAACAAAATTAAATAATAACAATCAGTTTAGCAACAGGACGAACGCTGCAACAATTTTACATGTATCCTATCCTATGGCATCTGATGTTATTTTCACTACAATCCATAACTGAAACGCAAGATACATAAACGAGAGAGCGAGCCCGCGATGTAATAGATTAGAAACATGGCAGGCAAAATTTCCCTTTCTTTCTCGGAATAACACTGGTTTAGTCAGACAGACCCGTCAGAACCAATCAAAACCAAGTAGCCTGCTATTGCAGAGAAGATATGAAAAAAAAAATGAAAAAAATGAAAATAAATAAATAAATAAATAAATAAATAAATTTAAAAAAAAATCCTTACAACATTCTTGATGTTGAAGAAAAAATAATTTAGAATAATTACGATTAAGTTTTTCATTAATATGAGTAAATTAGTCAATATAACGAGAACGTTCCTCCTTATTCTGAGAACGTTTTTCAGTATATATTACAATTAAGTTTATCATTGTATGAGAGATAAAAGATCATGGTGAAAAACAACTTTAAGTGTATATATAGGCCTATATATATTATTTAAAAAAAAAAAAAATTCATGACGTTTTATTAGGATTAGAGAGTTGCTAGACAGTGAGGTGGGAGAAAGACGAGATCGGGAAAGGTCCACGAGCCGGGACTCGAACTCGAGTCTCCCGTTGCACAAAGGCGCTTGCCCACGAGGTTATCAGCGTCGACCATAAGTGTAGCCTACACTACAAATTGCACACTTTGTCTTCAATAACAAATGCACAAACTAGACAAATAATACTTAGCTATATATACTTTGTACAAAATAATATTGTATACTATAATGTATTTTGAAAAATTACTTTCAATGCATTGTTACAATGATCATTTCCAGCACACAGTTAAAATATACCTAAATTATATTTTTAGTAAAGTGCAAGTAAATACACTTTAAAAAAAATAAACTGAATTTTTCACTCCAAGTATATTTTTCTAAAATAGGCTATATATTTTTAGAAAATACACTAAAGTACAGTTATTTTAAAGTGTGTTAAAAGTTGTATATTTGCAATGTACTTTTGAAAAAGGGAATATATTTCAAATACAATAAAGTATACGGTTTTTTTCACTAGGGTTATTACGTGAAAGTTTCTTAATAGGCTATTATGAGAAAGTAGACCCAAGTCATTATTATGAGAAAGTTTCTCATTATTATAGCTCTGTTGATATCGGTTTTTGTAAAACCTGTTAACGTTTGAACCGTCAACGTTAAAAAAAATAGAAATGTGCTAAATTATAGGTGTTTTGGACAGGCTGGAATTTGTTCAGCAAACTAAACAAAGACTTTAAAAAGCCAAAATACCCTTGATATTGTCCTCGACAGATCTATTAAGTTATAATGCAACATAATTTATGGTGTCTTTGTTTAATTTGCTTAACAGATTTCAGCCTCTCTGTATTAAAACCAAACATAGGCCTATACACTATTCAATTGCAGATATGAATATGAAATATATCTAGATAAAATCAGTAAATAACTTACTTGTGACGGTGACCTGCGTCCCTTTGCCCCAGTAGCCGAAGTATCACAGCGCTACATTATTGATATCAGCTGTACAAAAGCCTAATTCCTATATAGGCTACTCTGTTAAATATAATGTGCTCTGCATTACCATAATTATACCTGACCTGAAAAAACATTTAAACCTTGTGTTTCGCTTTTTCACTAGCTATGTGTCTAAATGAAAACAGTAATTTATTTAGCACTTTCTCAATTTTCTCTGCATTATAAAGGCTACAGGATAGTGTTCGTGTGTTTTACGTACGTTATGGCTCTAAGTTTTGAAAGATGAAATCCAGCTATAAAAATTATTTAAAACAGTTTGCATTACTGCAACATCAAAATAATCCGAGTTTATAAAAACAATAGGCATAGAGATATGCCGACAATATGGAAATACAATAAACAATCTTCTAACAGTAATATCAAGCATTTATTTATTTATTTATTTATTTATTTTTGCAGACGACGGTAATTTTTTAATTGCAAGTATATAGGCTAAGCTAGAAAATTTCAGATGTGAAAGAAGTAACAAACTTACTTGAGACGATCACTTGTGTGCCTTTACCCCAGTAGTCAAACGCATCACAATGCGCCATTAGACGTTGTCTGATGTGCAGAAACATTGAACTTCAAACCTACCGTTTCCGTTTACTAGGCCTATTATTGAAATCCGTGGATCTATCGACGAAAGCTAATTAATTATCCAAGTGATATGACACCACAAATTCATTAGCTCAAAAAACAATTCCGAACTTTTTTTGTATTCAAAAGCGTTTAACCCTCTGATGGTCTTTATTTATGTCTACACTCGTGTTTTTTGGGGTCTCCAGAGACCCCAGACAATAACATTTAATTTTTTAACAAGATAATAGTTTTTTTTTTTTTTTTTTTACAAATGTAATTTTATTCTGTTTGTTAATGTTTTTACTCAACATTTGTGCAGTTTTTGGAGAATTTATGATATCTTTTAAATTTCTATAAATAAATAAATAAATATTTATTTAAATAAGCTTTTTACAAAAAAACAGCATTTTATGTAAAATTCACTTTATAAAAGACCCAGATTTCTAACTTTCATTCATGGGGATAACATGGATCATTTTAAATGGTTTAATGTAACATTTATGGCCATTTTTTTGGAAAATGCAGTTAAAAAAAAAAAAAAAAAATCACTTTAACCACTAGATGGCTATAAGCTCCACTAGCCTATATGCTATTTGCTATTTGACTACCTGAAAGATCTTTTCACAAGTTGGATTCAGTTGGATTCATATCTAAATATTATAAAATCACAATTATAACAAAAATAAAATAGTTTTGTCAAAGTTTAGCATTTTTTTGTACTGAAACAAATTTTGTGCAGCTTTTACACTATAAATTCTGAATGAATTGCAGGTCTTTTTTACTTAATTTCTGGCAAAATATCTTTAAATCTTTTACTATTAAATGTACCTATAAGCAACATAAGACATTAAGACATAAGACATTAATTTTTTAAATGTATCTTCACACATTATACTGCACACAGGCAGATGTTTTTTTTTTTTTTTTTTTTTTCGTTTAAAAAAATAAATACTTAGGCTACTGGCACTGCATAAAAAAAGTCTTAATATCTTATGCTTCTGATGTGTTGCTTCTTTCTTTCTCTCAAGGATTTTTTTTTTTTTTTTTTACATAATTGACTGCAAAATAAGACACACACAAACACACACAAAAGCTTGCAGGATAAAAGAGAGTCAAACGCCTTGTAAAAATCAAGGAACAGAATGAAGCTGTTGTCAGTGATAAGCTCATTATAATCCAATAAATCCAGCACTAACCCTTTCATGCATGAATTATTATAACCTCAGTCAGGATTTTTTTCCTATGTGTTTTTATTGCTCTTAGGGCATGAAAAACAAGAATTGATTTTTATTTATTTTTGTAACAAATTTTTCATATAGATCTTCAGATGTCCACTTGAGTGGACAGCATGCGGTTATGGTTTAAACTTAAGATATACTACAAGACAATAATCAAACAGATAAAGTATGTGAATTTAACAAACTAATCAATACAATTATATCAAATCATGTGAAAACTATAAAATATACACAAAAAATATAAATGCAAAATATTGCAAAGGCTTCATACAACTTCATACAAGTTGCACTTCGCGTATCTTTGATCAGAACATGAGGACGTGATTCCATCAGAATTTTCTACAGCCTGTCAAGGTACAACTGTGGAGACCACTCAGATGCTCCCTCCAGTGCACCAGAGTATGGAGAATTACCCTTATTAGCTGATAATTCTGATTATGTTCAAGATGGACATGCACATTTCTATCATAGCCCTCCTCTGAGAAAACCTAGCGATACATTTTTTTCAATCTCATCTGAAATGATCAGTGTTGGGGGTAATGCATTACAAGTAACATGCATAACGCATTCAGATTACTTTTTTGATGTTACAACATGCATTACCTAATCAGATTACTTTTTGATCTAACAAGTAATTAACTACAAGTAATGTGCATAACCTAATCAGATTACTTTTTGATGTAACGAGTAAAGAAACGCATTACAAGTAACATGCATTACGTAATCAGATTACTTTTTTATGTTATGAGTAAAGAAATGCATTACAATAACGCACATTACATAATCAGATTACTTTTTGATGTTATGAGTAAAAAAACGCATTACAATAACATGCATTACGAAATCAGATTACTTTTTGATCTAACAAGTAAAGTAATGCATTACAAGTGTCATACATTATGTAATCACATGACTTTTTTCGATGTCAATGAAAATTACATTCTAATAATACAAGTACATTTATTTACAGTAAAAAAAGTCACTGCAGATTAAGTTTTTAAGTTTTAAATTTCAAAAACAATATTCACAATATAATTATGAATTGTAGCTGAAATATAGCAATTGATGCATGACGTCCACTACAGTGGACATGTGATTAATCAGAGTTTTCTCTCAATCTAAAATCAAAACTTGGAAAATTTTACTGTGATATGACTCATTAGATATTGCTTGATGCTGCAATATTTTTTTTACCTACAAGAGTCTCCTAGGATAGAAGGAATGGGTGGATATTCCGGAGCAACTTGGCATGTCTGACTGACCCTTGGCCATCTTGGCTTGGAGGGGGAAAAAAATCGAAACACAAAAGCTTGCCACTTGGTTGCAATTTATAGGATGATGCACCAGGGTCCAATGAAGAGGCTGATGTGCAACTTTGCCATAAAAACCCGTGCAAATTCAAGAAAATGCTTTTTTAATAGCTGTCCACTGTAGTGACCACTATGCGTGAAAGGGCTAATCTAGTGTTATTTGCAATATGTCGTTTCCTGTTGAATCCAGATTGTGATTCATCTATAATAGAGTCTAACACTTCTTTAAGTCTATTAGCGAAAACTATTGCAAAAATTTTGTAATCGTTATTTAAGAGAGTGATTGGACGCCAATTCTCTAGACAGTCTCTGTCCTTCTCTGGTTTTGGAATCAATGTGATGATACCCTGCGTCATAGTTGTTGGAAGAACTTCTTTCTCTAAGCTCTCTGAGAAAACCTTTACTAGAAAGGGGGTTAGTAATTCATCAAACATTTTGTACAATTCAGCAGTTATACCATCACACCCTGGCGGTTAGAAATGTTCCCGAGTGCGGTCCGCCTTGAAATGATGTCATGCTGACGTATGTCAAAAGAACTCTCGCGATCGCAAGGCGGACGTGTCGGATTCTGCAGTCGAGCGCAGTCGATCTCCACCGACTGCGCTGATCAAAAGCATGATGGGAAACGACCAACACAGCTTAATGCTCATTGGCTTAAACAACCGTGATGTATTGTTCTCTTTTAAAAATTTTGAATTTAAAACTCTGATATCATGTATTTATGTGGATAAATTGTGTGTGAGTATTCCCAAACTCTCTGACAGTGTGATCTCTATATGGGTTATTTGATTGTTGTCATATTTATAAAATATATTTAACATGTCTGTAGCCTAATTAAAGTAAAAATGATTGATAATCGTCTTTGGTATGTAATTAAATAAGTATGTACATACCATACTTATAAGTAAATAAGTATGGTATGTAATTAACTTTCGTGTCTTGTTCACACACTTGGACACACACACACACACACACACACAAAAGTACGCCCATGGACATACGCACTAGTTTTTTGGCACTAGGACACATTTCTAATCGGCATGCATCTCGCGGTGATCAACTTGAAAGTTAGCTGGTTGAGGCGGCCAAATATGGATCAGATTCCGATCAGAGAATCAGGAGTGGAGAAGAGATTCTTGATAATAAGGCGTTTATTTATCTTGCATCTGGGTTATGCATCTGTGCTTGTATATAAAGAAATAAAGAGAAATAATTTACAATAATATTCGTTGAATGTCTCCTTGCATTAATTCCACTCAGAAAATAAACAAACATAAAATATATTCCACTTAAATGTCAATATTAATCACAAGGAAGTAAACAAAAATACAGTAGTACACAGCTGTAAACAACTCGCGCTGTGTCGGAGAAAAACACTAGCGTGTCTGGTGATGACTCATCAGATTAGTTCGGCAGATTACGGCCGAAATAAACGTTAAAATCCAAGCAATATAAACATAAGAAATTACCAGTCACATACTAATAAGGTATATATATATATATATATATATATATATATATATATATATATATATATATATATATATATATATATATATATATATATGCACTTACATGTATTGCATGAACAAACACAGAACGAAACCACCAGCATAAACAATGGGTGTTTCTCAATATGCGTTCTTCAGCGATCTTGCGTCCTTGTGTTCTCACGTCATCATTAACCGTCGAAGTTCAGACGGAGGCTGAGTCCCAATTCGCCTACTTATACTACGACCTAAAAGTATGTACTTTTTTTGTGAGGAAAAAGTACATACTTTTGTGTGTAGCAAAAGAGTATGCACGTTCTGGGACATACTTCGATGACGTCATGCAACGTAAACGAGAACGTGGTTGCCTAGTTATGCACACCGCGACTGTTAACAAAACATTTTACATTTCATTTATTCTTATATATCCAATATAATTTTATTTACTATTCCCATCTTTTTTTTCCACAATACATTTACAATGTGTTTTACCAAATTGAGGAGGGAAGCAGGGCGTCGTCATAGATCAACCAAACGCAGGTCGTTTGTGAGGCTGCTGGTTCTGAAGTTCATGTGCAAATGTGTGTAACGAAAGCTACTTATTTTCTGAGTTAAAATATTTAAAGTTTATAGTGTAACTATTGTTTAACGTATTTTATACTTTATCTTATACTTATGTATAATACTTAAAAATACCCCGATGAAAATGAACCATGCTTTTACTATAGTAAAAGTGTAGTAACCATGTTTCTTTGGTTGGACTGATAAAGTTAACATTTGTACAGCCACAGTATTACTACAAATAAGTCAGACAGAAACATCAAATGAAATACATAAAAAAGACACTTGCATGACACTGTACTAGAGCTTTTTTATTTATTTTTGTAGCCTGATAACTCCAATGAGGCGCTCAGTATCTTCATCGGACCCTACAAGATAAACACTGTACTTTTTTGGCACAACATAAACCCATTAATATTACGAGACAATAAAATATAACTTTAATTAGGGTTAAACATTTGAATTCTTACACTTAAAAACTGAGGGCGCATCTCCGCTGCTGCATCTGGCTGCCATGTTTACATCACCACAAAGCTCCTCCCTCCCGCACGCAATGGGTTGTGGGCAATATTAGCCGTTAGAGTGTGCATTGATCTGCACTTCGAATTCTAACCGGAAATAGTAGACCATCCGGGTATCTTTGGAATACTCATTTCAACATACTACGATTTGGGACGTACTAATTCTAGTTTCGCATACTATTTAAGACGGATAGTATGCGAATTGGGACTCAGCACCAATTCTCAAGAACGCAAGTACAGAGGACGCATGAAAGAACCCGGATGTGTTCTTGATACCGAGGATGCATCGAATGCAGACTTGAGCTAGTACTCGCCTGGTGTCCCAGAAGTCATTGCGGCCGGTTCCGAGTTCGTTCTTCCAAGGAAGCTTGGCAAGACCGGTCTCCACGAGAACACAAGTCCGTTCTCTGCGTTCTTGGAATTGAGAAACAGCCATAGATTCACCGTCATCTTCTACCGGAGTGCGTCGCTAATAAAGGAACGTGTAGGAAACAATAAACAAACATTAGTTCCTAGGACAGGCTTTCTTACATCAACGGTGATCTGTTCTGCGTAGATTTGGCTCATCTCAAACAAGCCTATTGCAAGATGGCTATGGATGAACACCATGTTGTATTCTTATTCAAGGTTTCCAAGGTAACCAAGGTTACGGGGGTTCTGTGTGCGCATGCGTTGTGAGAGTGAGTGACACAAAAAGAGTAAAGAGGTTATCGTTCCGAGCTCTGGTGTGAAGTTGAACTTCTTGCTGAATAACTAAAACACCTCAACACAACATTGGCGATGGCTGAGTTTAGCTTACCACCGCCGACACCTTTTCTTCCCGTTCCTGGTGAACCGCCTATTCCGTGGGCGAGTTGGATTGATGGTTTCATGGTGTATCTCGAGGCTATGGACTATACTGATATTTCGGATCGGAGGAAAATTACCCTGCTTCGTCACTGTCTCGGGGCCGAGGGACAGAGAATATATCGCGCTCTTGGGGAAGCGGAGACTTACGAGGAAGCGGTCGCTCAGCTCGCTCTCCACTTCACGGGCCAGCAACGAGTCATACTACGCCGATACAAGCTACGCAAACGGCTTCAGCGATCGGGTGAGTCCGTGCAGGACTACGTAACTAATCTGCTACCCCTTTTCCACCAAGGCAGAGCTGGTGCTGGTTCGGAGCCAGAGCCTAGTTTCAAATCGGTTCTTTGTTTTTCCACCGCCAAAGCACCAGCTCCGAACCAGTAAAACTGGTTCTTAAGTAGCACCAAATCATTGCAGGGTCTAGAACGGAGCCAAGAAGGAACCGCTTGCGTCAGAGGCTGGGGGCGGGGTTACCATGGCCAACAAGACTGAAGAGAAACTTGTGACCACCATTTTTAAATAGCAACTAGTCGAGCTAATAGCAGCTCGATTATAATATCCGTCTATGTAAGTTACGGCGAGCGGCACGAACGCGTTGGATTCGCCGTGTTTGGATGCCGATTTATTTTCGCAAACCCATGAGCATCCATAGTAACGCAACGTCTATTATTGTTGATGCCTTGCTCGAGATGCATCGGAGCACCGTGGACCGATCAGAGCTGCGAGAGTGTTTGGAGATCATACGACTCCTTGTGCTTTTTGGTCGCTTTCGCAGTGCTTTGATTTCATGTGCTGATCGTTCTGCGAGAAGCCGATGCATCTCGAACAAGTCTGGTGTGTTTGTGTTTGGCGCTGCCGCACTAGCGTTGCTAGGCAACATGATACGTATGCAGTGACGTAAGATATAGCTCTGTCGTGGCTCTCTGGCCGGTGGAAACGAAAACCGGTTCTTAGTAAGCTCGTCAGTCGAACCAACTCCGAACTGGCAATAGCTCTAGCTCTGAACCAGCACCCGGTTCTTGTTGGTGGAAAAGGGGTATGCGAGACCTGGTGCGCTCGTGCAATTATGGGACACTTCAAGATGAGATCGTTCGTGATCAGCTTATTGAAGGGATACTGTGTGAAAAGACACGGGAAAAACTGTTGTTAGAATCTGACGAACTAACACTAAATCAAGCGGTTGTAATCGCGCTGCAAGTGGAGGCAGCTGTCGAATGCTCTACACTGCTCACTGATGCGCGCCCTCCCGTGGACATCCCAATGCAACAACTCCGACCTGCCAGTTACCAAGGCCACACTCCCTTGTGCATTTTGCACAGCTGCAGAGAAACCGGCGCAGTTCAAGTTTTTGTGGCAACTGCGGGTCTAGTTCACACAATTCAAGAGCCCAAAATTGCCCTGCACGTGGGCAGACATGTAGGAATTGCTTAAAAAAAAAACACTTTGCTAAAGTGTGCCGGTCGGCTCCTGCTACGCAAGCATCACAGAGGACAGACAAAAAAAAAAAAAAAAAATCTGGTGGAATACGAGTCTGTGTTGACCTGCGCTCTGTAAATAAGACTTTTATCCCCGACAAGTACCCATTACCTACAGCTGAGGAGCTGACCACTCACTTCTATGGTTCGACGGTCTTTACGAAGCTGGATTTGCGCCAGGGTTACTTGCAGGTGCCACTCCACCCTTCCAGCAGAGACCTCACAGCTTTTGTCACACACGCTGGGGTATTTCGTTTTACTCGTATGCCGTTCGGCCTAAGCTCCGCCCCCAGCTGCTTTCAAAAGGTGATGGCCACCATCTTTGCTGGTATTCCTGGAGTTGCAGTTTCCCTGGATGACATAGTTGTTCATGCATCGGATGTCCAGACCCATAACAACTGTCTCAGCAGGGTGGTCAGTGCTCTCATGGCACATAACCTTACGTTGAATGGAGAGAAATGCACGTTTGCAGCCTCAGCCATAGATTTTGTAGGGTTCCGTCTCACATCTAGGGGCATCGCCCTTCTTCAGTCAAATATCGAGGCGATTAACAAAATCCCAGAGCCCACCTCTGCCTCCCAGGTAGCCTCGTTTCTGGGCATGATGGCCTACTACCTTCGTTTCCTGCCTCAGTACTCCCAAACCACAGCACCACTTTGCCAGTTACTAAAAAAAGAGGTGCCATGGGACTGGACTGCAGCATGCTCCGAGGCCGTCCAGACACTGAAGTCCCAGCTTACCACACCACCTGTCCTGGCCCACTTTGACCCTGACAGTCAGACTATCGTCACCTGTGATGCATCTACACAGGCCTTGGGAGCAGTGCTGTCACAAGAGCAGGATGGAGTGGAAAGACCAGTAGCATTCGCCTCCAGAGCTCTGACCCCCACGGAACAGCGCTACTCTGTCGGCGAACGCGAGGCCCTCGCGTGTATCTGGGCAACTGAAAGATGGCACCTTTTCCTCTATGGTCGTCGTTTCATCCTCCGCACCGACCATCAGGCTCTGATCACACTCTTGTCAGCCTCCGGCTCAGGTCATAAACCTTTACGTCTGCACAGATGGGGTGAGTGCCTAAGGCAGTATGATTACCAACTCAAATTCACACCAGGGAGGGACAACGTGGTCGCTGATCTTCTATCTCGATCCAATGATGCGCCCACACCAACAGCCTCGCCAGGCAGTGATGACATGGAGCCAGAACTCATCCAGATGCTCCATGCACCTCTGAAAGCGTCTGTCTCCCTGGAGGAGCTGCAAAGGGAGTCCAAGTGTGACCCCACACTGACAACACTCCGCACATATATATATGCTCGGGGTGGCCAGCACGGATGCCTGAGGAGTTAAAATCTTTTGCTAAAGTACGAAATGAACTGTTCTGCTGGGGTGATGTTTGTGTCTCCAGGGGCCTCTGTACAGTGGTGCCGGGCAGCCTGCGTGCACGTGTCCTATCAATGGCGCATAAGGGCCACTTGGGCATCGTTAAGCTCAAGCAAAGATGCCGGGACCTGGTCTTGTGGCCAGGCATTGACCACGACATTGAAGGGCTGGTCAGGGACTGTGAACCTTGTCTCCTCAGTGGGAAGACTGGAGTACCAGCTCCAACCCCTCTTCAACCTGTTCCATGGCCATCTCGCCCATGGGATCACCTTCAACTGGACATTTGTGGGGAAATTCATGACCATAGAGTTCCTCATCATCAACGCTTTCTGGTGGTCGTGTATGATCTCCATTCTAAATGGCCTGAGGTAATACCAGCAGGAACGGTCACATCACAAACCATCACACAAATACTGGACAGCCTGTTTGCTCGCTGGGGCATGCCCCGTGCCATCACTACTGACAATGGGCCACAGTTCACCTCTGCAGACTTCTCCACTTTCCTTTGCAATAAGGGAATTAAGCATATCCGGGCTGCACTCTACCACCCCCAAGCGAACGGCGGGGTCGAAAGGTTCAATCAGAGCCTTAAGAACGGCATTCGTGCACATCTTGTCCAGGGGTACACATTCCAAACAGCACTCAACCTAACTTTGATGCATTACAGAGCTAGCCAGCACACCACCACCCAGGCCTCTCCTGCTTTGCTCATGCTCGGCCGGGAGATGGAGTTGCCATTGGACAGACTCAGAGCACGAGACTTGTCAGCAGCAGCAAATGGCACCTGGGTAGCAGCCAAAGCAGTGGTAACTTCAAACCAGAGGCGAATGAAGGACAGCTTCGACAAGAGGCACAAGGTCAAGAAGAATAAGATAACATGATGGACTGGGTTCGGGTCCGCAGACCCCACCGTAGCAGCAAAATGGCATCATTTTGGTCTAAACCCCTCCAGGTGGATCGTCAGTTACAGTCTGCCACATTCTTGTTGAGCGATGGCTCTCGCTGGCATGCTAGCAGACTGCGGAAAGTGCCGGCCCCTTTCAACTTAACCAGATACCTACGGGCGAGGGAGCTTAGTGGGAGAGCGCCACAGCACATGCCCCTTCCGGCCCCTTCACTGGAGCCAGTACAGCCACGACCAGGCTCGGAGTTTCAAGGTTCCCCTGTCAGGGAGGCCCCGCAACCATCTTTGCCCGCATTGGAGCCTCAACACCTTCAGCCACTGCCTGACGTTTATCAGGGTGGCCAAGATGTGCCACAGTCAACGGCATTGGAAAGTCGACCGGTTCGAGCAAGGGCTCGTCCTGCATACCTGAAGGACTTTATCACAGACTATCACGTATAGGTGTTTAGCCATTTCTCCTCAACTACAGTTTAATTTGAAACACAATTTTTGTAGTTCTTTATGGGGAGGGGGAAATGTTGTATTCTTATTTAAGGTTTCCAAGGTAACCAAGGTTACGGGGGGTTCTGTGTGCGCATGCGTTGTGAGAGTGAGTGACACAAAAAGATTAAAGAGGTTATCGTTCCGAGCTCTGGTGTGAAGTTGAACTTCTTGCTGAATAACTAAAACACCTCAACACAACACACCAGTTGTTTGAAACGGCTTTGGCCGCTACAATGAACGAGTTAGACATGGCTTTTTATCTAAAAGAGGAACAGAAGACGGCGCTCAAATCCTTCCTTTGCAAAAAGGACGTTTTTGCTGTTTTGCCGACCGGATACGGCAAGAGTCTAATCTACCAGTTAGCTCCACTGGTAGCTAAGTATGGGGCTTGTTGTGATTGGTCGTAGTGTTGTCCAATTGCGTGCAGTGATATTTTCAAAAGCATGCTTGGTGCCGCCCCTCGAGCTGGCCGGTTTTCATTAGTCGATGCCAGACCATTAATCTTTCAGATTTAGGTCTGGATTTCCAGGCTAGAGGGAATTCAGTTCAGAAATGGCTGTTGGGTAAAAGCTGTTTCGGAATCTGGAAGTGCAAGTCTTTAGCGCTCATAGCGTCTTCCATATGGCAGTAGTGCAAACAGATCATGAAAGGGATAGCCTACTGTCCTTAATAAAAGTAGAAGCTCTGTACCATGAATGGTTATGAGAACTATGATTGGTCAGCTCAATGTGGCCGTTATCTGATTGGCTTGAGTAAACGGTGGGTGGAGTCTACTTATTTGTGGATTTGTCTCAGGGGGGTAATCCAGCTCTCGGATAGCGTACCATCCCCGGGGGTCACCATTGGCTAACAAGCCATCACCTGCTGTTAGCATTCCATTGACTCCCATTCATTTTGGCGTCACTTTGACAGCGAATAACTTTACATCTGAGGCGTTTAAAGACTCTATTTGTCCATTGTTTATTTCTAAAGAAACATGACAATGTATAAAAGGCTCCATAACCTCGTATCTTACGTTATGGCCCTGTAGAAGCAGTTTTAGTAAAAATAGGCTAACGATTGCGTCATAACCACGCGACTCTCTGGAAATTACTGTATAGACAGGAGGAGAAGCTTGCAGTCAATCGGGGTACGTGGAGGCATAAAGTCCGATAAAGTCAAGGAAGAAGCCCATAGAGAGTCATAAAGTTTCTCCTGCTCATAGCTCATGGACAGCTCCTACTCACGCTCACCATCTCTGTAAGATTTGGAAGGGAATGATTAAGATTTCTCTTGGCACAGCTACTAGAAGACTTACAACTGTCAGACAGGTTGCTCATGTCACATCTACGTCATCAAGCTCAGTTTGAGGCTGCGCAGTACGCTCAGCCATCAGGAAGTGAGTGCTTCTAATTTGCTTCACTTTTCTCCGTTGAAGTCTATGGGGTCGATGTGTCCATTTATTTTACTGTCTATGATTTGTCTGCACGTGGACACTAGAAGTGTTTCAAAATCCAGAGATGCCTGAGGGGATTTACAAATGCACAAGAAGTGATTCACAAATGTGTGCAGCAATTTACAAATGCATAGAAAGCGGTTCACAAATAAATGCCGGGCAGAATTGTGTTTGTGACAAAACACATTTGTAAATATTTTATTTATTTATTTGCAAATTACATTTTATTTATTTGTGAGTTTTATAAAATAAAAAAATAAACTCTTTACATTTATTTGTGGATCTTAATCTATTTATTTGTGAATTTGATACATTTTTGTGAATCTTTACATTTATTTGGAATAATGCAACAATTCTAACCCCATAAAACCACATAAAATTTACCAGGACAATTCGTATGTTACACTCAGATCAAGACTAAGTTGGCACCAACTCATACTCCATTTCTTCGACCACATCTAAATGATCGCTTGCTCGCTTGACACTATTCCAAGAACTCATACCAACTATTATTTCTTCGGAACTCTTTAAAGCCCATTGCAGTTATCACAACCTGGCTCAAGGGTTATGACAAAAGAGGGAACGAGGCAGCATAAATAATCAAAAGTGATTTATTTAACAAAAGAGTCACCAAACATAACTATTTAAATGTAAATTATAAGTCTCTATAACAACTTGCGTTTAGACTACTGCTTCCCTCCATTCCATTTTCAACAACCCCGATACCTGGGAATCAAATTAAGAAGACAGGCATAGGAAAAAACAGGTCTTAAGACAACAAGAAGCGGCATCAACAACTTAAAACATAGGGGCTCGTGACAACGCGTCTGCTATTATGTTGTCTACACCTTTAATATGTCTAATCTCCAGTGCGTAGGCTTGCAAAAACAATGACCACCTCATGAGTCTCTGATTGGGACACTTCAGTGACTGTAAAAATGTCAGCGGGTTGTGATCTGTGTACACAACAAGTGGCCGCCCTCCTCCAATGTACACCTCAAAGTGCTGCAAAGCCCAAACAAGTGCCAGCGCTTCTTTCTCTATCACTGAATAATTCAGCTGATAACGGTTGAATTTTTTGGAAAAGAAGCGAACTGGTCTCGCCATTCCCTGACCATCCTCCTGTAACAAAACAGCACCTGCACCCACCTGACTTGCATCTATTTGGAGCATGAATGTTTTATCAAACGGTGGCGCTATCAACACAGGAGACGAACACAACAGGGACTTAATGTTTTCAAAGGCTTGCTGACACTCATTAGACCACACAAACTTTACCTTAGCCTTTAACAACTCAGTCATATGAAAAACAACTGTAGAGAAGTTTTTACAGAAACTCCTGTAGTATCCAACGAGACCCAAAAATCGTTGTAACTCTTTTTTAGTTGTAGGCCTAGGAAAATGTTCTACTGCCCTGACTTTGGCCTGGACCGGAGCTACATGGCCCTGCCCCACTACACGTCCCAAATATGTCACCGTTGCCCTCGCAAACTCACACTTGGCCAAATTTACAGTCAGACGTGCCTCAGACAACCTGTCAAACAAAGCTCGAATGCGTTTAAGATGAGCATGCCATGTGTCACTATAAAAAACCAGATCATCTAGGTAAACGGAACAACCTTCCAGACCTGACACAACGCGATTCATCAATCGTTGGAATGTCGCTAGAGCGTTCCTCAAACCAAACGGCATGACTCTATAAGAATAGAGTCCAGATGGTGTAACAAATGCCGACACCTCCTGAGCACGCGCAGACAGCGGAACCTGCCAATATCCTTTAAGCAAGTCAAACTTGCTAACAAATTTGGCAGAACCAACCTGATCTATACAGTCGTCCATACGCGGCAACGGAAAGGAATCTGGTTTAGTGACTGAGTTTACCTTTCTGAAGTCTGTGCAAAATCTAGGCGATTTATCAGCCTTTGGAACCAAAATACACGGTGAAGACCAACTAGAAGGTGATGGGACTGCAATATTATTTTCCAGCATGTAAGCAACTTCAGAGTCTAGATGTTTAAGTTTCTCTGGAGACATGCGGTAAAAACGCTAATTGGTTGTGCATTTCCAACATCAACATCATGTTCGATCCAATTTGTAGGAACATCATCAAACAGACATAGATATTTCTGTATCAGATCAGACAACTCACCACGCTTAGATTCAGTCAAATGCAACAACAGACTATCAAGGTTACGAAGTGTCTCAGAATTTTTTAGACGACCATATAACAAACTGTCATCTGGTTCTGGCACTCCATCTGCCTCCTGTGATTCTGACACCGAACTCACAAGCAGAACCGGATGCACCTTGTCTCTTACTGTCTGGCTTACCTCAGCCTCACGTTTATAATATGGTTTGAGAAGGTTGACATGACATAACGGTGTTGACTTTTTCCGTCCTGGTGTTGCAATTATGTAATTCAGGTCAGACCTTCTCTCAACAACTGTATAAGGACCAGCATATTTAGCCTGACATGGCGAGCTCACAACAGGCATCAGTGCAAGCACTTGATCTCCCGGACTAAACTCTTGATGCTCCGCACGGCGATCATAGATATTTTTCATCTTACTCTGTGACACTTGCAATTTCTCCCTCGCCATTTCACCTGCTACAAACAGACGATGTTTAAAGCCATTGACAAAATCAACAACATTTCTGGGCGGTTCTGCCTCCACCAGGCCATCCTTTAAAACAGCCAAGGGTCCAAGCACTTTGTGTCCAAAAACCAAGTCATTAGGACTAAAACCTATACTTTCCTGCACAGCTTCTCTTGCAGCCAACATAAGCCAGGGAAGACCCTCCTCCCAGTCTCTTTCCAGCTCTGTGCAATATGCACGCAGGAGAGACTTCAAAGTCTGATGGAATCTTTCCAAGGCCCCCTGACTCTGTGCATGATAGGCTGATGACTGGTTATGACGGACACGCAACAACTTCAAAATTTGACCAAACATGTGCGAAGAAAAATTGGACCCCTGATCGCTCTGGATGACCTTCGGAATGCCAAAGACCGAAATTAACTGACTTAGAGCTTTAACTACCGCCTTAGTGGTAATTGCCCTCAATGGATACGCAGCAGGATACCGAGTATTCTGACACATCACAGACAGCAGGTATTTACAACCAGACTTAGAGCATGGTAACGGACCCACACAGTCCACAATCAGGTGCTCAAATGGTTCATTCCTAACCAAAATGGGTTGTAATAGAGCAGGTTTAACAGACTGATTGGGCTTTCCCGTTAACTGACACACGTGACATGTCTTAATGTATGCTGCAACATCTTTTTTCAACCGTGGCCAAAAGAAATGCTTCAAGACATTAAGATAAGTCTTTTTCACACCAACGTGCCCACTCTCATCATGAGTGACTTTTAAGACAAGGGGACGAAATTTTGTTGGTACCACCAACTGAACGACAGCATCCCCAACAAAGTCAGTACCCAGAATCAACCATTTCCTAAGCAACAAGCCTTTTTGTACAAAATACCCACTTGCTACACTGTTGATCTCCTTAGCAGATACAACACAATTAAACATTTCTTTAAGGGAAGAGTCACTTTGCTGTTCCTGTAACAACTCAATTTTTGACACAGATAGTGGAAAGTCCGACATCGATGGAGTCACAAACTCTACTTCACTCTCATCAGATTCCCTCTCAGACTCAGCTTTACTCATAGCTCGTGTACTTACACAGGCTGAGAAAACCTGAGGTAAATCAGCGGCAATATGGTCAACAACAAACTTAAATGGGCAAGATGCAACGACTGGCAAGGGAGTAGTGTCAGCCCAAACACGGCTACCAGCCAGCCCGTTACCCAGAATGAAATGAATCCCCTCAATGGGCAACGCTGGACGCACACCTACCTCTCCTTTTACCAGTTCACAGTCCAAGATCAACTTATGTAACGGTATGGGCAAAACAGTTAAACCCATGCCACGACTTAGTATGCAGTCACCCGTATCAGTTTCTTCTGACAACGACAAAACAGATCCCACAATATAAGAGTCATAGGCCCCTGTGTCCCTCAGAATTTTGACTGGAACCCTAACCTCACTTCCTACCAGTGACACAAACCCATCTCTAATAAAAGGGGCATAAGCTGCCAAGACATCCGGTTCAAGCTCCGCTGTAAATAACTCAGACACACAGTCCGTAACAACCGGTGCAGCTGCTGCCACAGGATTAACCTTAGATATTACAGTTTTATTTCTAAAATGCAGCAGCGGACAATCAGCCTTCCAGTGACCCTCTTCATGACAGTAGTTACAGTTAGTGTCAACATTACCTCACGATACTGCTTCTAACTTTGGCGCACCAGCTCTCCAAGAACGCTCACGTGTTATAGCACGCTCTCTAAAACTCCCTTTATGGAGTAACAAATACTCATCTGCTAATGCAGCCGCACCTGCCGCCGTGACACACTTTCTCTCACTAACATATGTGGCAATGTAGCCAGGAAGCATGTTTTTGAACTGCTCCAAAACAACAAGGTCACACAGATGCTCAAAAGTAGTGACCTCCAACGCATCCAACCAACGTTTAAAATGACCAGTCACGTCCCGAGCAAACTCCATATAAGTTTGACCAGTGCGTCTTTCCCAGGACCTAAACGTTGGCGATACGCTTCTGGTACCAGCTCATACGCCTTTAACACAGCAGACTTGATTTTTACAAAGCTAGAGCTATCTTCTGTGCTCAAGGATGAATAAGCTTCCTGCGCTCGTCCTGTCAGCACACACTGAAGCATCAAAGCACAATCTGCATCAGGCCAACCTCTAGCTTTAGCAACACGCTCAAATAATATAAAAAAAGTATCCGGGTCCTTTTCATTAAACTGTGGCAGTAGTCTTAAATTATTAATATCAAAGGAACACATAGCTCTAGACAACTGCCCGCTCTGATCTTCAGTGGACCCCTTACTATCATTTGCCAAAGATAAGCGGTGCCCTTCCAGATCTAATTTGGCCTGCTCTATTTCTTGCCGAATCCTCTCCACCTCAATCTGCTTTTTAATTTGCAACTCATGTTTACATTTGTCATGATCAAGCTGAATCAACAACAGTTCCTTTTGTTGGTCAAACGTTAAGCCCTGAGTCTGGATAAGTACACAAGCGGAAACTGGAGAATCATCTTTTTCGTCTACAGCCAACACACCCTTCTCCCTCAACTCAGACTTCAAAACTACCTTAATATTCTCTTTAAGGCGTTTGTCACCTACCACTATAGAGAAGTGCTCCGCAATCTTCAGTAGCTGCTCTCTAGTACAACGCTCCAATGCCTCTTCAGACGGAGCTGCAATAAATGCATCACAATCTGCCATTACACCTAATTACAATTGGCACATCAAAACCACAGCAACAGACCCACAGACCCAGCAAGACAGTGTAGCTTCCTCGTGCGTACTAAAAGGACTAAACCTCACGTGATATGGAGTTTTCCCGCTATCTTGATCAACCCAATTAATTAACTCATCCCTAGTCTTCATGCAGATACTTGTGGTGGGTAGTTATGCACTAATGACCGCTGGTATGGAAGAGCAACTAGCACACTAGCGACCCTCCCAAAACCACGGACATGCTCCCAAGCTAAAAGCTTCACCCACGTTCGCCACAACACTACCAAGGACCCGCACAACAAGCCCAAAAGTGGACCGTCGCTACAGCCTACAAGAGAAAACTCCAACCGCTTTTAACAACAATATGCACACAAGGACCTACAACAGTCACCTGGATTACCTGTTGACTGTAGAAACAACAATAAATAATTTGTAAAAAAAACAAATCACCTACAAGTTTTTCAAATGCCAGTAAACAAACCTTCACTTACCCTGCTCAACCAACAAACCTATTGTATTTCACCACAGCGCTACCCCAAATTAACAAACAAGCGAACAAACGATTACCAAAGTAAAACAAGCTTCTTACCATTTCAACGGGCTGCCACGCTCCCAACAAACTAGACCCCAATACATAGGTCTACGTATTAAACATTGATATCTTATTAAATTGCCCGAGTTCTAAGACCGAGACGAGCCCCCATTTTGTCACAACCTGGCTCAAGGGTCATGACAAAAGAGGCAACGAGGCAGCATAAATAATCAAAAGTGATTTATTTAACAAAAGAGTCACCAAACATAACTATTTAAATGTAAATTATAAGTCTCTATAACATAAGTAAACTCAAAACAAAATATAGTAGTCGGAGTGATCAGGCCATGGTTGACGTCTGGGATGCAGAGAAGAGAATGCTCGAGTAGTTTGACCAAGTTGAGCTTTATCTCCACTGGTTCACAGGTTCCAGGTGCACCACTCACAGGTTCCAGGTGCACCCAATCAGCAATCACCTCAACAGAACAAAGATAATTAACAATCACACAGGGCCGTCACACAGTCCACAAGCCTCCTTCTCCGTCCCTGGAAGTTACTCCGTCCCCCTTCTGATGTTCATCTTTACATACTTGCCATAATAAGCTGATTACTTACATCTCTGTCGTGTACTACACACCTGGTACACTGCTAAACACACCTGAAACCAGCCCTTATAATCTTTCAAGGTAGCCTTCGCTACACTATTACTAAAGTCAAACCTAAATACAGAGAAAGCATTTTTGTTACATGTTACAAAAATAAACAGGAATGTTTTATCACAGCTTAATCCATCTGGATCTGATCTCATTTCAACCTCTTATTTCAGTCTCGATACACCAAATGGAAACCTACACAACTTCATAATAGTTATTATAATTTGTACAAACGAAAAACTAAATATGGTAACAAAAAGAGGAGTGGTTGGTTGGTCGAGCGACATTACGAACGTTCGTGTTCATTTCATGTGAGTTTCACAAAAACGCACTTAGCACGATCGCACGCAGCTTTAATAATAATAATAATAATAAACTTTATTTTATAGAGCGCCTTTAAAAGCAGCTCCTCAAAGCGCTGTACATAAAAATTACAATCCACCGGAAAATACAACAAGTAAAAGTTAATAAAAACAAAAGCAGCAACATTAATAATAAAAATAACTATAAAACGATCACAAAAAGACATCAGCATTCAAATGCAAGTTTAAAAAAAATTGTTTTGAGAAGAGCTTTAAAAATGCCAAAAGTCTGTGCTTCCCTGTTGCAACCCAGAGAGAGTTGCAAAGTGTAGGAGCATAGACAGAAAAAACCCTGTCACCCATAGATTTTACGTGTGTTTGTGGAACAGTTAACAGATTACACTGTGAGGAGCGCAGTCTGCAATTTGGAGTATAAATGGTTAATAAACCAGATAAGTATTACAGAGCTAAGCCGTGTAATGCCTTGTATGTCAACATCATGATCTTAAAATCAACACGGAGCCTGACCGGGAGCCAGTGTAAAGACTTCAGAACTGGAGTAATATGGTCAAATTTCCTAGCTCCCATCAGGATCCGGGCAGCAGAATTTTGAACATATTGCAATATATTAATTGTGGTTTCAGAAACTCCAGTTAAAACTGCATTACAGTAATCCAGCCGTGAGACCACAAATGAATTAATCAGCTTTTCAGCAACAGATAAGTTTAGCATTGGGCGTAATCTGGTTATATTTCTGAGGTGGAAAAAGGATGCCTTCACAGTACTCTGGACAAAAAAATCAAAAGTGAGGCTGGTGTCAAAAATGACACCAAGATTCCTCATCTTACTATGGGTCTCTAAAACAGAGCCATTAACAAACAGGGACAGTGGAGCCGCTTTATGAATTTGATGACGGGAACCTATAAGCATAATCTCAGTTTTCCCGCTGTTCAAACAAAGAAAGGTATTGTTCATCGGTGTTTGGTGTTTTTAGCCCCCAACGGCGCCTTCCAGGCAGCGAGGGGATGGGTAGGTTTAAGGTTGAGGTTAGGGTTAGCTGCCTGGAAGGAGCCATTGGGGGCTAAAAACACCATCGAGCTTGTTCATCCATGCTTTAATCTCAGAAATACAGCCAGAAAGATATCAAGCATCAATGTCTTCACCAGATTTAGAATGGATGTAGATTTGGGTATCATCAGCATAAAAGTGATAATTAAGGCCAAGCGATCGCAGCAGATGCCAAAGTGGAGATAGATAAATATTGAAGAGTAGAGGGCCTAAAACTGATCCCTGAGGAACACCAGTGAGCACCGAGCAAGTGTCAGACATAAAGCCACACATCGAAATAAAATGAGAACGGTCAGTAAAATAGGATTTAAACCAGTCTAAAACTGTCCCGGACACACCAAAAACACTTTCCAGACGGGTAAGTAATAAACCATGATCCACAGTATCGAAGGCAGCTCTAAGGTCAAAAAGAATGAGAAGTGAGGTAGCTCCAGAATCAGAGGCCATCAACAAGTCATTGGTAACTTTGACCAACGCCGTTTCAGTGCTATGAAATTTACGAAAACCTGACTGAAGAGGTTCAAAGAGGTTATTGGTTGTAAGATGATTACAGAGTTGAGAGGCAACAACACACTCAAGTATTTATGCCAAACAGGGAAGATTAGAGATGGGACGAAAATTGTTAAAATCATCCACAGGAGCTTTGGGTGCTCGAGCCCCTGCCCCCTTTTCCACAATTAGTCAAAAGTACAAAAGCCCTTCTCAAACAAATACCAATGATAATATTGTGGTCAATAAAGCAAAATGCATTTGATTATAATTAACATGACAATGTACAAAACTAAAGTAGGCTAGCCTAAATTCACATTTATTTTCACAACAGATTCACAACAGCTCTGGTGGACATTCCTGCAGTCAGCATGCCAATTGCACACTCCCTCAAAACTTGCAACATCTGTGTGATTGTGCTGTATGATAAAAATGCACATTTAGAGTGGCCTTTTATTGTGGCCAGCCTAAGGCACACCTGTGCAATAATCATGCTGTCTAATCAGCATCTTGAAATGCCACACCTGTGAGGTGGATGGATTATCTCGGCAAAGGAGAAGTGCTCACTAACACAGATTTAGACAGATTTGTGAACAATATTTGAGAGAAATGGGCCTTTTGTGTACATAGAAAAAGTCTTAGATCTTTGAGTTCAGCTCATTAAAAATGGGGGCATTTATATTTTTGTTCAGTTGTCCAATACTTGTTATTTTAATGTTATAACAGGAATATCTATGGCAAGAGCTCTTTTCAGTCACTGCTTTCTTTTCTTCATGATTATTTTCTTTTTCCCCTTATCAATCTGCTGTTAAAGGTCCTGTTCTTTGTGATCCCATTTTTCAAACTTTAGTTAGTGTGTAATGTTGCTGTTAGAGCATACATAATACCTGTAAAATTATAAAGCTCAAAGTTTAATGCCAAGCGAGATATTTTATTTAACAGAAGTCCCCTTTCAAAGCCTACAGCGAACGGCCGGTCTGGACTACATCCCTCTACTTCCTGCTTTAATGACGTCACTAGAACAGTTTTTTGACTAACCTCCGCCCACAGGAATACACAAAAAAGGGGGCGTGGTCTTGTTGCGCTCCCACAGAGAAGAGGAAAAGTTGCGTTTGTAGAGTGTGTTTGTCGCCATGTCGTCGAAACGCTGTTATTTTCATCCCGGAGTCAAATCACCTTTGTTTGGCCTTCCCAGGGACGCTGTACTTAGATCGCATGCATCTCCACGTTATGGTAAGAGGCATGACCTTTCCAGGCAACGTGCGCTAAGCTGCTGTCGAATCACAACACAGGAACTGCTGGCACAATCAGAACTCGTTACGTATTTCTGAAGGAGGGACTACATAGAACAAGGAAGTCATCAGCCCGTTTTTAGGACAGTGAAAACAGCGGTATACAGATAAATAAATTGTGTGAAAAATACTGTGTTTTTTTACACGCGAAACATGAACACATGTTATATTGCACACTGTAAACACAATCAAAGCTTCAAAAACACAGGAAAAACGGGACCTTTAAAGTATGAAAAAGGACAACATATACTGCACATTTGTGGTCTATTCCCCCTAATTTAATTTACGATATATTATAGAATGCACAAAAATCACTCTCCTTTCACTCTCGTTATTCTCCTCAAATCCTCACGTCCTTTCCAGGTTTGTTTTCACAGGTAAATGCAATTTATAATCTGTCAAAATGACGGAATCACTTTGAAATAGTATCACGTAATGCTGAAGTTAATGAACATTTTTGATGAAGGCAACTTAAGTTAAATAATACAGATATATATTACTACAGTGATATTTAACCCGTCCATTATTGCTGTGGAAAGACTCGCGCTTGTTTTTAGGGTTGTTTGGTCTGTTGATAGTACCTTGTTGATGCTTTTACACTTTTAAATTTCCTTTTAATGTTCGATGGTTGAAGGGTGAGTAGATTAATGTCATCTCACTGAGACACTTTTTAAGGTATTGTGTTCATAGAGCGAGCCTTTTCACTGATTGTTTACAGCTTAACGGAAGTTACATCCATAATTCGCTCAAAGCGTCATGGGGCGTAGGAATAAGGTTGGATAGGCTACATGGCTGCACTGTTAGACATTTTATCGTATTTTTGCGGTAACTTACTGGCAGCACTATTGCCAGTAAGTTACTGTAAGTTTCCCTTTACAGTAGCTTACCTGTAAATGTGTTTTACGGTATGATGCCCTTACTGCAATTTAACTTTACAGTATGATGCCCTTACCGCAATTTAATTTTACAGTATGATGCCCTTACTATTTTATTATTTATATTTTACATGAATGCTACTGAATTTAATAAATTCCAAAAAAGTGACTTGAGTCCATGTACATCAGCATATTCTTTATTCACTGTCACAATCAATTAAATCCATTTTATTTATTTATTGTGATGCAACATTAGGCAAGGCAGTTTTATTTATATAGCACGTCATACATTTTGGCAACTTTACACAGTAAGCGAAATAAGCTCGATGGTGTTTTAAGCCCCCAATGGCTCCTTAGAGGCAGCTAACCCTACCCTCAACCTTAAACCTACCCATCCCCTCGCTGCCTGGAAGGCGCTGTTGGGGGCTTAAAACACCAAGTGCCGCAAAATAAACCTAAAATTCTCGGGACAGGAGCATGTGTCCAAATTTTAATCTTAACCGTTCTATTCATCAGATACGATCTGTAAACAGGGCTTTAAGTGTAAAATACCGAACTTGTCCTTTAAATTGCCCCTATTATGGATTTTTGAAAATGACCTTTCATGTAGTGTATAACAGCTCTAAGGCCTCGTTTACAAGTGAAATGTAACCCATGGCTTGCATGCACGTCAGCAAGTCACTGACAGATTTTTTTTTTAGTTAATCCCTATATTTCCCCAGTCTTTGAAGCATATTACATCTTTTATTATTATTATTATTTTTTTTTTTTTTCATTCATTTAATAAAAAAAAACTCGTAGATCTACGAGGATTTTCGTTACGATGCTTTCGGGAAACATACCATAATATTACCCAGACAGCAACATAGTGTCGGCCCAGATCCGGATCACATCTGGTACACGTGGATACCTTTGAGGCTATGGTGGAGGGTCTCGCTCGCTTTCAGGAGCGGGAGGCCAGGAAGGTGGTCCCGAGTCCGGTGGTCCCGAGTCCGGTGGTCCCGAGTCCGATGGTCCCAGTTCTGGTGGTCCCGAAACACAGGAGGAGGAGAAAGGCTCCCTCCGTAACTGTTCCGGTGGTCCCGAGTCCGGTGGTCCCGAGTCCGATAGTCCCAGTTCCGGTGGTCCCAGTTCCTGTGGTCCCGAAACACTGGAGGAGGAGAAAGGCTCCCTCCGTAACTGTTCCGGTGGTCCCGAGTCCGGTGGTCCCGAGTCCGGTGGTCCCGAGTCCGGTGGCTCCTAACACGGAGACCATCCCGGAGGTGACTGCCGTCCCTGACGCACCGCCCAGGCGTCTTGCTCTGCCCGCGCCGCCCAGGCGTCATGCTCTACTGGCCCCGCCCGAGCTGCTCGCACTGCCTGCACCACCCCAGTGATCCGTCACGTCTACCCAGCCAGAGACTGTTCACGTCACGTCTGCCGGGCCTGTGTCTTCGGACAAGATGGCCGCCAAAGAGACTGTTCACGTCACGTCTGCTGGGCCTGTGTCTTCGGACAAGATGGCCGCCACAGAGACTGTTCACGTCACGTCTGCCGAGCCTGTGTCTTCAGACAAGATGGCCGCCGCCGAGCCGGGGTCTGTTCCTGAGCTAGTGGTGTCTGTTCCTGAGCCGGTGGTGTCTGTTCCTGAGCCGGTGGTGTCTGTTCCTGAGCCTGAGCCGGTGGTGTCTGTTCCTGAGCCGGTGGTGTCTGTTCCTGAGCCTGAGCCGGTGGTGTCTGTTTCTGTTCCTGAGCCGGTGGTGTCTGTTCCAGTTCCTGAGCCGGTGGTGGTGTCTGTTCCAGTTCCTGAGCCGGTGGTGGTGTTTGTTCCAGTTCCTGAGCCGGTGGTGGTGTCTGTTCCAGTTCCTGAGCCGGTGTCTGTTCCTGTGCCATGGCCGCCCGAGGGGTCGTCTCTGCCCTGGCCGCCCAATGGAAGGTCTCCGCCCTGGCCGCCCGAGGGAAGGTCTCCGCCCTGGCCGCCCGAGGGAAGGTCTCCGCCCTGGCCGCCCGAGGGAAAGTCTCCGCCCTGGCCGCCCGAGGGAAAGTCTCCACCCTGGCCGCCCGAGGGAAAGTCTCCGCCCTGGCCGCCAGATGGACTGACATTTCCGCCCTGGCCTCCCGAACTGTCCATTTCCCCTGCCCCACCCTGGTCTGTCCTTCCTGTTCCCCCTGTCTCGCCCTGGTCTGTCCCTCCCGTCCCGCCCTGGTCTGTCCCTCCCGTCCCGCCCTGGTCTGTCCCTCCCGTCCCGCCCTGGTCTTATGGAGCGTCTGGTAGCCGCTCCGTAGGGAGGGGGTAATGTCACATGCCTGTCCTGTCTTGTGCTGCACATGGGTTTTTGTTATTTTGGGCCATGTGCTCCTGTCTATTGTCTAGCCCCTCCCATCTTGTTATCTCATTATTGGTTTCATTTGTCCCACCTGTTCCTTCATTATCCTGCCTGATTTGTTCCCTTTTATAAGCTCCTTTGTGTTTGCAGTCTTTGTCGGATCGTTGTCTGGTTTACGTCTCCCGCTTCATGTGTAACCCTGGTATGTGTTGTTTCTAAAGTTCTTGTTTTCCTGAGTTCTTGTTTTCCCCCTTGTGGGTTTTTGGTTTCGATTTCTGTTTCAGTTTGTTAATAAATTATTTTTCTGCAATTGAGTCCTTCCCTTAGTTTTCTTTAGTTTTCATGACATTAACAGAGTCAAGTCAAGTTTATTTGTATAGCGCTTTTCACAATACAGATTGTATCAAAGCAGCTTCACAGTATTAAATTAAAATAATACAACAAAGTTTGTTTCAAGAGGAATTTATTGATTGATAAAATTAAATTAAATATCCCCAAAATATCCCCAACTGAGCAAGCCAAAGGCAACAGTGGCAAGGAACCGAAAAACTCCATCAAGTGACCTAATGGTGTCCTAAAACTCCATCAGGTGACCTAATGGAGAAAAAAAACCTTGGGAGAACCCAGGCTCAGTCGGGGGCCAGTTCTCCTCTGGCATTTATGAGCTAGAGGCCGGATTGTAACATTAACAGAGTAGCTACCAATAAGTTGTTAATACATTTTTGAGTTTCTGATTCTCCATTACATCAGAGAAAGCTGCAATTTTTCGAGTAGCCTATGGCTATATGTATCCAGCAAGAAGTGTCAATATATCTTTCATGTTTCAGAAAATGCTGTTTATTAAATATTAATTTGAAATGTTATTAAATATGAATATAAACGGTTATTCAGTTAATACAGAAATGAGTTCAGTTAATACAGAAATGAGTTTCTGATGTGCTGCACAATTCTGAAAATAAATCAAATAAGCTGTAGGCTACAAAGCTGAAATCTCCAGCGGCATCTCCAACAGCCATATATAGCCTATTGTTATAATTGTAATAGTTACAAAATAAATCTTTAATAGTTGTAATTGTATTTGTTATTCCTCAAATTAAATCGTATTTACAAACATAGGAATAAGCCAGATTCAACTAATCAATAACTATTATTATTAATATTATAAATATATACAATATTACTAGTAGTAGTACTATAGACACATATGTATTATGTTCAGTAGTACTGTAGGCCTACTACTGAACAACATATGTTTTTAATAAATATGTGTCTTTTTATATTTTAATTAATAAAGAATATGCTATTAATAATTTTCCTTGGCGTATTAAATCTGCCACATACATACATGTTGGCCTATGAATAATCAGAATACATGTAACCTCTGATTTTTTTTTATTATTTTTTTTTTAATCATTTTAAATCGTAACATAATTGTTTTTTCTCCGTTCCCTTTGTATGTAAATATCAACACTGATTGTTGGAAATTGTAACTACATAGTTATCTGATCCGTTTGTCAGAAGATAACAAGCGGAACCACTTTTATTGGCACATTTTGCGTTTTGATATAACCTATAGCCTACCTGCCACCAAATTCCAACCCTAGAGGGCACCAACTATATTGTAAAAGTTCGTTATCGTTAACAGTTCGCTTACTAAACTCGGGTTTGATCAGGAAAATTATTTTATACCTTCTGTACAGCACTTTGGTTCCACTTGTGGTGTTGAAAGTGCTCTATAAATAAAGTTGAGTTAAGTTGAGTAAGTCATTTATAAGTGGTTAATGATGAACTAATCATTTACAAAACATTCATAAATGATTAGCAAGTGTCATATGCTAACATTTTATGTGTGTTTTGTGGATTCAGTTATAAGTCATTTACAAGTGATTAGTCGATGATTAACTAATTATTTACAAAACATCACTATGCGTTCATAAATGATTAATAAGTGATATGTTAACTATTGTATGTATGTACATCAGAAACTCATTTCTGTATTAACTGAATAACCGTTTATTCTAGCTCCATAATGTTATTTTGTTAAAATGCAGTTTATAAAATAAAAAATAGGCTATTAAATCAAAATATATGTCCAGCGGCATGTGCTGCCAGAGAATCTCCAGGCCGCTGGAGATGCCGCTGCACTGATGGCCGCTGGAGATTCCGCCGCACTGGCATCTGCCAGAGAAAGTCTTGGCCGCTGGAGATGCCGCCGGAAGTGCCGCTTCGAGATACCAGTGCCGCATTTTGCGCTTGCTCTCTGCTTTTGGGAAACGCAGCCCTGCACTGTAAAAACTAAAGGAGCCTCAAATATCCTGTCGGATACTCAAGGAACTTCAAAATGTAATTTAAGTGCCTCAAAGCTCTTTCTCCTATAGGGTTACTGGAGGAGCATTGACAATCTTTGAGGTTCTTGCTGGAACTTATAGGATCATTTAAGCACTTTGTATTTAGTTCAGAGGTTCTGGAGTCACCTTTTCATTACTATGAGACCTTGAAGTGCTTTGGGGGAAAATAGAGGAACTTGAATGTGATAAAAGGGTTATTGGAAGATCTTTTAACATTTAAGTGCATGGTTCCTGGAAGATCTCTTATGTTAAAGCTATCTGGAGGAACCCAATGGTTTAGTGAGGCCAGAATGAGATTATTACTATCCTATTATTATTATTATAGGCTACTTAAGTTTGATTCAGTATACATACCCAGGTGAAAAAGACGTACTATTAAAAATGTACTTGAGTGTGTTTTTAGTAGGCCTATACTTTAATGCATTTTTAATACATTTAACAGTAGCCTGTCTTTTTCACCTGGGTAGCTTACATTTATTTAGTATCTATAGGCCTATTTTATTGATTAATTTAAACCTTAAACAACAACACTAAATTATATAATTAATTAATAATTAATATTAATAATAATAATACATTAATTATTATTGAATAAATAATAGTAATAAAATAATAATTTGTACCTACTTCTTCATAAATTATTATTTAAAGAAGAAGAATCAGGAGGAGAAAAGTTTTATTCTGTCACGAAACTGCTGCTATTCCTCTGCTGTAGTCGCTTCAGTGATGCTCGCGCGCATCAAAGCTCAGCTGATCGTCATCGGATTTGAAGTAACGGCTCCTCTCTCATCAAAGCTTCCGCCGTTTGTTCGGCTCTCCTTTACAAGGTTTGTAAACTCGCCAAATAAATATAAATACAGAGTCTACTCACTATATATTCAAACACACATATATAAACTAAATGTATTATACATTACTACTTTTTTACCACTCGTGTATTGCACAGTATCTGGTATGAAGGTTTTAGCCGCAATGCTAACTACGTTGATCTAACGTAAGTTAATGAACAAATGGAAATTATTGACTTATTGTCTTAGATTGATTTAGTCATTCAATTCAACATATTCTGTAAAACTGTGTCTTCAAATTGCTGATATAGCCTAACTAATGTAACTGATTCCTGCTGTCATTGGCGTTTGTTATGAATTACAAAAGCAGGTTAATATAGTTTGGTCTGTTTTTGTTTAGCCTAATTTTACTTACTACAGGTGCCCTCATTCTCTCAAATACCATTTTAAAGCCATTTACTGGTCAATAAATATTATGTTGTGAATAATCAGCTTTGTTCTTTTGTTTCCCCACAACCAATATTTCTAAAATAATCTAAAAAATTTTTTTTTTTTTTTTATCTTTTATTTGTATAGCGCTTTTCACAATACAGATTGTATCAAAGCAGCTTCACAGTATTCAATTTAAATAATACAACAAAGTTTGTTTCAAGAGGAATTTATTGATTGATAAAATTAAATTAAATATCCCCAAAATATCCCCAACTGAGCAAGCCAAAGGCAACAGTGGCAAGGAACCGAAAAACTCCATCAAGTGACCTAATGGTGTCCTAAAACTCCATCAGGTGACCTAATGGAGAAAAAAAACCTTGGGAGAACCCAGGCTCAGTCGGGGGCCAGATCTCCTCTGGCATTTATGAGCTAGAGGCCGGATTGTAGTTTGAACTGTGGGATTATATGAATGCCTGCTGAAGAGATGCGACTTTAATCTAGTTTTAAACTGGGAGAGCGAGTCTGAGCAACGAACAGTATCAGGAAGACTATTCCAGAGTTTTGGAGCCAAATGTGAAAATGCTCTCCCTCCTTTGGTGGTTCTGAATATCCTAGGTATGACCAAAAGCCTTGAATTTAGTGATCTTAAAGAGCGCGATGGATTATAGGGCGATAGAAGATCCGTTAAATAGACTGGAGCTAAGCCGTTTAGGGCTTTATAAGTCAGTAGCAATACCTTGTAATTAATACGGAACTTTATAGGTAACCAATGCAGTGATGTTAAAATCGGTGTTATATGATCATATTTTCTTGATCTCGTAAGAACTCTAGCGGCGGCATTTTGGACTAACTGTAGCTTGTTTATTGAGGATGCAGGACAACCAGCTAATAAGGCATTACAGTAATCCAGTCTCGAGGTCATGAATGCATGAACTAACTTTTCTGCATCAGAAACTGATAGCATATTACGTAGCTTAGCAATGTTTCTAAGGTGGAAAAAGGCTGTTTTTGTAACATATGAAATATGATTTTCAAAAGACAGGTTGCAATCGAGTATAACACCCAGGTCTTTTACTGTAGCGGATAAAGTAACAGGACATCCTATGATGTTAAAGTTGTATTGTGCGAGGTTTTGGGGGCGGTTTTTTGAACCGATAAGTATTACCTCTGTCTTGTCTGGATTTAATAAAAGAAAATTACGCGTCATCCAAACATTTCAGAGGCAACATTGAATTACAGTAAGTTACCTGCACCACATGCAAGTTCTTTATTACTATGAACTTTCTCTGTGCGAAATTGTGTTGTTTTTATACAAAATTGAATTGTATTGATCTGCTTTCGGGTTCCACAGACAGAAAGGCAAACAGGTTTGGAACGTCACAAGGCTGAGGAAATTATTTACATTTCACAACTATCACTTTAATAACATTACTAACAGTAAATTTTGTACTTTGCAGGGATCTCGGTAAGCTGAAATACAAGTTTGATCAAGATTAAAAATCCTCCTGTAGACCTGAAAATCACTGAAGTGCCTGGACCATCCACCAGAAAAGATGAAAAACAAACAGAAAATGAAGCTGATGCACCTTTTCACTTTTCTAACTCGTTAAGTACCTCTCGTGTCCCTTGTTAAGATTTTATAATTGATTGCATTATATGTTGCAGCGAGTAAAGGTGCATCACATTTGTGAATTTCGTGAAATTACTCAGGCAAAAAGGTCCATTGACTATTGTCAGCAGTGTAGCGATGTAATGTATGAAGCACCACACAAAATTGCTGATCGTGTGGATTCTTATTGAAATGACTGAATTCACCAGTGAACATTCACAGAACAACAGATCATTTTACTGCACCTTAACTCTGGAAAAATGGAAAATGTTTTCTGCTTGTTGCTTGAAGCGTCTACTTCTACTTCCTCTATCTTGTTTCTAGATAGTCAGACTTAACAAGTGGACTGAAACACATGTTTTAAAATTAAGTGAAGATGGACATTTTTAATTAGTCATTTTTTTCATTTTTTACATTGATTTATTACTTGGAACATGTTTTTTCCATGAATTTTGTTGAGATGTCTTTTCTTGTGTAGCCTATTGTATACACATGGTTGATTATTCATGTTACTTATTATACAATTTTTTTGTGTGTGCATGTATTCATTGATATTAATCTATTACTAGCTTTTTTTTCCAAGTGCATGGAAGTGTATGTATTAAAATGGATCTAAAATATGTAATAAACAATTCTTATTTTGTATTTGGTTCAGTTTGTTTATTATAATAGAAGTTAATGGTGGTAACCATAGTAACAACATGAAATTAATTTAATACAAATAAAATAAAATTGAAATTTGGTTCCTGGAGGCACCCACAGTGGTTCCACACAGTGCCTTATATAAGAGTTCCTCAGGAAACTTGTATGGTTCCTCAGGGAACCGCCCCTTTTTAAAGGGTGCCTAGAGGATCTACAGACGGTTCCGCCGGTGTAGCAAAGTGAAGAACCCCAAAAGGTTCCTCCAGGCACCTTTTATTTTTACAGTGTGGGGTGCGTTTCCCGTATAACGACGTAACTCGCTGCTTTACTAGCCTACCATAGTAGGCTACACTGTAAAAATTAAAGGTGCCTTGAGGAACCTTTTGGGGTTCTTCACTTTGCCACACCGGCGGAACCGTCTGTAGATCCTCTAGGCACCCTTTAAAAAGTGGTGGTTCTCTGAAGAACCACAAAAGTTTCCTGAGGAACTCTTATATTAGGCACTGTGTGGAACCACTTTGGGTGCCTCCAGGAACCAAATTTCATTTTTATTTATTTATTTAATTTCATGTTGTTACTATGGTTACCTTTGACTTCTATTATAATACACAAATTGAACCAAATACAAAATAAGAATTGTTTATTACATATTTTATATTCATTTTTATACATACACTTCTATGCACATGGGAAAAAAAGCTAACTATAGATTAATATCAATGAATACACAAAAAAATTGTATAATACATAAGCAACATGAATAATCAACCATGTATATACAATAGGCTATACAAGAAAAAACATTTCAACAAAATGCATGGAAACACATGTTCCATGTAATAAATCAATGTAAAAAAAAATACATTTTGACTAATTAAAAATGTCCATCTTCACTTAACTTTAAAACATTTGTGTTTCAGTCCACTTGTTAAGTCTGACATCACTGTTTCCAAGTCCAAAAGCTCTATCAGATGCCAAAAACAAACAAACAGTGCTAATATGCACTCATTGTGCTGTAATATTCCTGAAAATTATGATCCTAACCTTTATCTCTATTCCGAAATCTCAGATGGTTAGTTATTCAGCTATTTTGAATCATGAAATATTGAAGTCTGGGATGCCGTGAGACTGGAGACTGTAATGTACACTATGGCTTTTGAAAAGCTTAAATGTGTGACTTGAATCAACAGTGTTCATAAATGGTTGTTGAGTATTCTCATGAAACAAGATAGAGGAAGTAGAGGCTTCGACCCGGAAACAGTATTAAGGTGCAGTAAAATGATCTGTTGTTCTGTGAATGTTCACTGGTGAATTCCAGTCATTTCAATAAGAATCCACACGATCAACAATTTCGTTTGTGGTCAAAAATGTCACTATGGGACCAAGTTGGTCACTAGAATTTGCTAGATTTGACCAATAGAAAGCTGCTTGAAAGTGACTCCTGTGTGAGCTGTGCTTTATACATTTCATCGCTACACTGCTGACAATGGTCAATGGACTTTTTTGCCTGTGTAATTTCACGAAATTCAAAAATGTGACCGCACCTTTACTTGCTGCAACATAAAATGCAATCAATAATAAAATCTTCACAAGGGACATGTGAGGTACTTAATAAGTTAGAAAAGTGAAAAGGAGCATCAGCTTAATTTTCCGTTTGTTTTTCCTCTTTTCTGGTGGATGGTCCAGGCACTTCAGTGATTTTCAGGCCTACAGGAGGATTTTTATTCTTGTTCAAACTTGTATTTCAGCTTACATAGATCCATGCAAAGTACAAAATGTACTGTTAGTAAGGTTATTAAAATGATAGTTGTGAAATTTTAATAATTTCCTCAGCCTTGTGATGTTCCAAACCTGTTTGACTTTCTGTCTGTGGAACCCAAAAGCAGATCTCAGGCATAATGGAACCCCTGTCACCGTTCGCTTTCACTGCATGAAACAAGCAGAGAAAAAAATGTGTAAATCATTCATTAAACCATTCTTTTGTACACTTGTCTAGTTCAATTCAATGCAACAATTTATGTAAAAATGGTTAAGCTCCAAAAATGTCAGAGAAAAGATCCTAAAAATAATCAATGACTTCACAACTCTTATGGGTTGTGTTGTAAGTCTTTTGAAGCCATATAATAGCTTTTTATAGTGATAATAATAATATAAAATAATAGTGATATTATTTTTAACATGAATGAGATTTGAGAGCATGAGGGAAGATTTTCAGAGAATAACTGATTAAAAAACACAAGTACACAGTCAAACAATACAATTTCACACAGAAAAGTTCATAGTAATAAAGCATGTGGTGCAGGTAACTTACTGTAATTCAATGTTGCCACTGAAATGTTCAGGGGTGCGTTCTCCGAAACTACCTTAACGCTACGTCGTTCTTAAGTTGTACCTTAAGAAGTACCTTATCGTTAACACGTGGTTTCCGAAACCTTCTTAGTTAAGTATACCTTCTGTAAGTCATACGTTCGTAAGGTTGGTCTGGAGCGCTCTTAGCTATACCTTATCGCTGCTGACGGTTCATACCGCTAGTGGCCACCACTACGCAAAAAGCTTTTTTACATCGCAGTTTAATTACACATAGAAAATGTTATATGAACATTTAATATAAAATCTGATTTAGTATTAAAATTACATTTTTACTTTACTTAAAAAATGTACACATAAAATACTTATGTTGTTATAGCCTACACCCAGTGTATGGAAGTGTTTTCATTAATAAAGTTTCCATACACTAATGGTTGTTAGCTTTTTTTAATTAGGCTACTATCCTAAGGCACATCAGCTGGCGAACCATTTGACAGAAAAGGCTTAGGAGTCTACATAAAGAAAGATGAGTTTACACAAACTTTATAGCTATGGCAGCGAGACAGCGAGTACTTGTTTTAAATCAAAGACGGCGCCGTCCGCGGAGCCAGTTAGTGTATGTCAACTACATGGCTGGTGGATAATCAGCATATACGTTGTGGAGAACATTAACACACTTATGGCCGTGAGGGTTTGGGATTGCACACTTGCTAAATTATAAACACATACTCATATTTATTTCTGCATGTACATATTTCAATGAGCCCCGATAAATGCAGTTTGTACTATTTCTAAAACGCTTCTTTATAAAGAACATTGTTTTCTCAATACTTCTTTACCTATACCGCTGTGAAGGAAAGAGCGCACAATCGATCATCGAGGCATCGATATCAACCTATTCAGCGCCTCCACCATGGACAGCACCTGCTAAGGTCGAACTTAAGAAGGTTTACCTTAAGCAACATCCTAAGGTATAGTTCGGAGAACACACGTAGGAAAGGTATACCTGTAGTTAAGGTGTACCTTTTGAGTCTTCGTAGCGCGCTAAGAGACAACGTTATCGGAGAACGCACCCCAGATTATTTTAGAAATGTACTGGTTGTTCTGGGGAAACAAAAGAACAAAGCTGATTATTCACAACATAATATTTATTGACCAGTAAATGGCTTTAAAATGGTATTTGAGAGAATGAGGGCACCTGTAGTAGGCTAAGTAAAGTTAGGCTAAACAAATACACACCAAACTATATTAACCTGCTTTTGTTATTCATAACAAACCTCAATGAGGCAGGAATCAGCTAAATTAGTTAACTTAGGCTATATCAGCAATTTGAAGACACAGTTGTACAGAATATGTTGAATTGAATGACTAAATCAATCTAAGACAATAATTTCCATTTGTTCATTAGATCAACGTAGTTAGCATCGCGGCTAAAACCTTATACCAGATACTGTGCAATAAACGAGTGGTAAACACTGTAAAAACGTAGTAATGTATAATAAATTAAGTTTGTATATGTGTGTGTTTGAATATATAGTGAGTAGACTCTGTATTTATATTTATTTGGCGAGTTTACAAACCTTGTAACGGAGAGCCGAACAAACAGCGGAAGCTTTGATGAGAGGAGCCGTTACTTTCCTGACGTCGATCAGCTGAGCTTTGTTGCGCGCGCAGCGCGACTTGCGAGCATCACTGAAGCGACGACAGCTGAGGAATAGCAGCAGTTTCGTGACAGAATAAAACTTTTCTCCTGGTTCTTCTTCTTCATATTATTAATATTATTATTAGTGTTGTTGTTTAAGGCTTAAATTAATCAATAAAATAGGCCTATGCTAAACAATGTAAGCTACCCAGGTGAAAAAGACGTAGGCTACTGTTAAATGTATTAAAAATGCATTAAAGTATATTTGTATTGTAGGCCTACTGAATCAAACTTAAGTAGCCTATAATAATAATAATAATAATAATAATAATAGGATAATAATAATCTTATTCTGGCCTCACTGAACCATTGGGTTACTCCAGATGCTGGCTTTAACATAAGAGATCATCCAGGAACCACTTAAATTTTAAAAGATCTTCCAATAACCCTTTTATCGCATTCAAGTTCCTCTATTTTCCCCCAAAGCACTTCGAGGTCTCATGGTAATGAAAAGGTGACTCCAGAACCTCTGAACTAAATACAAAGTGCTTAAAGGATCCCATAAGTTCCAGCAAGAACCTCAAAGATTGCCAATGCTCCTCCAGTAACCCTACTAGGAGAAAGAGCTTTGAGGCACTTAAATTATTTTGAAGTTCCTTGAGTATCCGACAGGATATTTGAGGCTCCTTTAGTTTTTACAGTGTACAATGCATTGTTGAAGATATCAACTAGTCACGACTGTTTCCCGAAACCGTATTGTTGCAAATTGGTCGTTGGTCCAATTTGCAACAATACGGTTTCAATTTTACAAAAATTGCTAACAAGCTAACAATTTTACGTTCTGGGAACGTTAGTTTTTGGTTCCCAGAACGTTCCCTATTGGTTAGCCAGGAAAGTTTTCTTTACGTTAATAGAACGTTCCCTATAGGTTAGGGGAACGTTCCCGGAAGGTTCTCGGAACGTTCCCGGAAGGTTCTCCTAACGTCTACACATCCTGATATGCCTGTACACAAATTATAGGTCTACAAACAACATAATCTACATTGTTTATTGTTCAAACACTTAAAAATCCTATGAATATATTATTACAATAAATTGAATTTACAGAAACTATCATTAATAAGTAAATCAATCAGTTTGTATTAAATAAATAAATCAGCACACAATCCATGTTTTTGTTGATTCATTGTTTAATTATCAACCTAAAATAAGTCATCAAAAACAGCGTTAGCAAAATGTATTCAGGAACAGTAATTTACATTTAATATTTCAAACATGAAAATATTTCAATAAATAAAACTGCACAAACATTTTAATTAAAACTATCTTTTTGCAAACTGTAGCCTATAACTTAGAACAAAATTGAAAAAGTCTTCATTTATATACAATATACATGAATGTGCCAATCTTCACTCCGCTCAAAACATTTAAACTCACAAAACCATCTGCAAATTTCACAAGAAAATAAAAAGACAACGCGTTACATGTACACACAATCCCATGCCAAAAATTCAAGCCCTGTAATGGCATTAATATTCATCCTGAGCAAATGAAAAGAGTGAGGTGGGATTGTGTGTCACAAGCTGTAGGAGATATGAGAGCACGAGTGCTGCTGGTATCGTGTAATTATTCAGATATTTCAGCATCAATGTGTATAGAAAAATGTATATATTTGAAAACACTACATTGCATTTATTTATATTGCACTATTTATTATTTCAGACTACAAATCAAAAAAGGAATGTTTTATATAGGGGTAAGGATACCCATTAAGCCTATGTACCCTTTAAGCCCACTTTCAACTCTGAAGTCAAATAAAAAACAGAGAAAATAATATTCAAGTCTAGTGAACTCTGACCTGCGAATTCGCTCTACATATAACGTATAAGTCTCACCTCCAATGAAGAATTTGAAAACCTGTAACTGCTGTGTTGTTTATGAGAGAGAAAGAGAAAAAAAGTTTGAAACTACTATCAATTTTTTTTTTTTATCTGTGACTTTACACCTACAAATTCCACTGTCACAAGTGCTCAGTTTTGCTATAATAATGCCCTCACAGAACATGGTAATAATCAGCCATCCATGCAAAAGCAAAGGTCGGTGTAGTTTACAGGTACATCTGTCCAGGCCAACATCTGATGCCTTGATGCCTTCCGCTGGGATCCCAGAAAACCTAAAAAAAAAATATATATATATTACAGTTCAAAATCTATCATACATACATCTCATCTGGTATCACAAATTATCATTCCAAGTTCACTTTAAGATATGCTCAATATTAGGGCTGCACAATATTGAAAAATTTAGAGTTTATTTAGAGATATCAGCCGTATGGTTTAGTGCAGGCGCTAACGGCTCCAGGTTTGTATCTCGTAAATTACCCCACTAATAATGCCCAGAATGGCACCAAACTTCTACAGTAGTACAAATAGGTTCTGTACTCATTAAACCAGGCATTGGAAAGTTTGTAAGTACATCAGGAGTTTATTTAAATAACATTTGCCTGATGGCGAATGCTACTGCGGATGTTGATGTCACTTGATGAGTACAGAACCCATTTGTACTTCTGTACTACTCATTTTCCCCGACATAGAGCAGATCGGCACACAACAAAAACTGCTGTTCGGATGTTCCCTTTTCTGATATTTTAGCATTCGTGACATTTTAATTAAAACAGAAATAAGAATTTTAGTGTAATAAGCGAAAATTAACATAAACCGAGATCACCTACCGCTGCAGATGTGTACAGAAGTGAAAAGCAGAAATGCTTAGACCTCTTTCCGGTTCGACCGCTGGGCGCTCCGCATAACCCCTATTGGGGGGATTTTGTAGAGGAGTGAACCTGCATAGAAAATTACAATAGATAACAAGCATAGATAAATACAATAGAAGAAAAACACAGTTGAAATAAGCAGTGCATTATGTTTTTCAGTTAAATCTGAAAACATCAGGTACAGAAATTGAATTATCAAAATGTAAAATAAGTCTTCACTGTAAAAATAAAATAACTATAAATTAATTAAATGTATCTTTGCTAAAGCTACAAGTCATTTTCTCTTTTGATGTTTGATCACCATTGGCGACACAAACAGCTGCGGGTACGTTAGGCTACTGTCCCTTTAAGACGAATGCGCAGACCTAATATAAATGACACGCATCTGTTTTCTTTCTGTTTAAAACACACAAGACTGTTTACGAGGAAACTCGCCAAGATGGGCATTTTGACAAGATGGGCTAAACTTACCTTCTTCATCTACTGACTATGGATGGCATCAAGGTCTTGTCCTGAAGAATCACAGGGCCAAACAATAGGGATTATATCTCATCTGGTAACAAGAGCAAAGCCATAACTTTAAGAACTCTAATGATATATTTACCCCCTGATATTGCATTGGGGATATCAATTCAAACATTTTTAAAGGCTAAGAGTATGAGCCACAGCTGCCCAAGATATCTGTGAAAAATAACTGCCTAAAGTTGTCGACCCCCTGAACCACATTCAGCATTTAAAAGTACAAAGAATTTCAGTATTGATCAATAAAAAAAAAACATACAAATACATAAATACCTTTGAGTTGGACAGTATGGTGTCAGTCTCATTGGCCAACATAATTCAAAACAGACCTAAAGAAATAAAATAAAATATACTAATGATCAGGATATCATGTTATCATAATAGTTAAATGAATTATTATTATAACTATGACCATTATAATATTGTATTAGTCGCCTATTATTTAGCTGATTATTTAGCCTACAGGCTTCTCAAGGACAATCTCACTGAAAAACCCTGGGGTTAATGATTTTAAAATGTGAGACTTATTTCAAAAGCATAAATCTTACAGACCCCAAACCTTTGAACAGTAGTGCACTGTATGTTTGAGGTGGTTTTGCTTACTAGTCATATGGTTCATAGCCATGGAGATTGTCTTGGACAGGGGGTGCAGCAGGCCATCACAGCATGATGATCTAGGAACATAACAAGCTATTTGTCACAGAGCCAATAATATTACATGGGATTGGTTTAATAAAAGGAACCAAGCTAGAACAGAGGTGAAATGCAGAAAAGATAAATATATAAAAATCTTAAGATAATATATTGTGAAATAAATGCATATGGAATTATTATCATGATTAAACAATAACTCACCCCTTGTTGTAGAGGATTTTTTTTTCTCTCTCGCTATTCTGAAATCACATTTTAGCAATATTGGTAAGTGACGTCACTGATTAAGTTAACAATACAGTGCATTCTTTTAGGTTAAATAAATTAGCTTACTTCCAATCACCCATTGACAAATTACCAGCAAAACTATAAAAAAAACTGTTATCTACACTAAATATGTGTTTAAAAACCCAAACTTTCATAAATAAGACCTTAACTTAACGTAACTTAGGCCTAACGTTCTCCTCTGAAACCGGTTAGCTTAGATGCTAACGGACTTTTTCAAAGACACAAAACCATTTCTTTAAAGTAAATATTCAACAGAAGCGTGTCAATTACACGTAAGAAATGTGTCAGGGACGTTTGTGTGTATTATTTGTGAGATTTTGTTGACTAAACTTACCTGAAAGCAGTGAAACCAACAGCGACAGACGGGAGTTTTGTTGTTTGTCAGTTGTTGATGACGTTTCTGGTTTCCATCTGCCCTTGCGCAGCTCACGTGCGCGCTCCAGTGTTTGATTAAGCGCATGCGCAACTTCAAAGTCACGCAGCATTTAAATAAACATATAGAATTTAAAATGTATAACATAATTTAAAATATCATTAATAAAAAGTTATTGCGAATAGATCTGAACGTTGTTGGTTATCTTATAACCTTAGGGGACCGTACTGACGACGTTGTCAGTTGGTAATCTGCCTGTTAAGTGATATTAAAATAATAACCTGCAGAGAACGTTCCCAGAACGTTCTCTTTAGGTTATACAAATAAAACCTAAAAATAATTAACTAAAAAAGACTGCCTACCAATGAGCAAAGTTATTGATTACTTAGGCATTATCTACTGCCTGATAATGGTCATGTAATTAAGCATTTGATAAATGGTGTTAAAGCACAAAACATTGCAAACCATTCAATTGGTTTAAGAAAAATAGAACCTAAAAATAACTTACAGGGAATGTTCTCTTTAGGTTATAAATTAAACCTAAAAATAACCTACAGGGAACGTTCTGGGAACGTTCCCTTAAAGTTATAAAACTTGGTTGGACGTCACCACGACAGACCGGTACATCGACCGCATTACTGCAGAAGCTGCACCGATCCGTCTGTCAATCTCCCGTTCCATCCTTCCTTCACTCGCGAACAAGACCCCAAGATACTTAAACTCCTCCACTTGAGGCAGGAACTGAACCAACCTGAAGTGGGCAAAGCACCCTTTTCCGACTGAGGACCATGGTCTCGGATTTGGAGGTTATAAAAAGTTATAAAATTAGAACTTAAAAATAACCTGCAGAGAACGTTCCCAGAACGTTCTCTTTAGGTTATAAAATTAAACCTAAAAAATAACCTACAGGGAACGTTCTGGGAACGTTCTCTTAAAGTTATGCAGATAGAACCAAAAATAACCTACAGGGAACGTTCCCAGAACGTTCTCTTTAGGTTATAAAATTAAACCTAAAAATAACCTACAGGGAACGTTCTGGGAACGTTCCCTTAAAGTTATAAAAATAGATCCCAAAAATAACCTACAGGGAATGTTCCCAGAACGTTCTCTTTAGGTTATAAATTTAAACCTAAAAAAAACCTACAGGGAACGTTCCCAGAACGTTCCCTTAATGTTATAAACATAGATCCTAAAAATAACCTACAGGGAACGTTCCCAGAACGTTCTTGTTTGGTTCCCAAAAAAATAACCAAATGGGAACCAAACGGGAACGTTAGGGGAACGTTCTGTGTTTGCTGGGATAAATCAGTTAGCAGAGAAATATCAGATTGCTAATATGGAATGTAGTGTGTCACCTGTATGGGGAGAGATTCCGAAATGGATTATTTCTGAGGTCAAAATTGATTTAGGAATATTAGATAAGAAACGGGAATGGGAGGAAATGGGTTTGATTAAGTAGCCTACCAAGTTAATAAATACATACAGGAAAGATTCTATGCAAGTATGCATATCTATACTGATGGATCTAAAGATCCAAGATCAGGGATTACAGGAATAGGAGTGTATATTCCAGAGTTTAAAATATCAATTACTAAACGATTAACATCCAAATTGTCAATTTATACTGTTGAAATGGTCGCTATTATAATAGGATTAACATGGGAGGAGGTAAAGCCAGACAGAGTAGTCATATGCTCTGACTCCGCTTCTGTTTTAACATCACTGTTTACTCCTTGTACTTCTAGAGAAGATCTGATGTGCGAAATATTTTCATTATTATGGAGAATACAAAGGATAGGAGTAGAAGTTGGATTCTGCTGGGTGCCAGCGCATGCAGGAGTAGCTGGTAATGAATCTGCTGATGAATTAGCAAAAAATGCTTTAAAAAGGGAAGAAATAGATTTTAATGTTCCATTAAGTAAATGTGAAATCAAATCTATTATTAAGGAAAATATTATTAAAGAGTGGCAGGAAAACTGGAATACAGATAATAAGGGGCGGCATTTATATAATATAAAAAAAATGGTAAGTAAGAAATGTAGAAATGGTAGAAATAGGAAAGAAGAGGTTATAATGACTAGGATGAGACTTGGACACTCAAGACTGAACGCATCACTCTTTATAATTGGAGTTCATGAGACACTGGTTTATGTGAGAATTGTGGGGAGAAAGAAACAGTGGAGCATGTGATATATGATTGTAAAAGGTATGATGAGGAAAGGCAGAAGTTGATATCATATTTAAACGAAGGAGGGAAGGTTAATAATGATTTGGCATATTTGGTATGATTTTAATAGAGATAGAGTAGGATACAGAATGTTAATAGTGTTACGTCCAAGGACGTATTCATTGTGTGTTTGTAACATATCAAGAGAGTTATGTGCATATGTGTTTTTCTCTCTTTCTCTCTTTTTGTCTTTCCTTAATAGGATTAAGGGCTTCCACCTGTGCTCATCTACTCGTGAGCGCTGTTTGCGCACTGATTGGTGCATGTCCGCAGAAATCCAAAATAAAGCAGCAGAGTGAGAGCAGAGGAGGGAGAGACATCGCGGCGTTTGGGGTTGTTCTGCTCTCCAAGTCCAGACGAGCGGGTTGCGCTCTAGGGTGTATGTTCACAGTGTGTGTGAGAACGTGCCTTTGTAGCTTTTGTTATTTATGATCAGTTAAGATTGTATGGGTAACGTAGGGTGGAGGATACCCATTACTTTTCTCCTGTTTATGGATTAGTTAGGGAGTGAGGGAAGTTATATGTTTTTTCTTTTCTTTTTTTTCCTGTTTGGTTTAGGTAAGTTAATGTTACCTTTTTTTTTTAGGTAGAGGTATATTTATGGTAATACTTTTGTTTGGATTTATTTGGAATATGTTTCTTTATATTATTATTTGATCACTCCTGCTGAGGTCAAACAAATAAAAGGCAGACACGCCAGTTGAAATTGAAACTTTGTTTGGTTTATGGAGACTGGAGAGCTGGAGAACCTCAAGGTCTCTCCACTGTTTTGTTCGTCGTTCCCTTTTAACCCCTAGATTGAGGGGAAGACGTAACAATAGAATACATATATAATACAGGATTAAGTGAAAGGATTTAATATAAAATAAGGATGCTTTGGTTTATTCCAGATTTCATAGGCCGGTCTGGAGGAGCTGAACACGCAGCGCCAGATTGGATATGGGAGATGGAATGAGATGAGCATCAAATAATTATATATAAGGATTGATATGTGAGGAAGAGGCAACTGAGAGTGAAAAAGGAAAAAAGAAAAGGAAAAAGGTAAAAAGGAAAAACTGATCATAAGAAATCATGACTGCATAACAGCAAAGGTAGGTGGCGGTATGCACTGAGAATGCAATGCGCCAAAAAACGAAAGAAGAAGTTGTTCTTTGTTGAGTCTCGTTATGATGGTGGGTGAATTTTCCCCATGATTCTTATATGTATTCTTAGGATTATTGATTAAAGACTTTTGATTGAGCTATTCGTCTTTGTGCACTTACTTACACAGCGACTCGTGACAGTGCACAATAAAGTTCAAGTACAAGTCCACATTTGCTTGCAGAGTATATGGTTTAAACAAAGTAATAATTACATGCTTGATGCAAAAATATACAAAATCAAAAAGGCTACTGTTAAACATCAAATGTCAGTGTGCATCTAAAGAAGAAAAGCATAAGGTTATTCTAACAGTTCAGTCAGGAGCTCAGAGAGGTTTCATTTTGACAGTATCACCAGGAAACACCTGCATATTTGTGGGAAGAATCTATCCGGTCTGTTAAAAATATATTACATAAACAGTCACAGTTAGCCATTTCAGTTTCAATTTTAATTGTGATATTTAGTTCAGCAAATACAATATAAAGATTGGATTTTAAATCCCAACAGCTCTAAGATTATTAACAGAACAATCTCATTTACTCCAACTAAACTGTGTGTCTGTCTCATATTTTGTTTCTTTTTTGAATGGGCTTTTTTGAGTTTTACTTACTCCCAAAAGTTTATATATATATATATATATATATATATATATATATATATATATATATATTGGTCAATGTAAATACATTTGACAAATCAATTGGATAAACAGTAATTTAAGTTTACGAAATAAACCAATCAAAATTATTACAGTGTAATAGTGTAATTGTGAATGGAGATGCAAAGGTTTTAGTGAAAGTGAAAAGGTTATATAGCAGGAAAATAATAATGATGGCATATTAGGGAAAGAGTTATCGAAACACACACACTCAATATGATAATATTCAGGAGTCATGACATGCAGTAAATTCAACGGAGATGTGCTGCAGAGTGCTGTACAAAAAGGTGTATCTCCATAGATCATGTCATATTGAGGTTTGCCCCTTAACATTGTTGTACAAGATGTAGAACATTTGGAGTCAAACTGTATTATAAAGCCCTTCTTCATTTCTTTTTTATTTGAAAAAAAAAAAAAAAAAAATGGTAAGAAAAGCAGAAATGTTAAAGATCTCTTTATTTATTTCTGTTCTATTTCAGAATGTATATATCTTTTAGGATATATAACTAATTGAACTGTGATGCCAGTTGGTGTACATGGTCAAGTAATAAAAAAAAATGAAAAAAATGAAAAAATAAAAATAATACCTTTTTCATTTTCTTGTAGATTCTCTGTGTGAAGCGTTAAGGTGAAACATGATGATGAAAAAGAGAAACACATTATGGATAAAGTGATCATTAATTTACAGATTTTTCTGACATTTTTGTTGTGAACTAAAATACTGTGCCCCACCCCCGTATACACAGAGTGACAGTCCATAACAAAAACAGACCTCTCACAAGAAAGCTTTTCATCAGATCCTGGTGTTTAAGTTCCAGTCTATATTTTGAGTCTGCTTGAAGAGTGTGGTTTAAAAAAAGTTAATATTATTTTTGATTCTAAATATATAAAATAACAAGGTTATTGTTGGAAACCAAATGGAAATGAGCCTCTAGAGAAGAAAAGCATAATGTTATTTTAACAATTGGATTCACTATAGTGATAATTCATTTACAGATGCTTCTGATATTTTTGTATTTGACTGAAATACTGTGCCCCCGTCATACACAGAGAGACAGTCCTTCACAAAACAGACCTCTCACAAGAGAGCTATTCAGTCAGATCCTGGTATCAGAAAATAAACATTTATCTTTAAGATAAGCGATCATTAAATTTTCATATGCCAATGCCACTATTTATTAATATACCAGAAAGAGCTAGTTTGAGTGTTTATATTAAAATGTGGGTATAACTTAAAAATTAAAACTTGAGATTTTTTAAATAATAATCTAAAATGACGCTGTAAGATTTGCGGTCCCAATATGCCTCATTTCAATGACCCAGTGCTGAGGGAAAAAGTTATCTCATCTCACTTTATTGGCACTTTTGTCTGAGTAAGAATATGAGGCGAGTTACACAGAGTTAACCAATAAGAGTATACCTTCCATCATATAGGAATACATTGAATAACAAGTCCATATATGGTCAGTTTCTGGCTACCACAAGCACATCTGCAGCCAAGAGGACCCTATACTGTGTTAGAATAGGGAGAATAGGAGACCATTCCTCATCCTAACCTAGAGGTCCACATAATGAGGAACAGATGTTGCCAGTGCCTTCTTAGAGAACAAAGAAATCCTTCTGTCATATTCTACCGTCCTAGAAATCTTTCAGACGCCATAAAACAATTATACACTAATTTGTCGAGGACTGTTTTAAGAGGTCATTGTTAATTGTAAGGGGTTTATGAAATGAAATGTTTCACTGTGGCCACTCCATGCACAGTGATGCATGCCACCTCAAATTCTCCTCATGCAACAGGCTTTACAACAACCTCTTGATGGACTCAGCACATTTTAAATAAAGCTATAAGCATTTAAAATGTTTAAAGGCATATTTGAGATGTGCAATGCCATTATTATGCCATGAATTTATTTAAACTACACTGTAAAAAAAAAAAATGGAAAAAACTGTATTATTCTGGCAGCTGGGGCGCCTAAAAATTACCGTAAAATAACGGCAAAAAACAATCTCGTTAAAATACAGTAATTTTCCATAATTAAATAACAGATTGTATCTTTAATATTACATTAAATCTTATGTAATTATTGGGCTTTTTAACGTTTAAAAAAGACATATACACCTTTAAAACAATTAAATACTGTAAATTTAAGGTTTTATAAAATTATTTTATATAATAATGCTGTCTATTTACAGTAATTTTCTTTTAATATAGTTTTTCTGTGTAAAATAACAATCAAATTATGTATTAAAATGCACACAAGAACATAAATTCAAATGCAAATGTTGGTAGTAATTTTATAGTTTTAATTTTTATTTTGTACAGATCCAATTTCACAACTTTGACCAATCTCTAATTAAGTTCTTAATAATAGCAAATTTACAGTCAATTTCTTTTAAATTAACTAAATGTATGAGTACAGAATACCTGCACATTTACAGTATTAGTAATTGAACAAACACTAAACATCAAGATAAGTGATTGATAGGAAATAGAAGCTTAGTATATAATTTAGAACATGTAAAAATATCCACAATAAAAGGCAATTACCGTATACCTTTACAGTATATCTTATTTTAACATTTACAATTACATTTTATCCAAAGTGACTTACCAATTAAGATAATAATTAAAGATAATAAAAAGCAACAAGTGCAGTGACAAGTCCCAGTTAGTCTAGCACAGTACACATAGCACGTTTTTTTTTTTTTTTTTTTTTACAAAGATTTAGTTTGATTGGGTGAAGTGTTTACGAAAAAGATGGATCTTTAGCAGTTTCTTGAAAATGTGTTGAGTTGGGCAGGTCATTCCACCACCAGGAAACAGTCCAGGTAAATGTCAGTGAAAGTGGTTTTGTGTCTCTTTGGGATGATGGCACCACAAGGCGCCGTTCACTTGCAGAACACAAGCTTCTGAAGCAGTGAGTTTAGGCATAGGGCTACCTTTAAAGACAACTCTTGCTGCAGCATCTGGATCAGTTGCAGAAGTGTGACTGATACTGGAAGAGCTGCCAAGAGAGCATTACAATAGCCCAGTCTGGATAGAACAAGAGAGTTGTGTAGCTCCGATAAGAAGGGCCTGATCCTCCTAGGGCTGGACTGGTAATCTGGCATACCGGGCAAATGCCCGGTGGGCCGACGTGCTTTTTGGGCCGATAGCCTACATCTCATTTTTTTTTTTTTTTACGGCCCATAAAACTCATACATCGGCGGCCCATTCGTTTTGTTTTGTTTAATTGACGGCGCTGGGTTAGTGCCGGTGTGTAATGCATTGGTAAAAAAAAAAAGTAAGCGTTAGTTTTTTTTTTCCACTGACAGACCGGCCCATGAAACGCGTAGATCAGCGGCCCATTGGTTGTTTTCTTGATTGACACTGGGCTGGCCCAATCACATCTTTAAACACCTCCCCCTTTGGGCTTTGAGTGAGCGTGCAATGTCAGTGTGTATCTGTCAAAACAGTCTGAGACATGGAGAAGAAACGCAAGGAATGTGCAGAGAAATAGCGTGAAAAATAGATACAGGCCCTTCAAGCAGACGCTGTAAAATGTGTCAAAATATATGTTTTCTGCAGCAGCAGGACCTTCATCAGCTCCCGTGGCTGATGAGGAGGATAGTGAGGAGGATCAGGAGAGAGATGAGAAAGTGTAGAGTCCGCGGTAAGCAGAACTACGTTCAAAACACTTTGGCTATGAGTGTAGGAACCCATTACCCAGTTACGCATTATTTCCACATCTGCATAGTTGACGATTACAGAAATTTACTAGAAGTTTAAAGAGACGCGTTTTTATCCATGTTTTCCGCCAAAATAAAAGCTTGATGCAGTTTCCGTCAAAATAAAAGATCATGTGCTTATCTCTTTCAAGTTTAGAAATTAGTACAAAACTAATTATGAAAGTTTTCTTTATTTTTCAGTGCATTTGTTTTACAATATATGGCTATTAGGCTACTGTCATGAGATTAATATTATAATTATTATTATGTAGTAGTGTAATATAGACAGACACTGTTACTAAAAGAAGTTAGATTTTTTCTTTGTTTAATTTGCACACTGAATATGGGTTGGAGCTTTTAATTTCGAACCCTCAAACTGCACCAGATTGATGAATATAACATTAAAATGCACAACATTTTCTTAGGGGGAGCCTGCCCCCAAACCCCCCTTGAAGGACTGAGGTCCACCCACCACAGTTTTACCAAAAATCCTGTGAGAAACACTGGTATTGCTATGCCAATGCAGCTTATAGCTGGTTTTTTGGATGCATCACTGTGGAGTATAGTTCAATTGTATTAAAAAATTATTACAATTTTGTACTTATTTCATCTGTTAACTCTCACTCGTTTATACTCACTCATTACATGGCATTAGTGGTTTTAATGAATAGGAGTTGAACAAAAACATATTCAAGGGCGTGCAAAGATGGGTGGTGTTTATGATCATATGTAGTGGGCCAGTCTGGGCCAAAATGCCAGGGCCGATTTTCTGTCCCAGTCCAGCCCTGGATCCTCCTAATGATAAGGCAAATCAGCAGGATCACAGCAAGTATGTTTTGGCTGAAAGTTGAACCATAAGCAGTTCTGTCTTGGCAAGGCTGATGTAAAGGTGAAGGTCATTCATCCAGCAAGAATTTTCCATCAGGTAGGCTGAGCAACCGTCAGATCATCTGGCTGGAATAAAAGGTAGAGATATGTGTCATTAAGATAGTAGTGATAGGAAAAGTCATGTTTCTAAATGACAGAGCCTAGTTAAAAAAAAGAAAAAAAGAAAGAAAGATGGGTGGAATCTAACACAATCGTTATCTTGCTGTAGCAAATCCAAACCTTGTGCATACTTTTAGTGCAATCAAATGGAATCAGAAGACTGTTATGAACATATGGAATCAGAACCATTATGATTTTTATTTTTTAATGAATTCTTCCCATACCTTGTTTGCCATGATCATCTGCTTTCCACGTGACCTGAAATCACACACACACACACACACACACACACACACACACACACACACACACACACACACACACACACACACACACACACACACACACACACACACACACACACACACACACACAAGTTATTTTAAAACTCAGTATTAGATTTACACATGTCAGAATATGTTCCATTGGGACAATGCAAAAACTCAACTGACTATGATCTTGAAGCTGAGCTGGAAAGGCTAACAGTCATATTTTGAGCTGCCATGTGATTTTAGTTAAGTTACATTTATAGAAAGTAACGTTAAATGAATATGATTTACTGTGACCTAGCTGCATCAGTTACACCTAGGGGTTCATCATGTTTTATTTATTTTCTAGTCTTCCTGTTCTAGGCTTTCCTGTATCATTATCAACAAGTACGTTAAGTTACAGTATTTCGATTTCTTAACGGTCTTAATAAAGTTAGTCACGTCATTAACTATTACGAAATAAACAAAAGAAACACGGTAGGGGGGGGCATTGTTTTCACAAAAGGCAGAGGGGTTATCTGGCTTCGACCTCACGGGAGTGAGAACAGTAAAAGCCCAGGATGGGGGGTTTTAGAAGAACCACTGTATCTCTTAATTCCAGTTAGATCTGGTTTACACATACAGGGGGGGGGGGGGGGGTGAGTGGAAAATTACAGAAGAGGAAGACTTTGAAGAAGGAAGGTAGCCTATAAGAAGGCCGTCTGTTTTCTGTGTGATTAGGTTCTTGCTCCTATCACTGGGTAGCTGCGGTGATTTGTGTGACCAAGCCTCTTAAAGAGAATAAAACTTCTTCTCTTTAAATACAATTTGACTCTGAATGTTTCTTATGCCTTGATGCTGTTTGTTAATTATTGTTTTTGCCACAACACTCACTATAGCTGATGTCACATAGGCCTAATGGTCGCAGGACATTCCCTATTCCCTACTATTTGTGTATTTAGAAGACCCAGTCGAGTGGATAAGTATACTTTTTCCTTTTTATTCAGGAACAACACATAAAAAATATGTATTTAAATTATACAAGAATGGGATGCATCATAAGAAAAAAAAAATTCCAAAATCAATACGTAATATGTAAAAGTAATACGATTTTTCTCAAAACTATATTAATTGTTTTGAAAGCAGTGATCTGAGGTTGGAGAAGAACATTTATTCTAGATCTAACATCCATCATAACATCTATTTTTTTAAGAAAAAAGAAAAGAAAACACTTCACTGTAATGTCCATAGATACACACCCATTTGTGCAAACTTTGATCATATCATCATATCATCAAAGTTTGCATAAATCAAGCGTAGTGTCAGTTCTGGCAGGTCACGACACGTTAGTCAAGCTCACATCAGCTGACTGATACACGTCTACCTATAGGAATATGATGTCTATCACTGTATACATATACAAGCTCCTCAGTATTATCAACAGCTATCGCGTTTCTCAGGAGCTAGTTACCCTCCTCCATCCCCAGCTCCTCTTCCCCTTGAATCAGAATAAATTCTCGAATTATGTAGTACTTTAAAATCTTGAATTAATGATATCTGCAATACATTCATGTTTGTTCTGTTCTGTTTACCCTAAGGGGGGTTATTCCTGCTCTCTCTGCTCTTATCCGCAGGGAGTTCTGTCCCAGAACAGACCCATACAGCCAATGCTAATTGTCAATCATATTTGACTAGTGGTCCTGACAGAAATGCATGCATGGCCATTACAGTGAAGTTGTTTTTCTTTCTTTTTTTTTTCTTTTTTTTTAAATAGATGTTCTAGATGAATGTTAGATCTACAATAGATTTTCTTCTCTAAGATCAGATCCCTGCTTTCAAAACAATTAACACTCAATTGCACATGGAATGATTTCAGTAGTATTTAGTTATTTTTACAATCCCTTGGACACATTTCTCAAACCTTTCACATGAGCACAACATCAGTCTATGAGAGCTAAACTGGGGATCAATTGTCATTGCTTTGGCACAAAATGTGGGTATTCAATGACCACATCTTTAAAATTACATCAGTTCTTTTCTGACTTAGACACAAACATCACCAAAACTCTACATGCAAATTTATAAGTGAATTATAAACATCAGAGACTGAGAGTGCAGAAAACATAGTGTACTGCTACCCATTGTATTTTCTTAGGTCATTGTTTTATGAGTGACAAAGTTTGTTTGTTCGTTGTCAACCTTTATTAATGTTCTGGGAGAGTTGATCTGAGACCTGAATGAATTGTTTTGTCAGCTTTAGTGCATTTTGAATGTGATATTGACTGCTGTGCCAAGCTGGTTATGAGAACGTTAAGGATTTTGAGAAAAGTGTATTGAAAACTGTGTCCTAGCGATTGTTAAACAAACTGTAATATCTGGACAAGGGAGAGGAATATTGAGGGAGGACAGGAGTAGTCCAGGACAAGGGAGGAGAAGAGGAAGGGGAGAGGAGTAAGAATGTGTGATATTCTGCATCTTTATGTTGTTGTTTTTTTCTCACACATGCAGAACCAAAAAAACACATAATTGGATCTTCTGTGACGGTCTGTGAAAGAGCACAAACTACCAAGGGCATCGACACCCCCACCCCTGCAAGGCAATTTCAACTGAAGTTCTGTGTAGGGGACCCATCTGACCAGTGGCGTCCCTGAGCAATTATGTTACTTGCTATTTTTTCCAACTGTGCATTCTATAGAGTAATGACTCATTCACTTTTAGAAAGTATATTGCCAACAAAATTCATACATTCAACACTCAACCAAGAATGGTTGAAAGTACAGGTATGAGGAAAGTGAATTATAAAAAACAGTGGATTATATATTGTCTGTATGCTGAGAGAACTGAAACATGACAAGTAATGCAGTTTTTGTAATGTCATCAACTGTTAGTAATTTGATATTCAGTGCTATTATTAACTATATGTCCCAGGTGGATAGAAAATGGTGTTTTAACAGAATTATTAGATACTGAATCAGGTTTGCCTTGTTTTGATAGAGTTAGTGTATGTAGAAAAAGGTTTTTTTTTTTTCATTTTGAAATGCAGAGTTGCTATTTAATGTGTATTTAATGTACAAAATGTGGTCAAACACTTTGCAATTGTAAAAAAAAAAAAACTATGCAATGTAAGTAAAATAATCCATGGTATAGGATTGATAAGATATATATTTAATGTTTAATTGTTGCAGGCTTTGGTTTGAAAAGTAAACATTTTAACATTTCCAAGAATTGTTAGTCATAAACATGAACGTTTCACTTCAGCAGGTGTGAGGGGAAAAAGAGGAAGAAAGACAGACCCTGAATACACTACACTCTCGAATAGATCTAATTCTGACATTCTGAAATTCATTAGAGAGAACTTAGTCAAAGTAAACACTTGCCCACCACGTTTGCATAAAAGCAAAGCAAAATTACTTAGAGATTAAAATATTTTTCAGCAAATGTTTCAACCGGCATACTTTTGGATGGACCACAAAATGTAATTCAAGTAAATCTTAAGTATTAGTTGTAATGTAGACTACACATAAATCCATAATTGGATGTTGTTACAATTGAATACATTTATACATTTTACAGCATTGCAAATTGTTTTGAATTGTTTAGCTCATCAAGCTTAAGATATTGCGTGTAGATAAGTTTATTATAGTTTGGCTATTAATAAAACATTTCCTTGAGCGCTCAGAAGTTTGCAGCTGCTCCGTCTGCTTTGGTGATGCTCAATCCCCAGAGACAAAATATTCAAATACATACAACAACCGAAACTGAGAGAAACACATCTACATTGCAATAGTTCCTTAAACTAAAGCTTTTCTAGGAATATGTCATTGCAGTTTGATGAATCAGTCTTAATTTCAGAACAACTGAAAGAACAGAAATACATTTTTAAAAGACATCTTTTGGGGATGTGACACTCCTCAAAACCTTCCAATGATGTTAGAAAGCTTTACTTTATTAATCAGTTCATCTGAAATATAGAGGGGTAAATGACCTGACGTGCATATTTTTGTGTCCAAGTGCATTATTTCATTTTGAAATAATTTGATAAATGCATGGCATATATCACTTTATTCTATAAAACCCATTTAGTTTGAATGAATTCTTAGTACATTTAAATAATACATATTATTTTGTTTTGTTATCTTAAACCCCTAATGTGTCAAGTGCAACTGTCTGAACAAATGAACTGTTATAGGGAGTCAACTGAAAGCAAGTTGTAGAACTCAGTGCAGTTTTATTAATATCCAAAAACAAGATCAAACATAAAACAAAGGCATGGCATGAAACTCAAAACAATAGACATGGCGCTTACCACCAGTGGTTACACGAAACAATACTTGACAAAGACACATGGCAAACACGAGGGCTTAAATGCACACATGGATCCTTGTGGAAGAGTGAAAAGATTTGTAGATCTCTCTCAAATACTGGTAAAAATTGCTGATTTCAAGTATGGGCAGGTTGGTACACTTTCCATGTCAACTATGGTTGTACCCCGACATAAAAAAGAGAGAGAGAGAAAAATAAACACTTTGAAATGTTTTTTTTTAAAACTGAAGCTTGTTTAAACACATTGTTCATGACTCAAACATTTGCATTGCATCAGTTTTTGAAAAGATAAAAAAAATAAAAACTTTTTTGTAACCATATTTGTCAAATGACCCATACTGTATGTTTGCCCTCATGCTAAAGTCATAAAAAGATTTTTTTGACAGATTAAATAATTAAATTAAATGATTAAATTGATTTATGATTTAAACTTGATTAACTTGATTAAGATTAAATTATTTTTTACAGGAGTATGATTTTCAAGAAAATACAATTTCAGTATTTCTGTGTGTGACTTGCCCTTTATTGTAATTACATAATTAAATAAATTTAGCATTTCCCCATTTTTTTCAGTGTATGTATCTATATAATTAATACTCACACATTTTATGTTCTGAAGGACCTATCCCTGTAACATCTACTGAAACAGCAAGATAATGTTACTTGCCAAATAAAATATTTGAAGGAAAATAATCTAGATAACCTGAAAGAATAGACAAAATAAGACTTTATTGATGAGTGTGTGAAGACTGAGTGCATATTTGTCAATATCTTAAAAAATGTGTGAATAGAGGCAAATTATGTAGATTCAACATCAGAATAAGAAACGTTGGAGTCTTCGGAAAAAATCATCAGTGCTTCATCTGGAAAAAGTCAATAAGATCAATAATAATAATAAATAAAAAAATAAAAAACATTTTAGTAACATAATGCAATCCAAAGTGAAGCCGTTATGTATATAATTGAAACAGTATCTTATTTATCATATTTAAAATGCTCTGTAGTCAATTTAGTAATGTTTGGGTTACCTTGAAGAGACTAAGTACAGCGCTGTATGTCAGAGAAAAGAGGAATAGGAAGATGAATGAAGTGGCAGTGGACCAGAGACTTCTGAACTCATCCTCCTCCAGAACATCTTTATTACAGTTCAGAGCAAAGCCCTTCTCTGGCTCAGGCGGCTCCCCTGGAAAAGAAAACACATGTACATGGGGCATAAGGATAAGCACATTGTCCAGTACGTATATGCAAACATAAATCACACATCCTGAATTTAAAGTCCAATGAATCTTACTAGGCTTCTAGTTAGTGTATAATTAAGAGCATGTCGGCCACATGCACTGCATACGTGTACTCACACACATTCATTTGCACACACAGTTAAATGTACACAGAAGAGACAAACATATAACACTGTCCTGTCTCTTACTCATTTTGTTTTTTTCTGCATTTTACCATAAACTTTATAAAAATAAGCTCAAGCATATTGCAATTTTTTTCCCAAGTAACTTCATCTCAGACATTAACTAATTCTGACATATTAATAATACAAGTACACAAAATATTGCTACATCCTCACAACAAAACATCTGTATGCCTTATTGATTGTAAATGTCAATATTTACTGGTGACTTTGGTGGTTACCATAAGTTGATTTACTTTGTTGATTTACACAAAAATATTCTAATTTCTCTAAATACTGATAAAACAGGACCAGAATGTAAAGCATGCAAATTTTCTGATTATAAGAACCATAAGAGCTGGACTAAATCATGCAGAGTTGCAAACACAAAGATTTATTGCTTAAAATTGTAAAACAACATAAATGTCAAACCAAAATGAAATATTTTTGATTTGAAACATACAACATGAAACTGTTATATCAGGGGACATGAACACAGCGGTACAGTAAGCACAGGACAAAACATAAATGCGCAATTTTAACAAACACATTACACTCACACAGGTCAGAATACATTTTTGATCTTAAATACTATTGTTTTTTCACACTATGATATTATGATTCTGTTCATATTTATTTTCATGCAATAACAAATTAAGCATAGTTTTGAGCATGAATTTGGCTTTGAAGTTTGACCCATGCAGTTAAGTAAAAAAAGCAGAACAATGACCAATGAACAAAAACATCACAGACAGATAATCTGACAAGTGAGCAACAGGGAGCATAAGCACTGGAAAATGTACAAACGAACAGATACAAGTTAATAAACACATTCTGGCTGTTTACTTTTGCTTGTTGACACTTCTAATGGAGCCCTTGTATTCTCCGTGTTGGCGTGTTTGACTGCGCAGGTGATGGTGGTTTCGGGATCTTCATACTTTGTCTTTGACATTGTTAAGATGCTGAGAACAGACGTGGAGCTCTTTTGATGAATAGGAGCACTGGTTGTGGCCTCTATGTAAGGCTGTTTGCCCACTCTCCACATCATATAGACATCGCCAAGTTTATGGCTTGTGACCTCACACACCAGAGAGACACTGTCTTTGTAAACATCAGGTCTGTAAATGGTAACAGTGGGTTTCTGTCCATCTGAATTAGAAGTTATAAAGGTTTATTAAACAAACAGAAGAATCAAACAATAATGAATAACAATAGAGCTTCAAGACAGTCAAAGCATTTTGACAGCGAAAGCATTTCAAACAGGTTTGCAGGCAGTAAACTTATTTCCAACCTTTCAACATCTACAAATGCACAAAGTCAGGTATTTGAAAGCTTTAAATTGACTTACCTCCTTTATCCAAACGGATCATCTGCTTGATTTCTCTGTCACGGATGGTGCAGGTGACAGTTTCACCCTTAAACCATTTATCGTAATCAACTTCAAATCTGTGGGTTTTTTTGTCGTTAGAAAAGATGACATTTCCAGGCTCCATTCTGACATTTACATTCTTCATTTCACATGACACTGAAGCTTCTTGCACTGTCTTTACATCTCCAGAAACAACAGCTTCCAAGACAACTTTATTATTGATAAAAAGTTCTCTCTCAACTGGTGGCTTTAGTGTCAGTGTGAGTTTATCTACAAGGGAGTAAGAAAGAAAATAATGACTTCATGTGTTCCTTGGGATTTGTCTATATCTGTGAATTGGTATCAGTTTAAAATAATGTATCTCTGTGTGAATTTGAAATAGAAGTTAGTTCATCACAACAGCATGCAGGTTCATTGGCATTAAATAATTCAACCAATGATTTGACAAAACTAAAAGATTGTTCTAAAATGTCTCTTCAAACATGAGCCTCCTCAAAGAAAATCATCACAATCTTGACCCAACAGCAATACAATAGAGAGGGACACATGAATTAGCTACATTGTCAAATGTAAAATGATAGACAATTCAGGGATGTAACTTGGACTATATCAACAGCAATATCGCTGCAGTCTTGCATAGAAGCTATGTACAAAAATCAGACATGCAACAGATTTAGAGAGAGGTAAACATAATGAATAAAGAAACATTCACAGTCCTCAAGAGAAAACATACCTGTATATTGGGCCTCTTTGACTTGCTTTCCCGTCTTGTGGTCGAACTCGCACTTAACTTTGACGTCTGTGTTCGTCCATTTGTAGACACTGATTTTAAAAATGCTTGTGGCACTATACAAGGTTACTGAGGCAATCTTCTCACTTGTGTCATGGGTGTCTATCGCATTTGTCACCTCCTTATCATCCAGAAACCACTTAAACGAGTATGTTTTAGGTGAAAACTGCCGGGCTGAACACGAGAAGGTTGCTGTCCCACTCTCTAACTCCTTTATTGTAGGTACTGTTAAGACGACAGTTGCAGGCTGTGGAGCTGGCAACATACAGGAGAAAGCAGAGAGAACATGAAAAGCAAGAAAATAGTGCAACATGCTTTATTAGGCAAAGCACATAGATGCTCTTGAGATTGAACAGCAATGTTAAATGTTGTTGCCTATACTTATATTTAACTTATATATTTTTTCTTTTTCCTTTATCTTTTGTTTATAAAACAAGAAGAGATCTCATATGCCATTGGATTCCCTGGCATGAGGTCAGAGAAAAAGTATTTCTAAAGGACTAAGCATATTATGTACTTTTCTGTTTTAATGTTTTTTAATCTTTAGCCTTGCTGTTCTCAGCTAGTGTAAAACATTTGCTGTCATTAGACTTTGATAAATGACAACTGCTTGACATGCACAAAAATATAAAAGCAGGTTCATTGGTATTAACAAAGTTCAATCAATGATTTGACAAAACTATAAGAGTGTGCTAAAATGTCTATTCCATGAGCCTCCACGAAGAAACAATATTCAGCAATATACAAAACACTGAACCCAACAGCAATAACAAAGAGACACATGAAGTAGCTAAAATGTAACATGTAAAATGTTAGACATTTCAGAGATGTGACTTACCTGGTGAAACTTCAGCTGTTAAAGTGCCTTTCGAATTTGACGCTTCACATGTGTAAGGGTTTTCAGGATTCCAGTCGCTTTTCTTCACACGCATATGGCTGATTTTGGTATAGTCTCCGTCTCTCCCGAACGCTGGATACTGCACGAAAGTATCCAGGTCTTTCTTAGTGGTATCCTTCCACTTGAAAGTGAGTGAGTCCGCAGGTGAGAAACCTCTGGTCAAGCAGCCGACCGTGAGGAACCCAGCAGAATCAGCAGAACACTGAGACAGGGCGAAGATTGACTTCGGTGCAGATGGTTGAGCTGGTTGAGCTGTAGAGACATTACATCTTTCTCAGACAATAAACTACAACATAACGTAATATAGACCTACATATGCAACACTATTAGGCCATGTCAAAAGAACGAATGAACCAGAACGAATGAACCAATGAATGAATGAATGAATAAAAAATAAAAAATTGATTGAGATTATACCGCTTTACATCATGTTGATAAATTGCTTAGACTACCTTGCAAGTTAGTCATATTTTCATACACTTTAAGACTGGTCATATTTTTTTTATTTTTTTTTTAAGTAGCCTAAGTTACTTTAACAAGTAAATTGGTCTAAATTTAATTTAAAAAAAGTAAGACTGATTAGGCTACCCCTTGGTTAACTGTAAGTTGGTCAGTCTTAGTCGGTCGCGTAAAACATAACATTTCGGATTTTCGGAAAATTAGCGGAAACATTTTGTTTTCTTACACTCTTAAAAATAAAGGTTCCAAAGGGAGTTTTCACAGCGATAGCCTTGAATAACTATTTTGGGTTCCTCAAAGAACCTTAGTGAACAGTTCTTAAAAGAAACATTTTTTCTTAGTGTGAAGAACATTTTAATAGCTAATCTAAAGACCCTTTTGTGCAATGGAAAGGATCCATGGACGTTAAAGGTTATTCATGGAACCATCAATGTAATTTAAGAACCTTTATTTTTAACAGTGTAGATGCTGTATGTCATATAGCATATACAGTCATATTTATTATCAGACATAGGCCCATAGGCTAATAAATAAAGGATTATCTAAACGAATAATAATTTATTAGGCTACTGGATAATGACTGCATAATGGCTTTTAATTTTGTTTCAAATTAAACATTCTTGTAACTTATGAAGTGTAAATAAAAAAATAAAAAATTTTAATAAAAGTTCCAACCATTTGAGAATTTTAAATAAAAGCATTGTATAGCAGTTTGTAACTTTGAACTATGAAATCATATGAAAAAAAAATAAAAAAAAACGAAAAATGTATCATTACAAAATAAATAGCCCCCAAAATACTGCAAACAAACACCTCTCGCACTTTTTATTGTACTATTTTATTTTCATTGTGCTAGAAATAATTTCTTGAATAGCGGTTGTTAAACAAAAAACATTCTTTTAAATCTCCAATTGTCCTCTTCATGCATGGACAGATAAAGGTTACCTTTATAAATCAGTAAGCTACGCCAGTTTATTATTATTATGATTATTATTATTATTATATTAATATTATTTAATAATATCGGGATGCAATCAACAACTTAAAATATAACACATTATATTAGTGGATATCAGTGCATAAATTTAAAACGAGACGTTACAGTTTAGTTAGATTTTTAGACTTATATTTATGCTCCGGCTGTTTTCAGCGTCTATTGAGCAGTTTAAGGAAACACATGAGAGAATAATGTACAACGAAAGGAGTCGTTTAAGAATAACTACTGTTGTATTTTTGTTCGTTTTCAACATGAACAATATTATAAAATGATGTAGTCTTTTAAATCTATGAAATGGACAACAGCTAAATTAAGACAGTTTGCAATAGAAAACTCTGTTAAAGATATAATATAAATAAATAAATAATAAAACACACGCGAAATTTAGTCTTTTTTTACGATACAAATGTCCTTGCAATTAATCATAAAATCTTACTTTTTGTTACGGTGACTTGGGTGCCGCTTCCCCAGTAGTCGAAAGCCCAGTTACACAATATCTTTTTAATGTTACAGTGCAGTATAAAAATACAACGCTCAGAGTCTCTGTTGAACGACCTGTAGCCAATTCCTTGTTTTATTTGAATGCACAAATACAATTATTTCGAATTTAATTATTCATAATCTGAAAATTTGCGTTTCTAAATTACTTCAGACTATATGTCCTGACTTTAATTGTCTAATCGCATAACAAGAAAACCTCGACATTGAAATGTTGCTTTAATGTAAAAAAAATATATAAAAAAAATAACTGCGCACACATTTATCGTAGGCTACATAAATTAGATTTTGATTTGGTAGGTGAATATTTTTCTTACCTGACGAGACAGTGACCATTGTTCCTTTCCCCCAGTAGTCAAAAGCATTGTCACACTGCCATTTTACCAGGGGATATTGTACAAAAATAGCAGCTATATCATGTTTACCTCTTAACAAGTAGCTTTCATTTATTATTATATAACCCACAGATTGAACTATTTAGGCTTTTATTTAGCCTTAGCCAAACCGGACTAGAAACGGACATTTACATTTAGCAAAATATTTAAAACGTGCCAAGATTATTGAGAGGATTCTTTCTTACCAGATCCCAGCAAACATTTGGACGTTTAATGACCGTTGAAAAGACGTCCGTCCGAGACGTCCCGTCATGGTTGAAAAATAGTTCCAAAATGGAAGTTGAACCGACGTCATTTCTGGCCGTGAATTCCACGTCTTTTCTGGCCGTGAATTCCACGTCTCTTCTGCGCGTCCCTGGACGTCTAAATGCGTCGTCATATGTGTTTAAATGTGTTGCTGCATAATTTAAGTGTATATATAAGCCTGCATATAAAATAATCACACACCTATTGTGTAACATCGTGAAAGACAATCAAGTCTTGAGGTTTAGCCTACACATCTTGACAAAGGTTCTAAAAAGGTCCAAAATTGGTCCAGTCAGACCTGAACGTCAATAAAACGTTTTAATCACGTGTACATCAAAAACAATAACACATTATTTGTGGACATAAGCAAAAAAGAAGCATGTTCTGATTAAGCACAACATTTTATTGATATTGAACAGCCAAAATTTCTCTTTATTTTTTTCAATGTTTAACATTTCGTGAGCTTAGAATTTTAAGGTTCTATCTCCACTTTTGGTTGAAATTGAGTTTTTGACAATCTGATCCATTAGGTGTTTATTAATGCCTGTGTGGTGTTATTTTTGTAAAAAAAAAAAAAATTGTTAGTAGTTATTAATAAAATAAAAGGTTCCATCTCACAAAACATAAACCGAGTTTAAAAACTTTGATGCTTTATAAACTACAATAAACGGAGATAGAACCTTATAATTCTAAGCTCTCGATTTGTTAACCAAACTAAAATACCAATTGCAAAATACTGAATTATTATATAAAGATAGTTCACCCAAAAATGAAAATTATGTAATTTACTCACCAAATTCCAAACCTGTATGAGTTTCTTTCTTCTGCTGAACACAAAAGAAGATATTTTGAAGAATGTTTGTAACCAAGCAAATAGAGCATCCACTGACTACCATTATTGGAGAAAAAATGATTATTAATGGGAAGCGACATCTGCTTGGTTACAAACATTCTTCTAAACATCTTTGTGTTTAGCATAGAAAGGTATACAGGTTTGAAACATGAGGTTGAGTAAATGATGACAATTTTCATTTTTGGGTGAACTATCCCTTAAACACATTGTTTGGCTCATTTTTTGTATCCACCACCCCCAGCTCTTCCTGGAGTGTGTTTCAGGTGTTCTGCCATTGCTGCATCAATTTCAGTGTCTGTAGCATGTGGGCTCCACCTCTTCACAGCATCTAAGGGAAGAGAATATATTTCTTTTTAAAATAAATGAAAATTAAAAATTTGAGGTAAATGACATGCACTTATTTTCAAAATATTTGTATGGTCTTCAGCTAAATTCAAAACAGCATTTGTCCCCTGCCTCTTCAATACCACTGTGGTGCCCTTGAGAAAGACCCTTAACTAGGTGTGTAACAGTGAGAAAGTGAACAGGACATTTCTGATAAAGACAGGTGGGCTGTGATGTCCCCTGAATAGACATGTTTAGCAATTCTAAAATTACAAAATTTTTAAAGCAGTTACTGAAAACATACATGTTCAAATCCAGCTAAACATTTCATTCTACTTCAGATAATTTACTTTCTGAAAGAAACTCTCAAAAGGCTACATTAATAATTTACAGTAATAACTTTGACTGTATCATTAAACATACTTTATACTATGGTATACCGTTGTATAAGTTCAAAGCAACTTTTAGCCTACTAGCTAATTTTAGCCAAACTCAGTTAGCCAATTTCAGTTGACAATGTGGGCATCATTTCTTTCGGTTCATTCATGTCAAACAAGTAAAACTCTAGCACGTGAATCTAATAATACAAAATGTACGTACCCAACAGTAGATTTTTAATAATATGGGCCTCAATTCCTCCTCTCTTCGTGGTTGTTCAAACTTCAGTGTTCCGGAGTGAGTCTATGGGGAAAACGCGTTAACATCTCGTGAGATAATCTAACCTATCGCGGGATTTGGTAATGTCGGGAGATCTTTTGTTACATCTTGGCAGCACAGTTTTGGCAATTACATCCAACTCAGACATAAATGGTGACCAGATATATTTCTGTTTTACATGCATACATTCCATAAAAAACAAAACAAAAAAAAAACACAACATTACCGAAAAGGTAAGGTAGGCTAAGGTTGAAATAATGACTAAAATGCAGAGGCTTTGCATTAACTTAACCACACTGGGAACTGTGTGATTATAATTTATTTAAACAAGATAAAGTAAATATATTTACTTTGTATACAATTCGTGTATTTCATAAAGATAATTCCTGGGGGTTTTTTTTCTGTCTTGCTTGACTAGATGTGTAAAGGACGTCAGTGGACGTGTATTCACAGCCTTGACGTGTAAAGGACGTCAGTGGACGTCTTCACAACCTCTTAAAAACTACTTGGGCAATTAAATGAATTTTTGCAGTATTAACCATGCAAGGATTAAGCACAGCTTTTGCATATTTCACAAGGATTCCATGATGGAGGGTCATGATGGACTATAAATGCACGTGTAAAAGACGTCGCCAGGTGACGTCCTCTCACCCGATACTATAGACGTGTAAAGGACGTCAGTGGACGTATTCACACAACTTATTAAAACTTTAATTTAATAAAAAATTTAATTAATTATTGCAGTATTAACCACACAAGGATTAAGCACAGCTTTATCACAATTGATTTCATAGAGGGTCATGATGGACTATAAATGCACGTGTAAAAGACGTCGCCATGGTGACGTCCTCTCTCACCCGAAACACAACATGGTATATATTGAACTACACGTAGCTAAAAGTCAAAATAACAATTATACATGCAACCTCAGATAACTGTAGACATGCACACATGTATCTGAATGCATTTTTAGGAAATGTTCTGTGTTACATATTTTTACCGATTTATGCCGTCATACCGCGACTATTTTTGGCCAGGGACACGACGTTGCCGTCGGACCAATGTTTGCTGGGATGTCACTGTGACAGACGTGCCTTTCCCCCAGTAGTCAAAGGCAGCATCACAGTGATACTTTTAATTTCTTCAGTGCACAAAAACACAAACGATCTTTTCCATATTAGCCAACCTTAAAACCTGATTTCTTTCGTAATTTATTGTCCAATTAGGCTATTCATGATAATTTTTTTTTCTCTGACTAAAAAGTGTTGTTAATAAGTGAATAATCGGCTCTAGAAATAGGTTTCATAGCTATGCATAACGATTCATATTTTGCTGTTTGGTTCGTAAGCTATTTCATTAATTTGACTTCTTACCTGATGTTACAGTCACCGCTGTTCCCTTTCCCCAGTAGTCAAAGGCACCGTCACAGCGGGAAGGTTCACGATAAGAGCCATACCATAACTACAATAATAGCCTACATTTTCATAGGCAATATTTTGTCTTGGCCGACGTTCTCAAAACGATTTAGTTTGATACGTTCGTTCGCACTTTCTTTAATCGGAGAGTTTTAGCTACGCGTTATTTATTTACCGTTACCGACGCATCTTTCCACTGTTAACCAAGGTAAAAATTGTACGTCTGCATGTTAGTTTTGTGACAAGAAAGACTAACTGATCTTCCAAAATAAGTTCAAACAAACAAACAAACAAACAAAAAAAGTAAATAACAGAAAATAACTTACCTGAGGAAACGGTGACTTTGGTCCCTTTCCCCCAGTAGTCGAAGTAATCGACACAGTGACTGATGCCTTAGAGTTACTGACCAAAAAACCCACACGAAGAAGCGATGTTCATGTGATCAAGATAACTTTGGTCAGAATAAATGGATCCAGTGAAAACTTATCTCGCCTTTCTATTGTTCACAGCTGATCTATAGGTCAGAAATATTTGCAGCACTTATGTTGCATTAGCCTTTATATATTCAAAACATGATGACTCTGAAATTAGAGAGCAATTTTTATAGGCTAATAATCTGGGCTGAGTTTCCCGATAACGTTGTCTCTTAGCGCGCTACGAAGACTCTTAAGGTATAACTTAACTGAAGGTATACTATTTCTCGGCGTGTTCCCCGAACTATACCTTAGGAAGCCGCTTAAGATACCTACCTTCTTACGTGCGACGTTACCGGGTGCTGTCCGTGGCGATGGTGCTGAATTGGTTGATATCGATGGCTCGAGAATCAATTATTCTCTCTTGCAGGGGCTGTTTATGTGAGAAAGCGGTGTTCTTTATAAAAAAAGCACTTTAGAAATAGTTGAAATTGCATTTATTAGGACTCATGGGATATTATAAAAAATAATCCAAACTATAATAGCCTATATAGCATTGCCTACATATTTTAAAATTGTATCATAATATTGCTGCCATAATAACCATTTACATTTTGTATGTGCTTTCTTCTCTTTCCCATTTTTGTTCGCTGAGGTGGAGCTGCGATGAAATATTGTTCTTGTAAATACTTTCAAGCATTTCAGTAATAAAAGTGTAGGCTACGTCACGTACGGTGCTCGGCAGTGATCAAAAAGGATTTAAACAGTGAATTTTTAATCTCTTCTTGAAACGCAGAGATGTGGATTCAGACGGCAATTAAATTACCGTACGACCTGTTTGTCAAAAAACAGTAGGTACTAATTTGGCCAGGGATTTTTACGCGGGTTGGGTGAGAAAAAACACTGATATTATGGTTTCGGACGGCACTAAAATCACCGACTTACCCCTGTAAATGTTTAAAATACCGTATGAGCCCATGAGAAACAATATTAGCGTCCGAATAGGACTTAACTGACAGTAGCCTATGCTTTCACTGGCCTTTAAAAGCACTCTTTAATTAAAATAAATTTATAAAATTGTATTATATATAATAATAATATAATTAAAACTCTAACAACAATCAGTGTAATGACAATTTTATTCTTTGCATGAAAACACTTGAATTAGCCTAACTGAACACTGTCTGGCTGTATTAAAACTTCAGAATTATATTCATATAGCCCTGCAACAGTGATAAGGTAAAGCTGAGGGGTGAATTTCCCGAAACCTTCTTAACGCTACGTCGTTCTTAAGTTACACCTTAAGCTGTACCTTATGGATAATACGTGTTTCCCGAAACGTTCTTATACCTTCTGTAAGTCATTCTTTCGGAAGGTTGGTATGGACCGCTCTTAGCTGCACCTTATCACTTGCAAGATCACTATCAGCCCATCTGTGCCTTTAGGAACTCCAAATGGTCCTTGTGGTAGAAAGAGGGGGTAGAAAAACAGTCAAGCAAATGTCTTTGTTCATTTCAAATATCTTGGATTATTTCAATTCTACAATCTTATAATGCATTTTATATATTTCATATGTTTTTCTTATTTTTTTGTTATTTTATGCCTTAGTTAATCCTTATCCTTAACTTTATTCTTATTCTTGTATTTTACTGGGTCAACTATTGTATCTATTGTTTCTTTTTTGCCTGTAAAGCACTTTGAACTACATTGATCTGTTTGCTAAATAAAATTTACCTAATAGTGAGTGACACTCTACCAAGATGGCGACAGCAGGCTCCGCCCACTTTGGGCTTAAAAAATTATTTTCAGAAACCTACGGATGACATCACGGACACTACGTCCATATTTTTGTCATTTTTTATTTCTTTTTGCCCCATGGACCTGCCTGTCCAACTGGATGACCATACCCGGGACCTAGTCAACCTGTCGTGCCAAACTCACTACCCAGACCACTCGCTCCGTGTCTTTTATTACACCAGCCTTATAACGAGCGGTCCAAGGCACACCAGTTGATAGTCTACGGGAAGATTTTGCAGTGTTTGTGGAGTGGGTGCTGGTATGTAACGGATCTCCATTTACCATCTACCCAGCTGAGGAGGACATCGCTAGCCCCACTCCACACCCAGAGACCAGCCAGCCACCAGCCATGATCAGGACGAAGATTATGAGCCCACCGCAGACGGAGAACCTGAGCCTGTAGCGAGAGACGAGCCAGAGTCTTACCAGGTTTGTGTCGGCTCCACCCCGGCCTGCCATCTCCTCCATTCCAACTCCTCCACCAGGTCCGTTTCTAGGCATAGGCAAACTAGGCGGTCGCCCAGGGCGTTAACAGCTTGAGGGCAGCAGTGAGAGCCCCCACCCCACCAAGAGATTTTTTTTATTTATGCATTTTATTGTTATTATTATTATTATTATTATTTCTTATTATATTATATTTGCACTAAGTGCCTGTCTTTTTGGCAAAAAGACACCCACCTCTAAATATCTACAGTGGCATAGGTCGTAGGGCGTGAGGTGCTTGAAAGTAGCTTTTGACGCGTTTGACCCAAGTTCAAAGCCGCCTTTTGCTGAACTCGCTCTTCTCCCTTTTCCCAACACATGAGATGTAAAATGTATAGTCTAGCATAAATGTCTCTAGCGTTATATTTTGCCAACGAACTAAAATCGAAACCATGAAATGGCTTTGTGACTTTATAAAACAGCAAAAGACTTTAAGTAAGTATCCTATATAGCCTATATGACATTTAAAGAGAAGTGCGCACTTTGCTCACGCGATCAGCATTGTGATCTGGTGCAGAGTCCTGCAACGGGTCGGGTACCCGCGGATAGTGGCTACAACGGGTGGATTGTGACATTCCTAAAATTCACGGGCGGGGACGCGGGCGGATAATGAACTCCTTGCGGGCGGGTAGCGGATGAAAAATATGTGCAATATTTCGTATGTCTAAATTACCAGCATTACACATACGCAAATATGTGTTTTAGTAAAAATATTATTGTTTGCCGTAACCCGACCGACCCTGTCAATTTAGGACCGACCCAATTTAATTTTTTTCTCCCCTTTTAGTCCGACCAAGTTGCGACATTAAATTTCTCTGTACTGTAGGCTAATAGGCCTATGTGTTGTAGCCCAGTCATTAAAAAACGATTTAGTTTCATATTCATGTTTAAATAAAATAATATGCTTTTTTATTTTTATTTCATGTTGATTATATGAAAAGTGAAAAGCATGAATAAGATAAGATGATCCCGAATATCGTGAGACAAATGGAGTGGGCAGACATGATTTTGACCACTTCATTAAGTTTGTTAAGCCTTTCTTTAAAGTGAATTTCGTTTTGTATTAATTGTATCTTAATTTTAATCAATGTTTCATCTACCAAATTCATGGATTTAATACATAAGAATATAGCAGGCAGGCAATATAATCAGGACACGGAGGCGCCCGCGCGTAAACTGATCGTCTCTCAAATGAACCGAAACTCATCGTATAAGCTACTTGCCTCACAGACCTGAGAAATAGAAAGCATGAAATGTGTACTTTTAAACAAAACAATTCAAAACGAAAGAAAACAGACTGTTCTATGCTTATAATCCGTATGAAATGTGCATTTCTCTCTGGCGCGTTCATTACTGTGAAGATCGCGAGTCAGAATCGTCATCTTTGACACAGAAAACACTTGCTTATTAATAAACAATTGAAATGTCTCATTGATATATTTGACAGGCCTATTAATAATCATTACTTTTCCCAGTTCTTTGTGACAGCTTTTAGGTGCGTTATTGGCAGCGCACCCTTATGTTACATGAACGCGTCACCTGTGTGGTTTATCGCGGGCACGGGTCGGGTAACGGGCCAAATATTAACGGGTCTGGGCGGGTGCGGATTTAATTTTGCTATTATCACGGGTGACGGGTCGGATCTGGTGCTGAACTTTGCGGGTACGGGCGGGGGCGGGTCTCCAAAAATGGACCCGTGCAGGACTCTGCCATAGACTGTTTTGCCTGCTCCTAACTGTGTTTGTCTCTTTCCTGTTCCTCGTCGCCCACCCTCCTCAGTTGGACTGTTAAGGCACGATGACGCACCTTTCTGGAGGGGGCGTACTGTTACATATATTCTCTGTTTTGATTCTGTTTTCCTGTTTGCCCTGTTATTTGACCTAGTTTCATGGAGTGTGCCAGTTTGTTCCCTTGATTATTATTCCATTCAACAGTTGTTCAATTAATTAATTTAGCCTGTGACTCTGTTTTGTTCAGTTCTTTGTTGAGTCTCGTCTTGGTTATGATGGTGGATGATTTTCCCCATGATTCTTATGTATTCTTAGGATTATTGGATTAAAGAATTTTGATTGAGCTATTCGTCTTAGTGCACTTACTTACACAGCAACTCGTGACAGTGCACAATAAAGTCCACATTTGCTTGCAGAGTGGTTTAAACAAAGTAATAATTACATGCTTGATGCAAAAATATACAAAATCAAAAAGGCTACTGTTAAAGATCAAATGTCAGTGTGCATCTAGAGAAGAAAAGCATAAGGTTATTCTAACAGTTCAGTCAGGAGCTCAGAGAGGTTTCATTTTGACAGTATCACCAGGAAACACCTGCATATTTGTGGGAAGAATCTATCCGGTCTGTTAAAAATATATTACATAAACAGTCACAGTTAGCCATTTCAGTTTCAATTTTAATTGTGATATTTAGTTCAGCAAATACAATATAAAGATTGGATTTTAAATACCAACAGCTCTAAGATTATCAACAGAACAATCTCATTTACTCCAACTAAACTGTGTGTCTGTCTCATATTTTGTTTCTTTTTTGAATGGGCTTTTTTGAGTTTTACTTACTCCCAAAAGTTGATATATATATATATATATATATATATATATATATATATATATATATATATATATATATATATATATATATATATATATATATATATATATATTCTGGTCAATGTAAATACATTTGACAAATCAATTGGATAAACACAGTAATTTAAGTTTATGAAATAAACCAAACAAAATGATTACAGTGTAATAGTGTAATTGTGAATGGAGATGCAAAGGTTTTAGTGAAACTGAAAAGGTTGTATAGCAGGAAAATAATAATGATGGCATATTAGGGAAAGAGGTATCAAAATATACACACTCAATACGATAATATTCAGGAGTCATGACATGCAGTAAATTCAACAGAGATGTGCTGCAGAGTGCTGTACAAAAAGGCGCATCTCCATACATAGAACATGTCTATTGAGGTTTGCCCCTTAACATTGTTGTACAAGAGCCAAACTCTATTATAAAGCCCTTCTTCATTTCTTTTTTATTTAACAAAAAAAGTGGAATGATTAAAGATCTCTTTATTTATTTCTGTTCTATTTCAGAATGTATATATAATTTAGGATCTATAACTAATTGAACTGTGATACCATTTGGTGTACATGTAATAAGTAATACATTTCCCCCCCCAAAATAAAAAAAATAAAAATAATACCTTTTTAATTTTCTTGTAGATTCTCTGTGTGAAGCCTCAAGGTGAAACATGATGATGAAAAAGAGAAACACATTATGGATAAAGTGATCATTAATTTACAAATGTTTCTGACATTTTTGTTGTGAACTAAAATACTGTGCCCCACCCCCGTATACACAGAGTGACAGTCCATAACAAAAACAGACCTCTCACAAGAAAGCTTTTCATCAGATCCTGGTGTTTAAGTTCCAGTCTATATTTTGAGTCTGCTTGCAGAGTGTGGTTTAAACAAAGTAAATATTATTTTTGATTCTAAACATATAAAATAACAAGGTTATTGTTAGAAACCAAATGGAAGTGAGCCTCTAGAGAAGAAAAGCATAATGTTATTTTAACAATTGGATTCACTATAGTGATAATTCATTACAGATGCTTCTGATATTTTTGTATTTGACTGAAATACTGTGCCCCCATCATACACAGAGAGACAGTCCTTCACAAAAACAGACCTCTCACAAGAGAGCTATTCAGTCAGATCCTGGTATCAGAAAATAAACATTTATCTTTAAGATTAGCGATCATTAAATTTTCATATGCCAATGCCACTATTTATTAATATACCAGAAAGATCTGTGTTTATATAAAATGTGGGTATAACTTAAAAATTTAAACTTGAGATTTTTGAAATAAAAATCTAAAATGATGCTGTAAGATTTGCGGTCCCAATATGCCTCATTTCAATGACCCAGTGCTGAGGGAGAAAGTTATCTCATCTCACTTTATTGGCACTTTTGTCTGAGTATATATAGTAAGAATATGCAACACATTCTCACCCCAAATCGTCACTTTTTCGTCACTTTCAACCATGCTTCAATATCCGACGCACAAAGCACCCTTTAGCGTCCATATGTGACGCTTCGGTTATGGGTAGGTTTAGGTATGTGGTAGGGTTATGCGTCTCATATGGACGCTAAAGGGTGCTTTGTGCGTCGGATATTGAAGCATGGTTGAAAGTGACGAAAAAGTGACGTTTTGGGTATGAGAAATATGAGGCGAGTTACACAGAGTTAACCAATAAGAGTATACCTTCCATCATATAGGAATACATTGAATAACAAGTCCATATATGGTCAGTTTCTGGCTACCACAAGCACATCTGCAGCCAAGAGGACCCTATACTGTGTTAGAATAGGGAGAATAGGAGACCATTCCCCATCCTAACCTAGAGATCCACATAATGAGGAACAGCATTTAAAATGTTGTCAGTACCTTCTTAGAGAACAAAGAAATCCTTCTGTCATATTCTACCATCCTAGAGTTCTTTCAGACAACATAAAAAAAAAATTATACACTAAGTTTGTTGAGGACTGTTTTAAGAGGTCATTGTTAATTGTAAGGGGTTTATGAAATGAAATGTTTCACTGTGGCCACTCCATGCACAGTGATGCATGCCACCTCAAATTCTCCTCATGCAACAGGCTTTACAACAACCTCTTGATGGACTCAGCACATTTTAAATAAAGCTATAAGCATTTTAAATGTTTAAAGGCATATTTGAGATGTGAAATGCCATTATTATGCCATGAATTTATTTAAACTAGAAATGTAGCCAATAGACTATATTAAGCTGTGGTCCATTACAGATGAAAAGGTTAACCTTTTTACGGTTAACCAATTTTTGTGTCTTGGACTGAGGTTTTTGTCATAAATTTTATCACTGTGGCCGCTGTATTGCACAGTGGTCCAAACCATATCAAATAGGCTACTTATGTTTATTCATGGGCCGCTTAAGATTTTTACCATCCCTTCAAATAGCCTACTTGAAATGTCAATATAAGCACAGTCAAATATATAGTAGACTGTATACCAGACAAAGAATAAACAACATAATTAGGCCTACTCACTGAATTATATAACCAATGACCTGAAATGACATAGAAGCCTAAATTCTAGGAGGCAAATTAATGCTCCCTAAAAGCCAGACTGCTAATAAAGCTATTAGCATGAGTCATAAAAACATTTTAAATCCTTTTAAATTGTGTAAAACTAAAAAGTAAAAAACACGTTAATTCGTCTTGCTCAGTGAATGTTTCGATAGCTTTCGTTTGATGTTACGTATAGGGAGCGCGGGGCACAACCTAACGCGGGGCTAGTTGTAACACGCTTGTTTTAAATACTTCCGCACATGGATGACGAAACTTTGTGTATTTACTAGTTGCCATATCAACACTATATAGAAAAAAAAATTCCGCCAAATTTATTTTTATTTTTTTTGGAAGATATCCATAGACATTTATTAAACCATAGCAAAAGTACATTTCTTACTTAAGTTAATTTTTCATCTTTATTTTTTGTGTTTATTTAAAATAAGACAAATCTGATATTATTTTAATCTCCAAGATGTTATTTAACAGTTGAGATAGTTATTTAATGCTTCGCTAACTAGCAGAAGACACTAGCAGGGTTTAAAGCCCAGTTGTGCAGGCTGGGGCATTTTGTAACACTGCGTTGCAATGTGCCCCTATTAGAAATATGCTATTATATTCTATACTTTTATTAATTTTATTGGGAAAACGTGAGAAAAAGGTGAATAAAGACTGAGAGTCAATGTTCAGAAATGACTAATTATTTATTTGTTTTGAACTATGTTGTATAGCTGTGTTTTCATGTGTTCGTAGTCAAAACTCAAAAATTTGTTTATATTTAATTATAAAAAATTAAAAAAATTGCCATTATTTTATATGAAAAAGTATTTTAATTGTATTTTATTTAGAAAATATTTTAGTTTGTTTTGTATATATTTTTTATTAGATCAGATAACATTTTCAGCTGTCATATGTTATGTTACAATGTGCCCCACACATGTTACAATGTACCCCACCTATGGGGCATGTTGTCACATTTCACTTCCATTCTTTCGGGGTATGTCAAGAAAAAAGTATATCTGTATTAATAAAACAAAACCACATAATTGTACTAGACATGTGGGAAATTAATGTGGGAAAAAATAAATACTCTGAACCATAAGTAGATTTACACAAACTGAGAAAGTCAAAAAGCGTTAGGTTGTGCCCCGCTCTCCCCTAGGTTTCCTCTCTGTTTCGTGGACAAGAAAGGCTCATCAATGCCCTGTCCAAATACCCACACTTGCGGTCTTGGCCACTCGAGAGTGCGGTCAGGCGACAGGAAGGGAGTTCGCAAGACTGTCATATAGCCTATCATCCGTTCAAGTCCTACTGGGAAGTTCGTATTTACGAAGTGAAACGTGTGAAGTCGTGTTTGCGGCGGCAGGCGCGTTTAAGTCACCTTCGTTGGAGTAAGACTGCGGTGTACTTTCTCTCAATTAAATTACACAAAAATACAGCAAGGTTCACTTCAAGAAAATTAAGATCAAAGAAATGTGCATTAGGCGTGTTTTGCTTTTCTTTTTTTACTTCATTTTTTAATGAATGAAGACACTGAAAGCTTTATCTTTACATATTTTGGTATAGTGCTATAATATTTTGTGCAGGCTTTAAGTAGCCTATTGTGGGCTAGCGTTCAGCCCCGACAAAACATTGCACAACGTTTTTTAAACAGAAACGGTGATGCGTTGAACACACTGTTCTGATGACGCAAGAGTTGCAACTATGGCAGCTGAGAAGGCCATTCTTTGAGTTCTTTGTGAAGAATTTTCGGAGCCTGATGAAGTCGGTATAAATATGTGTTTAATGCTACAAAATATGCCCGATGTTACAGTTACTGCACTTGCCGTCGAGTGAAGGATTGCTGAAACTGACATGGAAGCACACATCTTACCTAATTCAGACTAAAACACATCTATTTAGCCTCACATACTTATTTTATTTGTAGTTCATACTGTTTTAATACCCTGTATTTTTTTTTCTCATTTTTAGGAAAAGCACTTAATTACCATTGTTTATTTCTAAACCAAATGTCATACACTTGCAATGAAGCTAAAAATATAAACAACTACATCATTATGTTGATATCCTATATTTTTACAATAAAACTTACGACAAACATGTTTTCTAATATCCTCAGTTGTTGCGTATACCCAGGGGCGTCGTAAAGGGGGGGTAAAGAGTACCGAGTACCCAGGGCCCGAGGCAGGGGGGGGGCCCTTAGAAGTCAGTTTTCTATACATACATATATATGCACTAACATTTGTATAGCATTTATGTACAAATAATAAAGTTCCTGTGCAAAACTAAACTTGTAGTTAGGCACTGGTTTGGTATAAAAAAAGTCATTTTCATGCTGTGCAGGGCCCCACCACCCCTCTCGAATCAATGTAAATGGTACGACCCGCAGTTCAGGTGCTTCTGCTGCGGACCTGCGGTCGGTGAATCAGTTGATGAGACAGGAGCTGGAGTGAGCCGTGATAGGAACTAGGAAGACAGGGGAAGAGTCATGTTTTTCCTTAAGAAAGGAAAATCAGGGGCTCAAAAACGAAAAGAAAAGAAGATTAAAGAGAGAAAGGCAAATGAGGGCAAGCAGTTGCTCACTCAGTTTTTTGAAAAGAAAGGTGAGCTCCAAATGCATCATCGAGCATTGACATTGTTTTAACATAAATATCTACTCCAGGTAGAATAGCATACATTTATGTTCGTACTCTATTTGAATTATATATATAGTATCACAACCTACATAGCGAGCAAACAATGTTTCTGGGTAAATAACGGAGTGAGAAGCAGACGGAGGCGGAGCTGGGAGCTCAACACACTGCCACTCCAGGCAACTGCGCAGCTCTCCTCTTCTGCTGCAGTTCTCCCCAGAGTCGGAAGTTTACATGAAAACACTGTATATTTCCCTCCATTGTCAAAATCTAACACCCGCGAAAACACAGATCGTTAGCGCCTATTTTACCGCAATGTTATGCAAATTAGCTCGCGCACGCTCTTACATTAAGTACAGGATTGTTCTCAGTTTAATGCACATCTTAATGATTGAAAATTACTTATTTTAAAAACGTAATTCAAAGACTGAATGTCTAGTTTGGCGGTTAGTGTACCCTGTGATTCTATAGTCTGCATTTATTTTAAACAGACAAATAATCATCAATTATCTTGTACTTTTGACAATAAAACAAAAATATATTAATCAGAGTGTGGCTTATTTTGTTTACATTTTAAGTGTTTTTATGATAAAAATGCAATACCCCACCCATTGGTATCACTATGGTATTTGGTACGGGGGCCCAGCAAGATGGTTTGTACCCAGGGCCCAAAATTTGGTGCTACGCCCCTGCGTATACCGAGCTGCATCGAACACATTTGTAAATGACTTTCCTTGAACCCATTGTGCGAGTTCACTTTAATACCGCGTGCTTTATATACATGTTGCTTCTGATTGGACTGCAGTTCTGACACACCCACCAAACAAGAGAAAACGTATCTCAAACCCCGTTGCACACCGGTGCACGCCGTTTCCAGGAAACATGACGTTCAACCCGGAAACCGTAGCAAAACGTTGTGCACCGTTTTGAACTTGAACATGCCCCTGTTGTGGCGAATTTCGACCCCCGCCAAATTATTACCCCCATAGCATTGGTAGGGTAGGTTTGTGGGGGAGGGGTTAGGATTAGGGGAGGGGTTATGCTTAGGGGTGGGGTTAGGATTAGGCAATCAGGTAGCCTACGGATTTCAACGAGGGGGAATAATTTGTCAGGGGTTCGAAATTCGGCCATCTGCACTTAAAGAAATCTCGAGCTTCTCAATCCGTGTATCATTCGTTCAGTCATTTCTTGATTTAATATTGAAAGTAGAAAAATGAGAAAACAGTTCCTTTTTCGTTTTTCTTTCTTTAAAAAAAAAAAAAAAAAAAACGAAAAACAAGAATTCAGCTTGATTATTCGTTTTTCGTTCAGAGGTAGAAAAAATAAACAGCTTGAAAATTAGATTTCTACACGTGGGCGGGAATGAAACGCCTACATCATGCATTATGTTCGGCAACTCGCGTGCCCCGAAATAGCGAGATGTCGAGGAAAACATACCAATCCACTGTAAGTTAAATTAATTAGACATTACAATTTGGTAGTAACATGAAGTTTTGAATATTTTATTGGTGCTAAGATTAGTAGGCTGTGCATTTTATACAACATTTGCAACTACTTTTTATACGTTATAAGCACCCGTACAATAGCGACTTCTGTAACTGAACAGACTAGATTTTTTTTTTTTTTTTTAAAGCAAAGCATTTAAATATTATCTGTAAACACTTAAATATTAATAATAATAATCCAACACTAGTGTCCTATCGGGTAATCAAAGTTATACACACACTTGCACTCTTCACGCCCACTTGAACACTTGGGCCAAATACAAGAAAATACGTCATAGACAAGTGGTCAAGTGCAAAGACCGCAAGTGTGGATATTTGGACAGGGCGTAAGTCTCGGGTACCCTAGGGTTTATGTACACGTGTAAATCATCGTGGTAGTTGTTATCACAGTGGCGTAAAGCCAGACAATAACTAATGCTCCAGTTCTAGTGTTTATAACCTATAGCCTAAGAGAGAATCCACAGACTTTTAAGGAAATTACTGGAAAAGTCATTCAAACAACAAATAATTCAGCTTACAAAAAGAGGAGCTATATTATGGAGCAATAGCCTATTTATCACTTTAATTTTTTTTTTTTTTTTTTTTTTTTTTTTAATCTCAGCCTGCATGTAAATGCTTTAATTTAATGTAGGCTATATGTGTGTATAGCATGTTTTTGTCTTTCAGGAGATTTTAACTCTACTGCCAGGATGTTGTTGAAAATAAGAATTTAAGTGAAAATTAAGAATAAATTAAGTGACTTGAATAAAGGTTAGGCTATCTCAATAAAATGATCAGACGCTAAATTTACAATCTTCCTAGCCAACTTTTAATCTTTAATATTTTATTCATTTTAATTAATATTCCTGAAAATCTGATATTGATGTCCATGATCGCATGGGAACCCTGTTCACCAAAAAAATATGTGCATTTTTGAGGATAAACGTTTTCTTAACCGCACAATTCGCAACAAAAAGAACAGCCACTGCTAAGAAAAGTTTTTTAGAAAGTGCCATAATCCAACAGTGAATTATTAATATCCCGTCAAAAGTTCATTAGGCTGTTGGGAAACACGGAAGAGGCTTTTAGTTTAACCCTGGTGATTCCTCTGACTTTTAGCTCCGCCTACTGACGCGTCACAGTACTGGACTATTTAGCATTGAAATGTTTGTTGCCTCCAGATAATGGCAGTTGTCCATTTGTCTATACATCAAATTGAAATTAATTAATTTTGTGATTTCATAGTTTGCTTATATTTGAATCCAGCGATGCTATTTAATGTTGTTTAGCTTTGGATGACTATCCATATATTATTTTGGGAACCTCCAGCATCTCGGGCCAATATCTGATATCTGACACATCTGATATTGAGCTCTATTCAATGTTTGACATGTTTGGTCATGTTATAGTAGCCTATATATTACTAAAAATTAATTAATCAATAATTTATGTTTTAATTAATGAGAATTAAAAGATATGTTCAATTGAAATAAAGTGACTTTATACTTAGCAACTGTTCTGGGACTTCTGTCAGCATTTCACTGGGGAGTAAAAGGTACAAACTGATAAACACAATGGATGTCACATTATGCTGGACTGATTATGCTATAGTCGATAATAGAACTCTATGCTGGGTATAGATAAGGGGTGTAGCCCCGGTGTAATAATAATCCCCAATGTGAAATGTTGACATCACTCTGTCTCTCTCCAAAATGGTGGGCATTCTAGTTCGCTCACTATAGCTGATGTCACATAGGCCTAATGGTCGCAGGACATTCCCTATTCCCTACTATTTGTGTATTTAGAAGACCCAGTCGAGTGGATAAGTATACTTTTTCCTTTTTATTCAGGAACAACACATAAAAAAATATGTATTTCAATTATACAAGAATGGGATGCATCATAAGAAAAAAAATTCCAAAATCAATTCAATAGTCAAGTCAGTAATACGATTTTTCTCAAAACTATATTAATTGTTTTGAAAGCAGTGATCTGAGGTTGGAGAAGAACATTTATTCTACACTGTAAAAATAAAAGGTGCCTGGAGGAACCTTTTGGGGTTCTTCACTTTGCTACACCGGCGGAACCGTCTGTAGATCCTCTATAGGCACCCTTTAAAAAGGGGTGGTTCTCTGAAGAACCACACAAGTTTCCTGAGGAACTCTTATATTAGGCACTGTGTGGAACCACTTTGGGTGCCTCCAGGAACCAAATTTCATTTTTTTAAAATATTTAATTTCATGTTGTTACTATGGTTACCTTTGACTTCTATTATAATAAACAAATTGAACCAAATACAAAATAAGAATTGTTTATTACATATTTGATATTCATTTTTATACATACACTTCCATGCATATGGGAAAAAAAGCTAACTATAGATTAATATCAATGAATACACAAAAAAATAGTATAATACATAAGCAACATGAATAATCAACCATGTATATACAATAGATAAACAAGAAAAGACATCTCAACAAAATGCATGCAAACACATATGTTCCACGAAATAAATCAATGCAAAAAAATTACATTTTGACTAATTAAAAATGTCCATCTTTACTTAACTTTAAAACATTTGTGTTTCAGTCCGATGGTAAGTCTGACATCACTGTCTCCAAGTCCAAAAGCTCTATCAGATGCCAAAAACAAACAGTGCTAATATGCACTCATTGTGCTGTAACATTCCTGAAAATTATGATCCTAACCTTTATCTATATACCGGAATCGCTTTCACTGCATGAAACACAAGCAGAATTTTTTTTGGTAAATCATTCATGAAACCATTCTTATACACTTGTCTAGTTCAATTCAATGCAACAATTTATGTAAAAATGGTTAAGCTCCAAAAATATCCCAGAAAAGATCCTAAAAAATAATCAATGAGTTCACAACTCATGTGTTATGGGTTGTGTTGTAAGTCTTCTGAAGCCATAGCTTTTTCCTTTTTTTTTTTTTTTTGGTCGAAAAAGACTAAACTTGAAGTTATACTTCAGAGTTAAAATGTCTTATATTCAAATCCAAATGATAAAGATATAGAAAAAATGCATAGCATTATTTGTGAAACAAACCTTTGATATTATTTTTCTGAGTAACATGAATGAGATTTGAGAGCATGAGGGAAGATTTTCAGCAGAAGAAATCAGCTAAATTAGTTAGGCTATATCAGCAATTTGAAGACACAGCTGTACATAATATGTTGAATTGAATGACTAAATCAATCTAAGACAATAAGTCAATAATTTCCATTTGTTCATTAGATCAACGTAGTTAGCATCGCGGCTAAAACCTTCATACCAGTGGTAAACACTGTAAAAACGTAGTAATGTATAATACATTTAGTTTATGTTAAAAAGGCCACTATTATTCTTATAGTTAAGTGTCTTAGTTTCCTTTGCTATATGCCAAAATGACGCATTCGTCACAGCATCCGTCCAGCAGGCCAACCAGCCGCGGAAAAGACGTGCAGGTCAGTGCTCCCGCCCACTGAACGGAGTCTGACTGATTCGGGAAAGCGGACGGATGCAAGCTGTACTGTAACAATTAATCCTTGCTAAAGTTGTGTGCGTGCCTCTAAAGTAAGTTGCAGTCTGTTTATACATTGTTCTTTACTCATTTTATGAACGTTTGAATAGCCCCACGTGTGTAAAAGTTAATGCATGCGAGTGACGATACGACCGAGCTCGTAAAGATGTTTGTATGTATATTTACATTCTAGTTTCCTCACATATTTCATTGTTATATTCATAAGACATAATCTACGTGCCTTTTATTCATTATATGGTCTTGTTGAGGCAAAAACAAATAACTAACAAAACAGCATCAGGCATAAGATACATCAAGATCAAATTGTCCTTAAAAGATATTTATTTCTTGCAAGAAATGTTCCCAGTCCATCCACAGACCAGCTGCAGGCGGAGTGAGACCCAGAGCAGAGGTTGGCCCGCATTTTTATAGTGTTATCTCTTTCAAAAGCTATCTCTTACAGCCCCCACTAAACAAAAGACACAGAGGAACCCCTGTGGCTCCCCTAACCCCCTAATCTTCTCACCTCTGGGTCACACACACACAACCTGCAGCTGTACTAACATCATAAAAGAAACTCAGAATACAGACAAATGAATGTATGGCATTCATTTGTTAAATCATTGAAAATAAATTCAAAGAAAAGATTAATTTTTTCCCACAACAGTCTATATCGCTCACTTCTAGAATCGAAGCACTCTTTGAGCGCATGCGCATTAATGTGATAGACAGAGCGGCTCCATATCTGTCCTCAGCGCGCAAAGGTGTCGAATTTCAACCGCTCAGTATTAATCATTTCTAGCAGTATACTTTTCCATATAATGGCACATTTGTTTTTCTTATTGTACTTTATTAATCATTGTAACTTAATATTCATTGTGGAGATTACTGTTACTATGTTAAAATTGTGACTACTATTATTTGTTATTGTTATTTGTACTTATCTATTCTTCTTATATCTTTATTTATAGAAAACCACACACACATGCAAATCAGAATTATCCAGTGTACTGAGTTGTGGTGACAATAAATGGGTTATTCCCGAATACCTGATCAGGTGAAAAGTCTCTAACCGGACTCTAGTGGGTCTGTTATTAACCGGCAAATTCGGCTTCTACTAGCCGAACATTTTTACAGTTTATATATGTGTGTGTTTGAATATATAGTGAGTAGACTCTGTATTTATATTTATTTGGCGAGTTTACAAACCTTGTAATGGAGAGCCGAACAAATGGCGGAAGCTTTGATGAGGAGAGCCGTTACTTTCAAACCCGATGACGTCGATCAGCTGAGCTTTGTTGCGCGCGAGCATCACTGAAGCGACGACAGCAGTCGTCAATAAAACTTCTCTCCTCCTGGTTCTTCTTCTTCATATTATTAATATTATTATTATTTAGTGTTGTTGTTGTTCAAGGTTTAAATTACTTAATAAAATAGGCCTATACTAAATAAATGTAAGCTACCCAGGTGAAAAAGACGTAGGCTACTGTTAAATGTATTAAAAATGCATTAAAGTATATTTGTATTGTAGGTCTACTAAAAACACACTCAAGTTCATTTTTAATACATTTAATTGTACGTCTTTTTCACCGAATCAAACTTAAGTAGCCTATAATAATAATAATAGGATAATAATAATCTTATTCTGGCCTCACTGAACCATTGGGTTCCTCCAGATGCTGGCTTTAACATAAGAGATCTTCCAGGAACCACTTAAATGTTAAAAGATCTTCCAATAACCCTTTTATCGCATTCAAGTTCCTCTATTTTCCCCCAAAGCACTTTGAGGTCTCATGGTAATGAAAAGGTGACTCCAGAACCTCTTAACTAAATACAAAGTGCTTAAAGGATCCCATAAGTTCCAGCAAGAACCTCAAAGATTGTCAATGCTCCTCCAGTAACCCTACTACAGGAGAAAGAGCTTTAAGGCACCTAAATTACATTTTGAAGTTCCTTGAGTATCCGACAGGATATTTGAGGCTCCTTTGGTTTTTACAGTGTAGATCTAACATCCATCATAACATCTATTTTTTTAAGAAAAAAGAAAAGAAAACACTTCACTGTAATGGCCATAGATACACACCCATTTGTGCAAACTTTGATCATATCATCAAAGTTTGCATAAATCAAGCGTAGTGTTAGTTCTGGCAGGTCACGTTAGTCAAGCTCACATCAGCTGACTGATACACGTCTACCTATAGGAATATGATGTCTATCACTGTATACATATACAAGCTCCTCAGTATTATCAACAGCTATCGCGTTTCTCAGGAGCTAGTTACCCTCCTCCATCCCCAGCTCCTCTTCCCCTTGAATCAGAATAAATTCTCGAATTATGTAGTACTTTAAAATCTTGAATTAATGATATCTGCAATACATTCATGTTTGTTCTGTTCTGTTTACCTTCTAAGGGGGGTTATTGCTGCTCTCCCTGCTCTTATCCATGCAGCCTAGCAGACTCTTGCCCAGAACAGACCCATACCGCCAATCCAATGCTAATTGTCAATTTGACTAGTGGTCATGACAGAAATGCATGTATGGCCATTACAGTGAAGTTGTGTTTCTTTTTCTTTCTTTATTTAAAAAAAAAAAAAGAAAAAAAGAAAAGAAAATGATGTTCTAGATGGATATTAGATCTACAATAGATGTTATTCTCTGAACTCAGATCACTGCTTTCAAAACAATTAACACTCAATTTCACATGGAATTATTTCAGTAGGCCCCAAACTCTATATATCTGCAGGGCTGATAATACACACATCACAAATTTACACAGCAATCACAATTGTATAATTTTTGTTAACATTTTAACAAACATTGTTATACAAATAATAAGAAAGCATGAGAAGGGGAAAAGAAAGAGGCGTCAGAGTGGAGAGAGTTGAGGAAGTAACGAGAGGAAGAGTGGAACGGGTAGAAAAAGATGAGGGGACAGGGGAGAGAGTTTAAGAAAAGGAGAGGGCATAAAGAGGAGAATGGGGAAAAGGTAAAAGGAAAAGGGCATTGGTTTAGTGGAACGAATAAGAGGAAAAATTGCAAGAAGACATGAACAGAAAGAAAGGGGACAGCAGGATGGAAGAGAAGTGAAGAGATGTAAAAGGTACAGACTTTTAAAAGAAATGGGAGTCACGCTCATGGCCTCTTCTTGGGAGAAGCTAAACAGATCCAAAGTGTTATATGGCATTACACGTCTATTTTTATGAGTATTATGATTGCTGATAGTGTACATTTGTAGTTTTGAGACAGCCTTAGCATGGCAAGTTCTGTAAATGTCCAAACATTTTTCAGAATTAAAGTCTAGAACACTGAAGTGGATGACCAAGTTTGTTTTCAATGGAATAAGAGCATGCCACTTTTAAAAAATGCCACCAAACACAATGGAAGTGGTCTATATGTTGAGCAAGTAGAACTTCTATAACGAAAACCCTCATTGAAGAACTATATGATAAACATGTATCTTCATTAGTGTATTTGTATGCCAATAGCTGAATGTGTTATAAAAACAATAGAGAACACACCTGTAGTTTTTAAGATAGTATTTACTTTTAATAAATGCATTACTAGAATAAACTGCAGTGAATATTATTATGCAGTGAATATTAAACTGTGTTAATTGTTTTGAGAACAACTACATTCATTTGAAGAAATGTGTCAAATCAATTGAGAAAAATAATAACATATCAAATATGTTTTTCTCACTGTTCCCTGTTAACGTCAATTTTACCACTTGATGGCGCAAAGACCTTTACAAAAACAAGCAGGTTTGTGCTCCTCATCCAAATGCATGAAACTTGTGCATCATTTCGAAAATGCACAAGTTTGAAACGTGCTCTTTTAAATATTTCAGTAATATATTGTAACAAGTATTTGTGTGTTTATTTTTTATTTTAAATGTATTTTTTAAAGTAACATTGAAAACACATTTCAATAAATCAAGTGCAAAATCATATTTCCCTGGCCTCTTTGTTCTTTATCTGGATGCTCTTTTTTAATTTCTCATGTTTTTATTATGTTTTTTTTTAAGGCTTAAATTAACTTTGGGCCCTAACTTATCTAGTTTTTTAAGTAGTCTACTTTTTATATTTTCACACAATATTCAGTTAACATGTTTCTAAAATGCTTAAATTTTCTTCTCACACAAGCTTACACAATACCAAAATCATGGATCTTTCTTGTCAAACACAGCATGCCAGAAATTAAGACATAATGTTCCAAACCCTAAATATAGTATAAAGCCTCTACTTCTGCAACAACAGCAGCAATATTTTTAAAAATGTTGAAACAGCTGATAAACAAATTGGTTTTGTTAAATGTGGATTGAGAGAGGGGAAAAAAAACAACATTTATTTAGTTATTTTTACAATCCCTATAGGACACATTTCTCAAACCTTTCACATGAGCACAACATCAGTCTATGTGAGCTAAACTGGGGATCAATTGTCATTGCTTTGGCACAAAATGTAGGTATTCAATGACTACATCTTTCAAATTACATCACTTCTTTTCTCACTTCGACAAAAACATTACAAAAACTCTACAGGCCAATCTATAAGTGAATTATAAACATCAGAGACTGAGAGTGTCATTCTTGCTTCGTAAAGAGACTTTACAAAAGAAAACACAGTGTACTGCTACCCATTGTATTTTCTTAGGTCATTGTTTTATGAGTGACAAAGTTTGTTTGTTCGTTGTCAACCTTTGTTAATGTTCTGGAAGAATTAGTTGATTTGAGACCTGAATGAATTGTTTTGTCAGCTTTAGTGCATTTTGAATGTGATATTAACTGCTGTGCCAAGCTGGTTATGCAATGTAAGTAAAATAAACCATTGATAAAATATATATTTAATGTTTAATTGTTGCAGGCTTTGGTTTGAAAAGTTAACATTTTAACATTTCCAAGAATTGTTAGTCATAAACATGAACGTTTCACTTCAGCAGGTCTGAGGGGAAAAAGAGGAAGAAAGACAGACCCTGAATACATAGACACTCTCGAATAGATCTCCTTCTGACATTCTGAAATTCATTAGAGAGAACTTAGTCAAAGTAAACACTTGCCCACCACATTTGCATAAAAGCAAAGCAAAATTAATTAGAGATTAAAATATTTTTCAGCAAATGTTTCAACCGGCATACTTCTGGATGGACCACAAAATGTAATTCAAGTAAATCTTAAGTATTAGTTGTAATGTAGACTACACATAAATCCATAATTGGATGTTGTTACAATTAAATACATTTATACATTTTACAGCATTGCAAATTGTTTTGAATTGTTTAGCTCATCAAGCTTAAGATATTGCGTGTAGATAAGTTTATTATAGTTTGGCTATTAATAAAACATTTCCTTGAGCGCTCAGAAGTTTGCAGCTGCTCCGTCTGCTTTGGTGATTCTCAATCCCCAGAGACAAAATATTCAAATACATACAACAACCGAAACTGAGAGAAACACATCTACATTGCAATAGTTCCTTAAACTAAAGCTTTTCTAGGAATATGTCATTGCAGTTTGATGAATCAGTCTTAATTTCAGAACAACTGAAAGAACAGAAATACATTTTTAAAACACATCTTTTGGGGATGTGACATTCCTCAAAACCTTCCATGATGTTAGAAAGCTTTACTTTATTAATCAGTTTGGTTTAGTTAGCTTTACTCTATAATCAGTTCTTCTGAAATGTAGAGGGGTAAATGACATGTGTCCAAGTGCATTATTTCCTTTTGAAATAATTTGATGCATGCTCGGCATATATCACTTTATTCTATAAAACCCATTTAGTTTGAATTAATTCTAAGTACATTTAAATAATACATATTATTTTGTTTTGTTATCTTAAACCCCTAATGTGTCAAGTGCAACTGTCTGAACAAATGAACTGTTATAGGGAGTCCACTGAAAGCAAGTTGTAGAACTCAGTGCAGTTTTATTAATATCCAAAAACAAGATCAAACATAAAACTTTACAGAACTGTTATCAACAATTACCTCAGAGTTTGACTGTTTTGCCATTGCTGGAGATTTTAACATTCACATAGATAATGCAGAAAATAATATGGCAAAAGAAATCAAAACTGTTTTAAAAACTTTTGATCTGACTCAGCATGTACATGGACCCACACACAATCATGGACACACTCTAGATTTACTTATCAGTAAGGGTCTAAACATTTCATCGATTTTTATTAAGGATGTAGCACTGTCTGATCATTTCTGTATTTTCTTTGATATATTGATCTCTCCTGCCACTGAAGCTAGATCTGTGTCTGTCAAGAAGAGATGCTTAAATGAGAACACTAGTGTACTATTTATGAAGGCCATATCCTTAACACCAAGCATATCTGCTGACTCTGTTGATTTTCTCCTTGATTCTTTTAACTCAAAAGTTAAAAATATAATTGATGATATTGCTCCTGTTAAAGTCAGGAAGAAGAGTGGCAGACAAAAAGCACCTTGGAGAAACTCAACAGCAGTGCAACATATGAAAAGACAATGCAGAAAAGCAGAGCGCATGTGGCGGAAGACAAAACTTGTAGTCCATTATAACATCTACAAAGACAGCCTGCATGCTTTCAATATGGAACTAGGCAAAGCTAGACAGACTTTCTTCTCAAATATTATAAACAGCAATTTAAACAACACACGCACTCTTTTTGCTACTGTAGAGAGACTGACAAACCCCCCAAGCCAGATTCCTAGTGAAATGCTCTCAAACAGCAAGTGCAGTGAGTTTGCTTCTTTCTTCTCTGAGAAAATCAATAATATCAGAAAGGTGATCAGCACATCCTTGAGTTGCACTGAGGTCAGACAGATCAGACCACCTGAGAAAGTAGTTACTATGTCTGACTTCAAAGAAATTGATGGCAAAATTTTGGAAGAAACCGTACAACACCTTAAAACATCAACATGCGCCCTTGACACACTTCCCACATCTTTCTTCAAAATTGTGCTAAACAGTTTAGAAGCAGATCTTCTAGAAGTGGTAAATGCCTCACTTCTCTCTGGGAGTTTTCCAAACTCCCTGAAAACTGCAGTTGTCAAGCCCCTCCTGAAAAAGAGCAATCTGGATAAGACCATATTAAGCAACTATAGACCGATCTCAAATCTTCCTTTCATAGGCAAGATCATTGAAAAAGTTGTCTTCAATCAGCTGAACAAATTCTTAAGCTCGAATGGATACTTTGACAATTTTCAATCTGGTTTCCGACCGCACCACAGCACAGAGACAGCGCTCATAAAGATAATAAACGATATTCGCTTAAATACTGATTCAGGCAAATTATCAGTGCTGGTACTACTCGACCTCAGTGCTGCATTTGACACTGTCGATCATAACATACTTCTTGACAGGCTGGAAAACTGGGTGGGGCTTTCTGGGATAGTCCTAAAATGGTTCAGGTCATACTTAGATGGGAGAGGTTATTATGTGAGTATAGGAGACCATAAGTCTGAGTGGACATCCATGACATGCGGAGTCCCTCAAGGCTCAATTCTTGCGCCACTCCTGTTCAACCTGTATATGCTCCCAATGAGCCAAATAATGAGAAATAACCAAATTGCTTACCACAGCTATGCAGACGACACACAGCTGTACTTAGCCCTATCGCCTAACGATTACAGCCCCATTGACTCCCTGTGCCGATGCATTGGCGAAGTCAACAGTTGGATGTGTCAAAACTTTCTTCAATTAAACAAAGACAAAACTGAAGTTATTGCGTTTGGAAACAAAGATGAAGTTCTCAAAGTGAACGCATACCTTCACTCTAGGGGTCAAACAACTAAACATCAAGTCAGGAATCTTGGTGTGACACTAGAGTCAGACCTTAGTTTCAGTAGTCATGTCAAAGCAATAACTAAATCAGCATACTATCATCTGAAAAATATTGCAAGAATTAGATGCTTTGTTTCCAGACAAGACTTAGAGAAACTTGTGCATGCTTTCATCACCAGCAGGGTGGATTATTGTAATGGACTCCTCACTGGCCTTCCCAAAAAGACCATAAGACAGTTGCAGCTCATCCAGAACGCTGCCGCCAGGATTCTGAGCAGAACCAGAAAATATGAACATATCACACCAGTCCTCAGGTCTTTACACTGGCTCCCAGTTAGATTTAGGATTGATTTTAAAGTATTATTACTGGTATATAAATCATTCAATGGCCTGGGACCTCAATACATTGCAGATATGCTCACTGAATATAAACCCAACAGATCACTCAGATCATTAGGATCATATCAGCTAGAAATACCAAGGGTTCACTCTAAGCATGGTGAGTCTGCTTTTAGCTATTATGCCAGCCACAGCTGGAACCAGCTTCCAGAAGAGATCAGATGTGCTCCTACAGTGGTCACATTCAAATCCAGACTCAAAACACTTCTGTTTAGCTGTGCATTTACTGAATGAGCACTGTGCCGCTGTTCGTCCGACTGTTTGTACTGTACTGTATTTTACTCTATTTTTCTAAACTGTTTTAATTATTCTTATTTCTTTTAATTATTTTAATTTCTCCTATGTCAGCAGGGCATTTAGCCCGAAACTGTAAATGCCCACTCAGAAGGTGATAATGTGAAAGTGATTAATGTGGATTTGAAAGTAGAATAGTATTTAAATGACGATATTAAAGTTTTCGTCTGAGAAAGAATGTGAACGCAGTGCTAAAGTGCTAAAGAAAGTGAAAAGAACGTGTGAGTAAATGAGGGAGAAAAGAAAGTTAAAGGAAAGTTGATAGATGGAAGTCGTAAGAAGATTGAAGGTTAAAAGAAGGTTGAAAGATTTAAGTCTTAAGGGAATCCTTTGAAAGAAAGATCTATAATAAATATTCTTTTTTAATTTTTAAAAGTACTGTATTTTATTTTATTTTTCTAAACTGTTTTAATTATTCTTATTTCTTTTCATTATTTTAATTTCTTCTATGTAAAGCACCTTGAATTGCCATTGTGTATGAAATGTGCTATATAAATAAACTTGCCTTGCCTTGCCTAAAACAAAGGCATGGCATGAAACTCAAAACAAAAACAGGAAAATAGACATGGCGCTTACCACCAGTGGTTACACAAAACAATACTTGACAAAGACACATGGCAAACACGAGGGCTTAAATGCACACATGGATCCTTGTGGACAGTGCTTTAAGTGGGCCGGTACGCGCCGGTACTCAGTACCGCCACTTCCAAATATAGCTCTTGAGCGTACCGCCACCTGTCCGTGCGCCCAGAACGTGCTTTTAGCGTACCGGTACGCTCGTTTGCACATCTGTTTTAATCCTTTGTCTGCGCTGCCGCTTTACTTCACAATGCGCAACACATTCTCACCCCAAATCGTCACTTTTTCGTCACTTTCAACCATGCTTCAATATCCGACGCACAAAGCACCCTTTAGCGTCCATATGTGACGCTTCGGTTATGGGTAGGTTTAGGCGTCATCTAACTGACGCTTTCGAAAGTTCGTCAATATCCGACGCACAAAGCACCCTTTAGCGTCCATATGTGACGCTTCGGTTATGGGTAGGTTTAGGTATGTGGTAGGGTTATGCGTCTCATATGGACGCTAAAGGGTGCTTTGTGCGTCGGATATTGAAGCATGGTTGAAAGTGACGAAAAAGTGACGGGTTTATACTTTCGCCTGGCTCCGCAGCGCGAGTCTCCGCAGACTGCGCCCGCAATCCGCGCACCTCCCCAAACGGATGAGGTGTTTATACTTGACGCGCTCGCCGTTGTACTATTCTTTGAAACGACAGGGGGAGACTCGAGTAATTGTCCTCTAAACCATCAGGAATCAGCGGTGAGAAGATGAAAGCTATACACACGTGACAATGTTTATTTTAGTACACCACCACCAATAACACACTACAAACAGAATTGTGTAAAACCCAGTAAACCCTGAGATTATTACTCGTGACAATAAAACAAAATATATGGATATGAGAATGTGTATACAAAATAAATTAACAATATCTTATATTTTCTAATTTCACTAAATATTTCATTAAGTTTCGTGAAGATTTTTACTAAATATGGACCTTTATGTTCATTAAAATACTTTTTATGCTATTATTGTATGCTCATTTTTTAAATGTAAGCAACTAATTTAGACTTGCAAACTGGGTGCCGGTGTGGTGAGAAGTTCGAGCTCGTTATTTATGTTCAGTAGCTCTTTCTACAGTAGCTGTTTCTAAGGGTATTTTTTCAATACCATTTTGCACATTTTATTTATGTTCAGTAGCTCTTTCTAGCTCAAACAAATCCACAAACTAATAAAAGGATTTATTATTTTCTATAAGGTCGTCTGTTGACTGCTGTATATAAAACCCCTTCAGTTGTTGTTACCTCAGGGGAGGAGGGGAGTCAGCAAAAAAATAAAATAATAATAATAATTTTATAGAGTACCGGCACCTCTTTTGGGCCACTTAAAGCACTGCTTGTGGAAGATACAAGGTAATCTCCTCTCAAATACTGGTAAAAATTGCTGATTTCAAGTATGGGTAGGTTGGTACACATTCCGTGTCAGGTGGTACAACTATATTTGGTTGTACCCCCTGACATAAAAAAGAGACAAAAAAATAAATAAACACTTTGAAATGTTTTTTAAAAACTGAAGCTTGTTTAAACACATTGTTCATGACTCAAACATTTGCATTGCATCAGTTTTTGAAAAGATTTAAAAAAATAAAAATAAAAAGAACTTTTTTGTAACCATATTTGTCAATGACCCACATATATGTGTAACGGTCACCAGCTGGAGTGCCCTTGAGTGCCACCAGAGGGCACTCCACACCAGTCGATCATATTTCACTCACACTACATTTCCCAGAACTCACTGCCCGGACTCATTATCATTGATTGCATTCACCTGTATCTTATTACCCTGTTAGTCTCAGCCTATTTATACCTTGTACATTCATTCATTCCCTGTGAAGTCTTGTTTAAGTGTTACACTGCAATTCCGAGCGTTTTCCCTGGTTTCTTGTCTTTTGGTTTATTTGGATTTCTTGCCCTGTTCCCTGGATTACTCTTTTGCCTCTGGTCCCTGCCTGTTTTGTTTGTTTCTTTGTTGGTTTGTTTGGACTGCCTACCTGTGTTTTGACCTTTTGCCTGTACACTGGATTACGCCTCTGGAATACCCTTAATAAAGCTGCATTTGGATCCTCTACCCTCGTGTCTCAGAGCGGTTCGTAACAGAAGACTTCGCCAAAATATGGATCCAGCAGCTGTCAGTAATGGAGCTCTAATAAGATGGCTATCTTCCATGTATCAGGATGGTCAACCTATCGAGAGGTATGTGAGGGATTTTCTGGCTTGCTGTCACTTAGCGTCATTAGATGACACCCAGCTCATGGACCTGTTTTGGAGTGGACTGGATGAGGAGATTGCTCAGATGATGCCGGATGACAATACCGGCTGGACCCTAGAAGGGTATATCCACCTGGCCCTTTCCTTGAGCAGTTCGGCATTTACTGTGGGCTTGGCTGATGAAGAACCCTGCAAGCTCACAGTACCCTCCGAGCCTGAATCAGTTCATGTCCCATCCGTCCAGCCTGAGAAGCTTCTCATCATGCCAACCATCAAGCTGGTCACCGGATCTGTCTATTACCGTCCAGGACTGGTATCCAGTGTGGCCGATTCCCCGCTGAGGTCAGCACGTGTTGCCATAAGGGCCATCGTGCATGAGTCTCGTCCCGCCGAGACTATCCTGCCTAAATCTTGTTTCGCCGAGACTGTCCTGCCTGAGTATCTTCCCACCGAGCCAGAGCCAGAGCTTCACGTCAGTCCTGCCGAGCCAGAGCCTGCACTTCACGCCAGTCCAGCCGAGCCTGCACTCACGCCAGTTCAGCCGAGCCTGCAATTCACGCCAGTCCAGCCGAGCCCGCACTTCACGCCAAATCTGCCGAAGCCAAGGCAGTATGCGTCATGCCCGCCGCACCTGAGACAGCAAGCGACATGCCCGCCAAGCTAGAGCCTTCACCGCTGGTCTCGTCCAGCACAGAGCCCTCTTCACCGCTGGTCCCGTCCAGCACAGAGCCCTCTTCACCGCTGGTCTCGTCCAGCACAGAGCCTTCTTCACCGCTGGTCCCGTCCAGCACAGAGCCCTCTTCACCGCTGGTCTCGTCCAGCACAGAGCCTTCTTCACCGCTGGTCCCGTCCAGTACAGAGCCTTCACTGCTGGTCCCGTCCAGCACAGAGCCCTCTTCATCGCTGGTTCCGTCCAGCTCAGAGCCCTCTTCGCCGCTGGTCCTACCCAGCTCAAAGCCCTCGCCGCCGCTGGTCCCGTCAAGCTCAGAGACGCTTCACGTCAGTCCTGCCGATCCAGAGACTGTTCACGTCAGTCCTGCCGAGCCAGAGCCAGAGCTTCACATCAGTTCTGCCGATCCAGAGACTGAGCTTCACGTCACGTCAGCCGATCCAGAGACTGAGCTTCACGTCACGTCTGCCCGTCAAGAGTCTCGTCCCGCCGAGACTGAATCTGTTCCTGATACTGAGCCTGAATCTGTTCCTCTTCCTCTTCCCGTGCCTGTGTCTTCGGACAAGATGGCCGACTCCACGCCTGTGTCTCCGGACAAGATGCCCGCCGCCGATCCAGTGTCTCCGGACAAGATGGCCGCCGCCGTGCCAGTGTCTCCGGACAAGATGACCGCCGCCGAGCCAGTGTCTCCGGACAAGATGGCCGCCGCCGATCTAGAGTCTCCGGACAAGATGACCGCCGCCGAGCCAGTGTCTCCGGACAAGATGGTCGCCGCCGATCCAGAGTCTGTTCAGGTCACGTGTGCCGAGCCAGTGTCTCCGGACAAGATGGCCGCCGCCAAGCCAGTGTCTCCAGACAAGATGGCCGCCACCGAGCCAGTGTCTCTGGACAAAATGGCCGCTGCCACGTCGACTGAGCCCTCAACAGAGATAGCCGCCGACACGCCTGAACCTGAGCCCTCAACAGAGATGGCCGCTGTCACGCTGTCTGTTCCTGTCCCTGAGCCGATGTCTGTCCCTGAGCCGGTGTATGTTCCTGAGCCGGTGTCTGTTCCTGTTCCTGAGCCGGTGTCTGTTCCTGTGCCATGGTCGCCTCCCTGTCCGCCTGAGGGTCGTCTCCTCCCTGGCCGCCCGAAGGGTCGTCTCCGCCCTGGCCGCCCGAAGGGTCGTCTCCGCCCTGGCCGCCCGAAGGGTCGTCTCCGCCCTGGCCGCCCGAAGGGTCGTCTCCGCCCTGGCCGCCCGAAGGGTCGTCTCCGCCCTGGCCGCCCGAAGGGTCGTCTCCGCCCTGGCCGCCCGAAGGGTCGTCTCCGCCCTGGCCGCCCGAAGGGTCGTCTCCGCCCTGGCCGCCCGAAGGGTCGTCTCCGCCCTGGCCGCCCGAAGGGTCGTCTCCTCCATGGTCGCCTGCACAGCCTGATCCGCCCTGGTCGCCTGCACAGCCTGATCCGCCCTGGTCGCCTGCACAGCCTGATCCGCCCTGGTCGCCTGCACAGCCTGATCCGCCCTGGTCGCCTGCACAGCCTGATCCGCCCTGGTCGCCTGCACAGCCTGGTCGCCTGCACAGCCTGATCCGCCCTGGTCGCCTGCACAGCCTGATCCGCCCTGGGCTTCCGTCCTGCAGCAGTCTTCAGGTCCTCTTCCGCTGCATGGGCCTGGCCCGCCATCCCGCCCCCGGGTCCGCCTCCGCTCCACCTCCCTCCTGGAGAATTTTCTGAGCGTCTGGAATCCGCTCCTTAAAGGGGGGGGGCCATGTAACGGTCACCAGCTGGAGTGCCCTTGAGTGCCACCAGAGGGCACTCCACACCAGTCGATCATATTTCACTCACACTACATTTCCCAGAACTCACTGCCCGGACTCATTATCATTGATTGCATTCACCTGTATCTTATTACCCTGTTAGTCTCAGCCTATTTATACCTTGTACATTCATTCATTCCCTGCGAAGTCTTGTTTAAGTGTTACACTGCAATTCCGAGCGTTTTCCCTGGTTTCTTGTCTTTTGGTTTATTTGGATTTCTTGCCCTGTTCCCTGGATTACTCTTTTGCCTCTGGTCCCTGCCTGTTTTGTTTGTTTCTTTGTTGGTTTGTTTGGACTGCCTACCTGTGTTTTGACCTTTTGCCTGTACACTGGATTACGCCTCTGGAATACCCTTAATAAAGCTGCATTTGGATCCTCTACCCTCGTGTCTCAGAGCGGTTCGTAACAATATGTTTGCCCTCATGCTAAAGTAATAAAAATATTTTTTTGACAGATTAAATAATTAAATTAAATTGATTTATGATTTAAACTTGATTAACTTGATTAAGATGAAATTATTTTTTTTTACAGGAGTATGATTTTCAAGAAAATACAATTTCAGTCTTTCTACTTCAAAATTTCTGTGTGTGACTTGCCCTTTATTGTAATTACATAATTAAATCAATTTAGCATTTCCCCATTTTTTCAGTGTATGTATCTATATAATGCTCACACATTTTATGTTCTGAAGGACCTATCCCTGTAACATATTGAAACAGCAAGATAATGTTACTTGCCAAATAAAATATTTGAAGGAAAATAATCTAGATAACTTGAAAGAATAGACATAAAAAGACTTTATTGATGAGTGTGTGAAGACTGAGTACATATTTGTCAATATCTTCAAAAATGTGTGAATAGAGGCAAATTATGTAGATTCAACATCAGAATAAGAAACGTTGGAGTCTTCAGAAAAAAATCATCAGTGCTTCATCTGGAAAAAGTCAATAAGATCAATAATAAAAAAAAACATTTTAGTTGCATAATGCAATCCAAAGTGAAGCCGTAATGTATATAATTGTAACAGTATCTTATTTATCATATTTAAAATGCTCTGTAGTCAATTTAGTAATGTTTGGGTTACCTTGAAGAGACTAAGTACAGCGCTGTATGTCAGAGAAAAGAGGAATAGGAAGATGAATGAAGTGGCAGTGGACCAGAGACTTCTGAACTCATCCTCCTCCAGAACATCTTTATTACAGTTCAGAGCAAAGCCCTTCTCTGGCTCAGGCGGCTCCCCTGGAAAAGAAAACACATGTACATGGGGCATATGACATTGTCCAGTACGTATATGCAAACATAAATCACACATCCTGAATTTAAAGTCCAATGAATCTTACTAGGCTTCTAGTTAGTGTATAATTAAGGGAGCATGTCGGCCACATGCACTGCATACGTGTACTCACACACATTCATTTGCACACACAGTTAAATGTACACAGAAGAGACAAACATATAACACTGTCCTGTCTCTTACTCGTTTTGTTTTTTTCTGCATTTTACCATACACTTTATAAAAATATGCTCAAGCATATTGATATTTTTTCCCCCAAGTAACTTAAACTCAGACATGAACTAATACTGACATACTAATAATACAAGTACACATAAATATTGCTACATCCTTACAACAAAACATCTGTATGCCTTATTGATTGTAAATGTCAATATTTACTGACTTTGGTGGTCACCATAAGTTGATTTACTTTGTTGATTTACACAAAAATATTCTAATTTCTCTAAATACTGATAAAACAGGACCAGAATGTAAAGCATGCAAAGTTTCTGATTATAAGAACCATAAGAGCTGGACTAAATCATGCAGAGTTGCAAACACAAAGATTTATTGCTTAAAATTGTAAAACAACATAAATGTCAAACCAAAATGAAATATTTTTGATTTGAAACATACAACATGAAACTGTTATATCAGGGGACATGAACACAGCGGTACAGTAAGCACAGGACAAAACATAAATGCGCAATTTTAACAAACACATTACACTCACACAGGTCAGAATACATTTTTGATCTTAAATTTTTTCACACTATGATATTATGATTCTGTTCATATTTCTTTTCATGCAATAACAAATTAAGCATAGTTTTGAGCATGAATTTGGCTTTGAAGTTTGACCCATGCAGTTAAGTAAAAAAAGCAGAACAATGTCCAATGAACAAAAACATCACAGACAGATAATCTGACAAGTGAGCAACAGGGAGCATAAGCACTGGAAAATGTACAAACGAACAGATACAAGTTAATAAACACATTCTGGCTGTTTACTTTTGCTTGTTGACACTTCTAATGGAGCCCTTGTATTCTCCATGTTGGCGTGTTTGACTGCGCAGGTGATGGTGGTTTCGGGATCTTCATACTTTGTCTTTGACATTGTTAAGATGCTGAGAACAGACGTGGAGCTCTTTTGATTAATAGGAGCACTGGTTATGCCCTCTATGTCAGGCTGTTTGCCCACTCTCCACATGATATTGACATCGCCAAGTTTAGGGCTTGTGACCTCACACACCAGAGAGACACTGTCTTTGTAAACATCAGGTCTGTAAATGGTAACAGTGGGTTTCTGTCCATCTGAATTAGAAGTTATAAAGGTTTATTAAACAAACAGAAGAATCAAACAATAATGAATAACAATAGAGCTTCAAGACAGTCAAAGCATTTTGACAGCGAAAGCATTTCAAACAGGTTTGCAGGCAGTAAACTTATTTCCAACCTTTCAACATCTACAAATGCACAAAGTCAGGTATTTGAAAGCTTTAAATTGACTTACCTCCTTTATCCAAACGGATCATCTGCTTGATTTCTCTGTCACGGATGGTGCAGGTGACAGTTTCACCCTTAAACCATTTATCGTAATCAACTTCAAATCTGTGGGTTTTTTTGTCGTTAGAAAAGATGACATTTCCAGGCTCCATTCTGACATTTACATTCTTCATTTCACATGACACTGAAGCTTCTTGCACTGTCTTTACATCTCCAGAAACAACAGCTTCCAAGACAACTTTATTATTGATAAAAAGTTCTCTCTCAACTGGTGGCTTTAGTGTCAGTGTGAGTTTATCTACAAGGGAGTAAGAAAGAAAATAATGATTTCATGTGTTCCTTGGGATTTGTCTATATCTGTGAATTGGTATCAGTTTAAAATAATGTATCTCTGTGTGAATTTGAAATAGAAGTTAGTTCATCACAACAGCATGCAGGTTCATTGGCATTAAATAATTCAACCAATGATTTGACAAAACTAAAAGATTGTTCTAAAATGTCTCTTCAAACATGAGCCTCCTCAAAGAAAATCATCACAATCTTGACCCAACAGCAATACAATAGAGAGGGACACATGAATTAGCTACATTGTCAAATGTAAAATGATAGACAATTCAGGGATGTAACTTGGACTATATCAACAGCAATATCGCTGCAGTCTTGCATAGAAGCTATGTACAAAAATCAGACATGCAACAGATTTAGAGAGAGGTAAACATAATGAATAAAGAAACATTCACAGTCCTCAAGAGAAAACATACCTTTATATTGGGCCTCTCTGACTTGCTTTCCCGTTTTGTGGTCGAACTCGCACTTAACTTTGACGTCTGTGTTCGTCCATTTGTAGACACTGATTTTAAAAATGCTTGTGGCACTATACAAGGTTACTGAGGCCTTCTTCTCACTTGTGTCATGGGTGTCTATCGCATTTGTCACCTCCTTATCATCCAGAAACCACTTAAACGAGTATGTTTTAGGTGAAAACTGCCGGGCTAAACACGAGAAGGTTGCTGTCCCATTCTCTAACTCCTTTATTGTAGGTACTGTTAAGACGACAGTTGCAGGCTGATCTGGCGGTGGAGCTGGCAACATACAGGAGAAAGCAGAGAGGACATGAAAAGCAAGAAAATAGTGCAACATGCTTTATTAGGCAAAGCACATAGATGCTCTTGAGTTTGAACATCAATGTTAAATGTTGTAGCCTATATTTATATTTAACTTATTATTATTTTATTTTTTTTCCCTTTATCTTTTGTTTATAAAACAAGAAGAAATCTCATATGCCATTGTATTCCCTGGCATGAGGTCAGAGAAAAAGTATTTCTAAAGGACAAAGCATATTATGTACTTTTCTGTATAATGTTTTTTTTTTAGATCTTTAGCCTTGCTGTTCTCAGCTAGTGTAAAACATTTACTGTCATTGGACTACTTTGGTAAAGGACAACTGCTTGACTTGACACAAATATAAAAGCAGGTTCACTGGTATTAAAAAAATTAAATCAATGATTTGACAAAACTATAAGAGTGTGCTAAAATGTCTATTCAAACATGAGCCTCCACGAAGAAACAATATTCAGCAATATACAAAACACTGAACAAACAGCAATAACAAAGAGACACATGAAGTAGCTAAAAATTTAACATGTAAAATGTTAGACATTTCAGAAATGTGACTTACCTGGTGAAACTTTAGCTGTTAAAGTGCCTTTCGAATTTGACGCTTCACATATGTAAGGGTTTTGAGGATTCCAGTCGCTTTTCTTCACACGCATATGGCTGATTTTGGTATAGTCTCCGTCACTCCCGAACGCTGGATACTGCACGAAAGTATTCAGGTCTTTCTTAGTGGTATCCTTCCACTTGAAAGTGAGTGAGTCCGCAGGAGAGAAACCTCTGGCCAAGCAGCCGACGGTGAGGAACCCATCAGAACCAGCAGAACACTGAGACAGGGCGAAGATTGACTTCGGTGCAGATGGTTGAGCTGTAGAGACATTACATCTTTCTCAGACAATAAACTACAACATAACGTAATATAGACCTACATTATGCAACACTATTAGGCCATGCCAAAAGAACAAATGATCCAATGAATGAATGAATGAATGAATGAATGAATGAATGAATGAATGAATGAATGAATGAATGAAAAAATAAAATAATAAAAATTGATTGAGATTACACCGCTATCTTCACTTTACATCAGAGTCCTGTGGCCATGTTGATAAACTGCTTAGATACCTTGCAAGTAGGCAAGTCATCTTTTCTTCTTCTTCTTTAAGACTGGTCATAACTTTTTTTTTTTTTAAAGTGAGTTACTTTAACAAGTAAATTGGTCTAATTTGAATTAAAAAAAGTAATGTAGACGGTTACTGGATAATGACTGCATAATGACTTTTCATTTTGTTTCAAATTAAACAGTTCTTTTAACTTATGAAGTGTAAATTAAAAAACAAATTTATTAAAAATTCCAACCATTTGAGAATTTTAAATAAAAGCATTGTATAGCAGTTTGTAACTTTGAACTATGAAATGAAAAAAAAAATGAAAAAATTAAAAAACGAAAAATGTATAATTACAAAATAAATAGCCCCCCAAAATGCTACAAACAAACACCCCTCGCACTTCTGAAAGTTCCGGGTTTTTTTTTTATTATTATTTTATTTTCATTGTGCTAGAAATAATTTCTTGAATAGCGGTTGTTAAACCAAAAAAATTTTTTTTAAATCTCCAATTGTCCTCTTCATGCATTGACAGATAACGGCTACCTTTATAAATCAGTAAGCTATGCCAGTTTATTATTATTATTATTATTATATTAATATTATTTAATAATATCGGGATGCAATCAACAACTTAAAATATAACACATTATATTAGTGGATATCAGTGCATAAATTTAAAACGAGACGTTACAGTTTAGTTAGGATTTTTAGACTTATATTTATGCTCCGGCTGTTTTCAGCGTCTATTGAGCAGTTTAAGGAAACACATGAGAGAATAATGTACAACGAAAGGAGTCGTTTAAGAATAACTACTGTTGTATTTTTGTTCGTTTTTAACATGAACAATATTATACAATGATGTATTCTTTTAAATCTTATGAAATGGACAACAGCTAAATTAAGACAGTTTGCAATAGAAAACTCTGTTAAAGATATAATAAAAAAATAAAAAAATAATAAAACACACGTGAATTGTTGTACGATACAAATGTCCTTGCAATTAATCATAAAATCTTACTGTTTGTTACGGTGACTTTGGTGCCGCTTCCCCAGTAGTCGAAAGCCCAGTTACACAATATCTTTTTAATGTTACAGTGCAGTATAAAAATACAACGCTCAGAGTCTCTGTTGAACGACCTGTAGCCAATTCCTTGTTTTATTTGAATGCACAAATACAATTATTTCGTATTTAATTATTCATAATCTGAATATTTGCGTTTCTAAATTACTTTAGACTATATGTCCTGATTTTAATTGTCTAATCGCATAACAAGAAAATCTCGACATTGAAATGTTGCTTTAATGTAAAAAAAAATTTTTCGACAGAATAACTGCGCACACATTTATCGTAGGCTACTTAAATTAGATTTTGATTTGGTAGGTGAATATTTTTCTTACCTGACGAGACAGTGACCATTGTTCCTTTCCCCCAGTAGTCAAAAGCATTGTCACACTGACATTTTACCAGGGGATATTGTACAAAAATAGCAGCTATATCAACATGTTTACCTCTTAACAAGTAGCTTTCATTTATTATTATATAACCCACAGATTGAACTATTTAGACTTTTATTTAGCCTTAGCCAAACCGGACTAGAAACGGACATTTACAAGAAGCCAAATATTTAAAACGTGCCAAGATTATTGAGAGGATTCTTTCTTACCAGATGTCACTGTGACAGACGTGCCTTTCCCCCAGTAGTCAAAGGCATCATCACAGTGATACTTTTAATTTCTTCAGTAGGCTACACAAAAACACAAACGATCTTTTCCATATTAGCCAACCTTAAAACCTGATTTATTTCGTAATTTATTGTCAAATTATCCATGATATGTTTTTCTCTGACTAAAAAGTGTTGGTAATAAGTTAACATAATCGGCCAAAACACAGTTGTCATCGTTTACACAAAATGACTCAAAATTGTCCACACTTATTTCTAATGATGTGATCAAACCAATTGTACAAAATGTGAGCCAGTTCAGAGTGCACAGGTGGACTGAATAATGATACCAACAATAGATGGAAACAATCTGAGAGCGAGAGGAGGAAGAGGATGAGGACGAGAAAAAGCGAGGTGTGGACGGTTGTTGTCAAGGCTAAATCCAGCACATAGGGTTTTCCCCTTTGCCTGCCAAGATACATTGCCTATGAGGACCCAGCACAAAGATGTGATGTTGAGGCAGAATGAATTCCTCACTGACTAATTTTGCAGTTGCACAAGTCTTTTGAGTGTTCTGTAACATGTTTTTCATTTAGAGATTTCGTTGACCTTTTGGGCTTTTGCAGTTGGACTACTGTATTTTTACAGTATGCAAGTGCTGAATAACAGACATTCAGTTCTATACAATATGCAGTACAATACTATAGGCTACTTGCAGTGCATAGCCTGTAAAATGTATTCACCTTAACTTAAGCTGCGATTACTATACTTATTTACTTAAATTGCTAAATTAGTAATTGTTACAATATAAAAAAAAAAAAATTCTGTAACTGCATGCTTTGGATGCGGTTTTCTCCTTTTTGTAATTTAGTGTCTAATAAATGATCTGTAGTGTTTATATTTTTGACTGGATGTAAGATCTGAAAGCATTATTTGATTTTGAGCACAGATAAAATTGTTTTGAGTTACAGTAATTGTTTGATTTTGCCAGAAGAGTCAGATGTTCTGTAATGTAGTTTAAAGATTTGGTTTTGTGTTTAAGGTTTTGAGAAAGTGGGTGATGGTTTCGAGGAATGTGTTTTGTCAATTCATAAATGTAATTGCTTATATCAACCATGTTTATTTGTCCAATTTCCTTGTGCATTACAAAAGTTGAAATGCATTATTTTTAATATTTACAAGACAGAGTGTAAACCAGACCGAATTCCGAATCCTGACAAAATAATGTTTCTGTCATGACTGAAGGACCTGCCGAATATGCCGAAAACGAATAATACATAGCCTAAAAATAAAGAGTTAATAGCCTGGACTACATTTCTTATTAGATCATTCATTTAATCATGCATGTACACGGATCTGGCTCTCCATAATTGTTATAAATAGGCTATGTCATGGGTTTTATCCGTACAGTTTTTGTATGGGGCTTTATCACCGTGCCCCCGTAGTAGTCACAGTGACACACACAAGTGCAAAAACCATGCGCGAGCACGTCATGTGTCATTCTTGACAAATTCTGTTAAAAAAGTAACCACATTCGCGTTTAAAAAGTGCATATTTTCACGTTTTTCCACAATCGAACAAACATTCCAGGACTACTGATAGTCAATTGATCAAATTCCTAAAACAGTAAAAAAAAAAAAAAAAAAAAAAAAAAAAAAAAAAACCTTACAAACACGCGGGTAAAATGCACAAACAATCTATATCAAGTCCCCATAAAAACACACAAACAAAACGGTCTGTAAATAGCCTATCATATATTATTGCTGCCTAAAGCCAATCTCTTTTTTAAAAAGAGATGTTGTTTTCTCGCCCTCTAGCGTTTATATACGGGTTTGCAGGCTTCGCTGTTATCTTCATCATTGTTTTGACTTAAAAAAAAAAAAAAAAGTAAATATGTAGGCTACCCTAAGAGGAACAGTTGCTTGATAATTTCACATTTCTAGTAATATTTAATAATAATAATTTTAATAACATTTCGTACAATATTATGAAATACAATTTATTTTTGAGTAGTTATTGCATGATATTCAAAGTGACTTAAACTGCTATCAGGATATACAGATTTTATCATATTTTATCATGCATTCCTGGGAAATAAATCCACGGGCATTGCTAAAGCACCATGTTCTACGCTACAGGAATTTATGTAAGATGATTTACAGTAGGCTAATAGAACAGTGAGATGACCGTAATAATTCAGGATGAATTGGAGTTTCTTACATAAAATAACCATCAGCAGAACTACATACTGTAGCAATTCCATTGTCAAACCTGCCAGAAAAAGCTACACAGAAAAAAAAAAAAAAGTTCACACAGCAGATGATTTAGATTAGGTTAGTCATTGGTTAGACATTGAACAGTTTATAAAACAATCCTCTGGGAGTGGGGGTTATCCGCCAAATAACATAGTTTTCATAGAAATATATTTTTAGAGGGTTTAGAGTAATCGAAGGCTTGGAGCCATAGCTGTGTGAATAAAGGTCTCACATATAGCATAACAGCGTTAAGGGTGATTAAAAATACAACACACACACACACACACACACACACACACACACACACACACACACACACACACACACACACACACACACACACACACACACACACACACACACACACACACACACACACACACACACACACACACACACACACACACACACACACACACACACAAAACTGTTTAGAGTCGTAAGATTCTGTTGTGCCATTTACTCATAATTTCCTGTTATATTACAAAAAACAAAGTTGAAATCTTACATACAGGTGACAACATAACATTGTATAAAATTTTGCAGCATTCTCTGTTTATGCTTGAGCTTGAACTAGAGATCAGTTACACATGAGAAATATGTTCATACAAACATATTAGACCAAACATATTCCCCCAAATGTTAACAATTTAGCCGAGTTGTCTTGAGTAAACTAAATTATATTAAACAATGTTGCTGATGTGTTTAGGGTTTATGATTCCCCAGCATAGGGGAATCCTTATATTCCCCACCTACATATTTTGCTTTGATGATTGATTAATGTTTATAGCTGTTGTTGTTTTTGTCTTTAGTTTTCAGGCTGCACATCCAAAGAAACTGCTTATTCTTGCTGTTATCTCTTGAGGTCTTAAATTTGATGCAGACTGGGAGAAGTGGAGGTATTTTTGTGTTAATGAATGGATTGTGATGAGAAAATAAATAAATAAATACATACTTAAAGTGCCATCCAGTGGCTCAAATATAAAGAGAAAGACAGCTCTGTACTGGAATGTTCTAATACTATTTTGGGACTATAAAATCATGCTTCAGTCAAATGAAAAGTTTTAGTCGAACAAACATAAAAAAAGACTTAATTTTTATGCTTGCAGTAAATTATTTGGAAATATGATGTTTAATTTTCCTAGAGTTGCCTATATATTGCGTTCAACATGCTCCTTCGTTAACTCATCAGAATAAGCATATTTGTATGTTCTTCATGTGATTTAGTTTGCATATTTTATGTATCCTATTGTAACAAAACTTACTAAATGTAGGAAAGTGGCAAATGTAGCTGAAGATAATCTACAAACAGAGCAACTCTTTAATTCCCAGGGATGTAACATGATCTAGTCATATGTGACTGCACTTCTGTTTTTGATTGGCGCTACAGTCTTTTGTCTTACTGTGACTCTCTTGCACAATAATAAACAGCAGTGTCTTCAGTCTTCAGGCTTTTTATCTCCAAGTACACCATGTTTTTGCTGGTGTCTTTGGTGATGGAGAACTGGCCCTGCAGAGACTGAGCAAAAATAGTGCCAGTGCCACTATCAATGCGGCCGATCCACTCCAGTCCTCTCCCTGGTTTCTGACGGATCCAGTGCAGCCAGCTAAGGGAGAGTCCAGAAACCACACAAGATAGTGTGACTGATTCTCCAGGTTTCTTTACCTCAGAGCCAGAAGAGGTCAGTGATTGACCATGTGCCTCTGGAACTAAGACAGAATGTTCACATAATTAAAACAGAATTGGATTTAAATATTTATATTCAGAAAGTTTCTTATTGAGATTGGATTTAAACTTACATGAAACCAGTACAAAGAGAGTAAAATAACTCAGGTTCATCATCCTCTAAGACCAATGCAGACCAAATGATGTTTCTGGTGTGTGAAGAAGCTTTTAAAAATCCAAGCATTTATTACACAGAGAATGGACTGTACAGTTCAAACTTCATTTGAATAAGGGAGGGTCTTTTAAACTAAACAAAATATGTTAATCAGTTTTAAACCTTGCGCTACTCTTATCTTTTATTATCATATTTTTTTACAATCAGTGTCCTTAACAGTATAGTTATAATAACAAAGAAAACTCACAGGATGAAGCTACCAGTATCAAAAAATATACAGAACATGATTTCTTAGAGGTTGAGCTGAAATACTGAACACCACATGAAACACAGAGATGAATAAGTCTATTATGCCAATCATAAGAGGGAGGGAAAGTTTAATTTGAATGTTGAGTATAGCATGAAAAAAAGAAGTGTAAAAAAATGTAAGACTCAAAAATGATTTAGTGACTAGACTAACTAGTTTAAATTGACCTATGAACAGAATGTGAGTCAACCCTTCAGCACATTTCCCCCCAATAGTCTTTTTGTAGATTTTCTGTGTTTAATTATTTATTTATTTGGTCAGTATAGTTTATTTATTATGACATTTTCATATGACGGGCTTTATGCCAGTGTTTTTGGAAAGGTTTTAATTTTTTATCTTGCATATCTTTTAAAATGTGCATGCTTAATTCATATTGGTGTGATGCAAGATTAAATTGAGCTGATAGCTGCTAATTGAGAAACCAGACAGAATGACTGATTCTTCAAGAGGTCAAAGAAAAACATGGAAAATCAATGTGATAATAATGAAAATTAATAATAAATGAAATAGAACAATGTGATGACCGCAATATACAGAACAATTGTTTCTCTATAGAGTAACAGAGATTATCCATTATCACCCCAAAACTGTCAAATAAAAAGAATAAGATGATAATTAGCTGCACTGCAACTTAAGTACTGATTAAATTTATAGCACAGATTTATAGCACAGTTATAAATAGGTTTCCTACAAAATTATTTGTATTTATAAAGGTTTGTTTACATATCATCACAGTTTTAGTATTTGTGTTTTTCTCATTTTGTCTAATAATGGTAATGTGATATTGAAACTATAATTATAATGTTTCTGGTTGATTTTCTGGGCAATCATAACAGTAATAGTGGTAGCAGTCACCAAGTGACGTAAAGATGATGGTTTGGGTCAGTGGTGTGCAGTGGTGTTCTGAAATTAGGCAAAATCTCTTACTGCTTTTATGTAAATTCATGTTGAATTTACACTTAATATTGACATATTCTTCATGTTAAAGAAAATGTACTTACAATATTAAGAAAACAATTGAATGTTTATTATTTTGTTTATTAAAATTAAGTATATTTCTCATCAAATTAGTGCTTTTAAGCATTTTTAGTTTTATTCCAAAAATAACTATAAGAACGCATTCACAAATTTCATCATGTATATTTTATTTGTGAACTGATGTTCAGCTGTTCTTTTTAATGGTCAATTGTTTTCAGATCTGCAGTCATCAAAGCTCATTAAACGCTGCAAGTGTCATGAATGTCACAGACCTGGAAATACCTTTCATTTCACTTAAGTTATTGCTCAACTCTTGTACTGTAGGTCTATGATGTTGCTGGAGGACCGGTGCTTGTGTGATATCCTGATGAGGGCCTGGCTAAATGAGGTCAGTGAAGAGGATGGAGTGAGATGTTTTGGCATTTCAGGACGTGACTGACAGTGGTGATGGATCTGTGGATTTGCTTATTTTTTAGCATCACTACAGGAATTAAAGCAAGAGTACTGTACATTTGAACGAACTAATCACTTTTTAGCCTGGAGTTATGGAGACAATATTGTATCAAATTCTAGAAATGAAACAAGTAAATATAAATGGGAGTATAAAGATCAAAAACTGCAATCTCCATCATCAGTAAACTCTGTCCTTTCAATGTTGTGCAAATGATGACTGGATTTCAGATATAAACAAGAAAACATCTGAATTCAAAAACCAGAGATAATATAATAATAGCTAAAATATGAATCATAGCCTAACTGGTATGTTCTTTCTGTTGTTATTGTAATGCTGCTTCAACAGATGCAGTCACTGTGACTCTCGAGCACAGTAATAAACAGCAGTGTCCTCTTCTCTCAGATTCTTGGCTTCAAGATACTGTGTACTTTGAGACACGTCCTCACTCATGGTGAAATGATTTTTCACAGAGTCTGCGTAAGTAAGATAATCAGAGCTAGAACTACTGCCAGAGTTTACTCCCCCAATCCACTCCAGAGCTTTCCCTGGCTTCTGTCTGATCCAGTGCATGTAGGAGCTTGTCATTGTAAAACCAGATATTTTACAGGAGATCTTCACTGTTTCTCCTGGTCTCTTTATCACAGCGGAGGACTGATCTAATCGAATTTCATCACCACTGATACCTGTGGCATAAAAGACATAAATCATATTAACGGTGAGCTTCTATCAATCAAAGTGCTGTATGCTAGAATAACACAAATGTCAAAATTACCTTGTTGAGATACAATCACCATAAAGATGAAATGGCAAATGCTCCTTGACACCATTGTCGAAACTTTTGCTATATGTAAATGCTGCTCATATTATTTCACTAGACAGTGAACAGTGAGCTGGATTTGTGTGTTATATAGAGGTATAACAGCACATTTGCATAGTCTGCTTTCTCATGCCTTTTATAATATGATTATTATTTATGAGAGGAGGAGGAGTTACTTAGTCCAGAATTGTTTATTGTGGACTCAAATTTAGCTGTTTGTGTGTAATTTAAACGATGTCAGTATGCTGGTTTTTGATTATTTTGGAGAATGTATGTGACAATGTAATAAAATAATTTTTTGATAATTATGTTAAGTCTTCAGAAAAAGGTCATGTTTCATTTTAAGTAAATGACTCCCTCTTGTGGAGCTCTGCTGCTATTGTGCACTATATTATATAATGGGTTTTTCTGCAACTATGGGCACTTTTGACTCTCCCAAATTTAAAATAATAAAACCCTATGAATTTCAATTTTAACCATCACAGTCCATAATACATTAAAAGATGTACCCAAAACTGAATGTAGTCGTTAAGATTTTAATCTGGAACATATTTATTTTTTATGGTTTTCATCTCTTCTTTTTACAAAATGCCCTTACCGCAACATTACAATAACGTTAAATTGAAACACTTTTCTTTTTTAATTTCTATAAAAAATGTATACATTTACATAGTTACTTTCAAGATTTGTCCATTTTTGTAAAAACTAATATAAAAAATTAATTTAAAATTAGGGGGTTTTATGATTTTCTTTATGCCGTGGAAAATGTTGATGTTAACCTTAGATATCAATTGCTTTCATACATGCCAAAGATAAAACATTTAGCTTTTTATGACAAATATTATCATTTTAATGTGTAAATCATCTCTACTGAAGTGTTAAAATAATTTTTGCAAACAAAAATCGGATTAATAATTAAAATAAATCATTGCTGCGGTAATGGCAGTTTGTATCGGTAAGGACACAATGTTAATGCCACAAATTAATAATGTAACCTTAACAATAGGTTACTGTAGAGAAAAACAGTAACAGATAAAAACAGAAGGTATTTTGTAAAAGCAGAGGTATTGCAGAAAAGACTGGGACAAAAGGATTTTCTTGTTTCAAATACTAATGTATATTGTAACAACAAACTTAATTTGAGGCCTTCAGTATTTTGTTTTGTCCTCTGGTTTCTTTTGTTTATCCTCCACTATCTTTATTTAATGCTCTTTTTCCATAACTCTTCATATCTGTTTGGGTCTTTTCTCATTACCCATCTTCTGTCATTGTATTGTAGGTTAATCTGGTATCATCAAGGGTTGCAAAAATGACATATTTATATTTAGTTTACAATAGATTTAATATTTGCAATATACACTGATCAGCCACAGCATTAAAACCACCCTCCTAATATCATGTAGTTTCCCCTCATGCTGCCAAAACAGCTCTGCTATGTCAATGCAAGGACTCCACAAGACCTCCGTATGTGTCCTGTGTTATCAGGTTGTGAGGTGGTGCCTCCATGGATCAGATTTGTTCATCAAGCACATCCCATAGATGCTCAATCGGATTGAGATATAGGGAATTTTGAAGCCAAGGCAATGCTTTGTCATGTACCTCAAACCCTTCCTGAACAATTTTTGCATTGTGGCAGGGTGCATTATCCTGCTGAAACAGGCCACTGCCATCAGGGAACACCATTGCCATGGTCTGCAACAATCTTAGGTAGGTGATACATGTCAAAGTAACATCCACATGAATGCCAGGACCCTAAGTTTCCCAGCAGAACATTGCCCTATGCATCACTCCGGTCTGCCTTCTTCCCATTATGCATCCTGCTGCTGTCTCTTGGTTGGGTGGTCAAGTTCTGATACTCACATGCCCATTAGGCACTTTCGGTGGTGGACAGGGGTCATCATAGGACTTTGTCTGTTCTGCTGCAAACCAGCAAACTGCTATGCACTGTGTGTTCTGACACCTTTCTATCATGGGCAGCATTACGTTTTTCAGCAATTTTTTGAGCTCTTTTGTGTGATCGGACCAGGCAGGCGAGCCTTTGCTCCCCATGTGCATGTGTGAGTCTTGGGCGTCCATGACCCTGTTCACCGGTTGTCCTTCCTTGCACCTCTTTTGGTAGGTACTAACTAACCACTACAGACCGTAAACACCCCTCAAGACCTGCTGTTTTGGAGATGCTCTGATGCAGTTGTCTTGCCATCACCAGTTGGCCCTTGTCAAAGTCACTCAGATCTTTTCACTTACTCTTTTCTCTGCTTCCAACTCATGAAATTCAAGAAATGAAGCTAGCGCAAGTTCTGCTAGGAAGACTCAATCGTTCGCGTCATTAATTACCTCCTCATCTATCCAATCATATAATTTACTGTAGCTTAAAAGGGCAGCGCTTACACATGTCTGAGTTCGCAGATGCTGTCGCTCCAGTACCTCCATCCTCCCCGCCTCCACCAAGATGGGATCTTTCCTCCAACTCCTCTACTCCACCAAGCTGGGTCCTCCCTCTATCAACCTCTACACCATCAGTCAGGCTATCCCTTCCATCCTGAAGACTTCAGAATGTTCTTTTCCTCCATCCACCCCACCACCACCAGATGGCCCCTTTCCTTACTCCGCTGGGGGTGAGCGGCGCCCCCGCCTTCGTCTTCAGGAGGGACTCGCAGATTCCGTACCCTCCGAATGCGAGTTACGAACGGGGCCTGCGCCAAAGAACCTGATTGCTTGCTGAGCTTCTAAATAAATGTTATCGTTACAGTATTAATTCTCCCGAGTCTTTCTGGTAGAACTGACTGTTCAGTTGCTGCCTAATATATCCTCTTGACAGGTACCATCGTACTGATATAATAAATTATATTCACCACACCTATCAGTGGTTTAAATATTGTGGCTGATCAATGTAATATACAATATAAACCTTGACAGTGCTGTGGAAATGAAATTTTTGCTAATATTGCAGATAACTGGCAGCTAGCAAGGTCTGATACATCAGTTTTGACTTTTAACAACCAAATATATGTATTCAACAGTAATATAAATATTTTTTTTAAATGAAATTCAAAATACACAATTACTAAACTTAATGGTAAGGACACACAATAAATACTTAAGAAGAAAAGATGATCTTTATCTTATTTTTTCTGGATCTTGTTGAGTGACCTAATGGAGGTGGGCCAATCTATCAGACATGTGCTCACATGCTAATTTCTGTTTCCATAGAAACTAGTTTGTTTGGCTTTGAAGAAATGCCATATTAAGAGTCTTTTTCAGTGTTGTGGTAAGGACTCAAAAGTGTGGGACAGGTTTATTTAGATGAAAAAAAAATCATATAAACAATCAGTAAACAAAAAAAAAAAAAGACTTTAAGATGGTGTAAAGTCATATGTATATCAAACTAATTCATTTAAAATAATGTCATATTGTAAAAGAATGAGATCATTTTAAGTATCTCAACATTGAAACCACGGATGTGGGACATGAGCAAAAATGGAGTTTGGACCTATAAATGCTAATAATTTTACATTAAATCATATTATTTATTCATTATTTTTTATGTGAATGTGTGAATTGACACGACGTTTATATTTGTGAAGCATCAAATGACAAATTTTAACATAAATCAAAAATTTCACCACTGGGACTTGAAAGTGCCCGTAGTTGCAGAAACACCCATAATATATATTAGTATTGTGATACATTTCTACAATAAACTTTTATAAATGTTTTATTATTAATATAAATTATAGTAATATATTAATACAAGTTATTGTTTAACCGAAACATAACAACAAACAGTATTTTGTTTCACAGACTCAAAACAATAATGTTAGATGTCATAACATTAAGTCCACTTGGTATGTCTGTGTGGTAATATGTCTGAATATGATCGTGAGCAAGCAGGTATTGAGTGTGTTGATCATTGTGTTGATGATCTACAGATCTGTTTTTGTCAGTTTCTCACATTAGGATGAGCCACTGTGTCTGTCTTTGCACAGTAATAAACAGCTGTGTCCTCAGTCTGCAGGCTGCTGATGTCTAAGTACAGCTCATTCTGGTCTGTGTCTCTGGAAATAGTGAAGCGACTCTTGAAGGAATTTCCAGAGCTTATTGATCCACTGTCCATATGATCCCAATCCACTCCATGGCTTTTCCAGGAGGCTGCCTGATCCAAGCTGTGCCAACGTCTTTGAGGGCATATCCAGAGATCTGACAGGACAACCTGACTGATTGACCAGGAGCTTTAATCTGTGCAGGAGACGAGGTCAGTGAGATGCCAGAAACATCTGTAAAAGACAACATTAACAACATCAGTCAGTCAGTCCAAACTTCCAGTCTCATTTCATCTGTTTCTAACTATATAAATATTTGAATAATTAGTCAGCAACAGAAATATTCACTTTTCTGATGTGACTGAATGAATCCACTTACATGGCACAAAGGCACATAAAACAAGTAGAATTTGACTCATGATTGATTTCCGAATCAGACAGGACATCCACACAGCTTTTGTCCTAGTGACTGACACTCGAAGGAACTGACACTCTTATTTATTCATGTGGATGGTGAACATTTGCATATTATCAACTGAGGTAAATCAGGATATGAGTTTGTAGCTTCAGCTTCTGTGACCGAAAATGCTTTCATAAAGTGTTTGCAACTGTGGTTTGCATATAGGCTCGTTATCACAAAGAGATCAGAGAGCTAGGAACAACATTATGCAGGCAAGGAATAACATTACATGAATCTTGAGTTTACATCCATCTAGTTTCATGGCTTGTATTTATGGCTTAAATGTAATTTGTATTAGCTTAGAGCTGGACAAAATACACTCAATGAAAGATAATTAGGCATCATTAAAGAGATAGTTCACACAAAAAATGTGTGATAATAGAATGGTGGTTATATAACCATGAATGAGATTTAGAAACAGATAGGCTACTGGATGTTATAGTAGTTATTGTACAGTGCTTGTACTGTTTTCTCATGTTGTGGTCGCCTGGCACAGTAATACACAGCTGTGTCATCAGACTGTAGATTTTTTCCATTAAGAGTCACTGTGTTGCTGGAGTCACTTTTGGAGATGCTGAACTTGTTTGCCAGTGAGTCTTTTTTGTATATGCTTCCACCTCCCCATATGTGCACAATCCACTCCAGAGCTTTTCCTGCAGGTTGTCGTATCCAGGCTGTTGCGTAACTATTATCGGTAACAGAATATCCAGACACCTCACACTTGAGAGTAAATGAGTCTCCTGGCTGCAGAACTATAGAGTTTGGCTGAGTGAGGATAATATTACATTCCACACCTGTCAAAAGAGAATAACAAAACATACATCAATGAAATTATTGCCCAAATATCTGTTTTATATTACTTGCTGATAAAGACACTCACGGGTCATTGCTGCCAAAAGCAGCAGTAGAGATGTAAGGAACATGATTTATGCTGATTTCAGCTCTCTCCTCCACTGGGAGATAAACGTCTCTCTTTAAACACACGGAGGGGTGGGAAAACTGAACAGTTTTGCATATATTAAAATGATCAAGTATAAAACACTTGTCAAACACAATACTGAGCTAAAAACACATTTATGGAGAACACATACAATTATACAGAGTCATTATCAGACGGGTTATAATGACACTGTATTTTATGCATCTCATTGATGTGATGTTTTATGCCTCTCATTCGTATGTAACATACACAATACAACAAAACAATGCTCACTATACAGAGGATGTTTAAGCAGAAAACTCTCATAAATGGGTATAATTGTTCTTTTTATTGGTGGTTTAACAGTTGAGACATACGTGTGAGAATATTTTTCTACTGTATCTTTTTAAGGTCAGTACAGAGGTTTGCCAACATGCATTTTATTGTATGTCTGTGTAAGTGGATTTACAGTTAGACCACATAAAGATAGCAGTATGCTCAATGAAGAACAGGAGTCAAAGTTGAAGTTTAATTTCTGACATGGGTCAGACCCTCTGTCACCTCTACAAAAAAAAATAACATCTACAGTCTGATTTCTTCAGTATTGTTCTATGTAGTGTTCAAGTTGGTTTGAAGATTTAATGCAATTTGGAATTTATTATTACAGATGAAGGGGTGGCACCCAAACAGGAGATGCAGAGACCATGTGAACCCTTTGCAGAAATCCACATTTCAAAAGCGGCAGGATGTGGAGGATGACCTTTTCCTCCAGGGCCCTCCAGCTCTTTTGCAGTGGCCTTGATGGAGACTGCACCCTCTTTTTATGGTAAGTCCACCACAGCAGGACAACTACTGAGCTGTGCTGCAAATAGAGAGCTCTCCTTTTTCCTTATTTTTGGTGCGTGGTAGGTGCCCCAAAAACTTGGAAAAGTATATTGGACACTTAGAGCAGAAAAGCCGCCTTGACACGTTAGTTTTCTCACTCTAAAGCCCAATTTATACTTCTGCGTCGAACTTACGCCATAGCTACGTCGTAGGCTGTGTGTAGCGCGCGGTACCTTCGGCGTACCCTGACGTGCACCTCTCCAAAAATGTAACAACGCGTCAACTCTACGCGGACGCAAGCATTGTGATTGGTCTGCTAGGACCGCTCCCTCGGGTTTCACATGCTCCCTCTGCGCGCCTGAACGCGGACAACGACGCAAAAATGAAAACCAACGCGTTGCCTACAGCGTAGAGGCTCCGGCGTAGGTCCGACGCAGAAGTATAAATCAGCCTTAAGTGACAAAGTCATCTACAACCTAAGGAATGTATTGCGTTTAGGACATTGCCTTGCGGCTCCATTTGTAAACTGTTGAGCAATAATTTCCAACATCTACTGATGACAGCTTCTGAAAATATTCCACGGGGAAGAAAGTGAGAAACAGCAGGTTTATATATACAGGGAGACGGAACTCCCTGATCGCTGCAGCGATTGGTCTGCCATATAGAAAGGGAATCTGGGTTGTCATTAACCTAAAGATTTACAATCCCTCCTCTTGTTTTATAGAATGAATTGAAAAATCATACTTTGTGTGTGTTTAATAAATGTTGGATGTTTTTATAATGGGTGTTTTGAGCTTTTGGAAGCGGTTAGCATTTAAGCCTTGGCTAAAGGTCATCGAGGACCCATCCAGCAGGACCAGCGACCAGCATACAAGAGGCACAGCAAGAACGCGCAAGTGTTTTTTGTAGAATACTCCTGTTCTCCTGTTATTTCAGTGTTGTATTTTAGTCAAGGTAAGCCTATCTTCGATTCTCTTCTTATTTTGTATTTTTAACTTCACATAAATCTGTATTTTAGTTAGACGCGTTGCCACATTAAACAACAGCCACGAGTGAAAATTAAAATTATTATTAATTTGCACTTAAGCCTTTGCTCCTAGCAGTTTCGATTTGGCACATTTTCGCGTTATTCACTTAATTGCCCGACCGAAACAGCTGTACTCACTCAAGCGGTGAAAGCATTATCTGTATATCTGTGTAATTTGCGCGCTGTCGCGGAAGCGTCAGCGGAAGCGTTCAGCTCTCGTGGTCAGCCTCCTCGTGTGAAGACCGACTCGGGTAAAGACCAGCGACTCTACCTGCGCGACTCCACCGAGCAAGGACACCAGAAAGGCACTTAAGTCTCTCCTCTTCCCTTTTTCTTCCCTCTACTTATCTTATTGTTCACCTTAATCAACATGTACTTTCAATACATTCCTGTTATCTCTCGGCAACGCCCTTTCATCACGCGCAAAAGGCAGCGCAATACTGCCAATCTGCGTCCCATTCTCTCATCCTCACACACTCCTCTCTCTCTTTCCGTGGGTCTATGGAATTGTCAGTCAGCAGTCAATAAAGATGACTTCATTCCAGCCTTTGCATCTCATTCTACTCTTAGTATCTTGGGCCTGACTGAGACCTGGATTCGTCCAGAAGACTCAGCAACCCCCTGCTGCTCTCTCTAGCAATTTCTCCTTCACTCACTCCCCTCGCCAGTCTGGGAGAGGTGGGGGTACAGGGCTTCTCGTTTCTAACAATTGCAAATACTCCGCGCTCTCTTCTCTATGCAACAACAACTCATTTGAATATCATGCTATTACACTTACAACTCCCATTAAGATCCATATTGTAGTCATTTATCGCCCCCCAGGTCAGCTGGGTAACTTTGTAGATGAGCTGGATGTGCTGCTGTCCACTTTCCCTGAGGATGGCACCCCACTTCTAGTCTTCGGTGACTTCAACATTCATCTCGAAAAGCCACATGCAACAGACTTCACCTCTCTCCTAGCCTCTTTCGATCTCAAACGACTCATCACCACAGGTACTCACAAATCAGGCAACCAACTGGACCTGGTTTAGAAAAACACAAATCGCTCTTCTCACCCGTGTGTTGCTCCCATAACCCAACCCCCCAGCTTGCAGAGAGAGAGAGAGAGAGAGAGAGAGAGAGAGAGAGAGAGAGAGAGAGAGAGAGAGAGAGAGAGAGAGAGAGAGAGAGAGAGATTTGCTCTGGATAGCGTGTGTTTGCAATGTCCTGCAGTAAAGGGAGAGGGCAGCCAATCATGTTGTTTATGACCCTCTGTAGAGCTTTTTTGTCAGCTTCTGAGCTTATGTTAAGACACTCCTATAGAAGGTCACCAGTCGCTTTGGACATAGATGTTTTTTCTTTAGGACTTGCAGGAAGTGCAGGCGCTGTTGTGCCTTTTTAACAGCAGCTGTCGTGTTTGTGGAAGAGCAGAGACTATCAGATTTATGGATTCCCAGGAATTTAAAACTGCAAACTCTTTGCACACAGTCTCCATTTATAAAGATTGGAGGGGGGCTCAGCTCTGCACTTCCTGAAGTCCAAGGTGAGTTCTTTAGTTTTCTTTGTGTTTAGAGACAGGTTGTCCCACAACGTCAGTTTTCGGACCTCTTCTTCCAGAAATGAGTCCAATCACTGTAGTGTCATCTGCGAATTTTATAATGTGATTGGAGGAGAATGTGGAGATACAGTCATATGTATAGAGGCAGTAGAGTAATAATCCAGATGTATGTCTGCTCCAGAGACTTGTGGAGGGCTGTGGCAATGACATCCTCTGTAGACCTGTTGGCCCTGTGAGCAAATTAAAGGGGGTCAAAAGTGGGAGGGAGGTTTAATGCAATTTTTTATTTTTGTTGATTTCAAATGAGTATTTTATATAGATTTTATTAGTCAGAAAAAGGTCTATGTGACTAAGTCAAGTTGAGTTAACAAATATTTGTTTTACACGAGTGTTAAATTAAAATACATTTAAATAAATTGCAACTTTATTGTTAGAATAAAATTAATTGCAAATATATTTAATTATATAATAGTGTAAAAGTAACTTGCATTAACCCTCTATGGCGTTGCCATACAAGCACAATATATTGCACTATGGGAATGAAAAGGGCAGGCCTTAAGGTAGCCAATGATATGCTGTTTTTAAGTCACATGACATTTGAATGTCCCTCCAAAACTCGCTTTCCCACTGTCACCCTCACATGGAGACACCTGTTGAAGTGCTCCAGAGAATGCTCTATTAACCTAATTTTTAAACATCTCTTCTCTTTTTTTTTTTTTTGGAAAAATTTGATATTTTTATTCACAAATCAACTTTGTCTAACATAGTTTTACTGTAAATTGAGAAAATTTCAATGCTGCCACATGGCAACACTGTACCATATGGAAAAATAGGTATGTTTTAATATGGCAATGCTCTACCACAGTGGAATTGCAGTAATGTATTTCCCCATTGGGATTTTTTATAGATAGTAGCATCAACAATATGATTGCAGTTATTTATTTATTTGAAATGTTTATTGTAGTATATTCGTATTTATGTATAAATAACAAAGTGATTTCTTCATTTCAGAAAAAATAACATAAAAAATACAGCAATATGATAGGAATAAAATGATAGGGATATTTGGTCTGCATGAGTTCCAAGTATATAAATCTATCAATTTCTAAAAGAAATGTGCAATTAATTGAAAAAGAAAATCATAATTTTATAGAAAAACTACTTTTTTGACCATTTTCTAACACTGTAAAAAAAAAAATACATCCCAGTGACTGATAACATCTACATTTTTCAATTAGTCTGACGTATTAATTCTCATTGAGCCAATGTTAACAGACTATTGCAACAAGAATTGCACTTGGGCCAATTTAAAAACTTGGAGAGGTTAGAGATTTTTTTACAGTGAATGCGGTATACAGTGTTGCCATATGGCAATGTTTCCCTAAGTTATCAATCACTTAAGCAATTAAAGCAAGAGTTCTGTATATTTGATGAATTAATAACTTTTTGGCCCGGAGTAACAGAGACAATATTGTATCAAATTCTGGAAATGATATGTTGGATGAAAGAAAAATAATTCAAGTTAGAAACAAGTATGAATGGGAGTAAAAAGATCAAAAACTGCAATCTCCATCATCAGTAAACTCTGTCCTTTCAGTGTCATGCAAATGATGAGTGGATTTCAGATGAAAACAAGAAAGCATCTGAATTCAAAAACCAGAGAGAATTATAATAATAGTAAAAATATTAATCATATAGCCTAACTGGTATTTTCTTTCTGTTGTTATTGTAGAGCTGCTTCAACAGATGCAGTCACTGTGACTCTCGAGCACAGTAATAAACAGCAGTGTCCTCTTCTCTCAGACTCTTGGCTTCAAGATACTGTGTACTTTGAGACACGTCCTCACTCATGGTGAAGTGATTTTTCACAGAGTCTGCGTAAGTAAGATAATCAGAGCTAGAACTACTGCCAGTGTCAACTCTCCCAATCCACTCCAGAGCTTTCCCTGGCTTCTGCCTTATCCAGTGCATGTAGTGCTCTGTCATTGTAAAACCAGATATTTTACAAGAGATCTTCACTATTTCTCCTGGTCTCTTTATCACAGCAGAGGACTGATCTAATCGAATTTCATCACCACTGATACCTGTGGCATAAAAGACATAAATCATATTAACAGTGAGCTTACATCAATCAAAGTGCTGTTTGCTAGAATAACACAAATGTCAAAATTACCTTGTTGAGATACAATCACCATAAAGATGAAATGGCAAATGCTCCTTGACACCATTGTCGAAACTTTTGCTATATGTAAATGCTGCTCATATTATTTCACTAGACAGTGAACAGTGAGCTGGATTTGTGTGTTATATAGAGGTATAACAGCACATTTGCATAGTCTGCTTTCTCATGCCTTTTGATTATTATTTATGAGAGGAGGAGGAGTTACTTAGTCCAGAATTATTTATTGTATTTTTATTTATTGTCAGTATGCTGGTTGTTGATTGTTTATCCGAATTTATGTAACATAATGAGATAATTGTTTGATAATTGTGTTAAGTCTTCAGAAAAAGGTCATGCAAATACATCCAAACATTGACTTAACGGATAGACGAGATCGGACAAGGCTGCTGGACAAAGAACTGAAAGACTCAGGGAGTATATACTAAAACAAATGCGTGAACTGAATGAGATAATGAACTCTTTCCCCGTGAGTGTTTTTTTTTTTTTTTTTTGTTGCCTCCAGCATTTTTGATCATTTTCACAAAACTTTCATGGCCCCACAGAATATGTTGTTGTATGAATATCTGAACATGCAATAGACTATACCAAAAGAAAGAACAGAGCCTCTGCTTTTAAACAGAACAACTCATTTGATTTTAGCTTTATGCATCCTTTTTTATCAACATTTGAATGAGACTATGTCTAGATCGGATTCAGAACGATGATCAAAGATGGAGTAGCTCCATCAACAGCACCCCTAATGCTTGCACAGTCCTACAGCTCGTCCTGGGACCTGGGTTGACATTTCATTCAGTAACATTGGGCTGTTTAATGTTCGCGTTATTTATATATGCATCTGCCTACATTGTTTCTGCATCTTCCTCGCACGTGTTTTGATCAGGAGTTTCAGTACTCTTTCAGAAGATGTGTAATAGCGTCCTCTACCGTCTACTATAGTGAAAACACTGTGACATTTATGTAAACGGCAGGGAAAGAGTAAATTAACAACAGGTGAAATGAATGACAATGAAACAGACTTGAAAACTAGGACACACAGGAACACAAAACATAATCCTTACCATTTTTAAGAAAGTGACTCCCTCTTGTGGATCTCTGCTGCTATATAATTAGCAGCAGTGATACATTTCTACAATACAATTTAATACAGCTTTTTATTATTAATATAATTTATATTAATATAAGTTATAGTTATTGTTTAACCAAAAAACATAACAACACATAGTATTTCTTTTCACAGACTCAAAATAATAATGTAATGTGTCATAACACTGAGGCCACTTAGTGTGTGTGTGTGTGTGTGTGTGTGTGTGTGTGTGTGTGTGTGTGTGTGTGTGTGTGTGTGTGTGTGTGTGGGGTAATGTGAATGATCATGAGCATGAAGTAGGTATTAAGTGTCTGATATTAATAATACAACCTTACAAAATCCTCAACTTTTTGTAAATGGTCTCTCCTTCTTTGGTAAAGGTTTTAATAACAATTTTATAAGAAATCCCTTTAACGTCGGATCCAATCCTCCATGTAAATAAAAATGGCTTAAACCTCATTGTATATCTTGGCACAGAATTTGGATAGAATAGAACATAAATATGTTATTTCTAATAAAGTAAAATAAATAATGTACAACATTATTCATAAATGTTATCCTGTAAATGCAGCCATTAGTAGATTCAGTATTCATACTGTTTGTGAAATGTACTTTTTGTCACACATCATTTGAAGATTGAACATTTATTTTTGTACTGCCATTTTCTATTTATTTTTTGGACTGACTTTAAAATAGACATGATAAAAATATGTAACAGAACTCTTAATTTAGAGTGTTTTTAGATAAAACTCTTCATAAAATAGCATCTTTAACCGTTGCTTTCTGTCACTGTTACACGCATCCATGTCATGTAAACTGACCTGTCAATCATCTTTACAGGCTTGTCAGGCTCTCACCAGACTCTCTTCATATTCATGCATAATAACAATGTATTTAAAAGTTAATGGCCAAATGGATCTTTAGAAAAGTGTTGTTGCAGATGAAATATAACACAGATAACCTTATACATAAATATTTTAATCAGCTTAAATGTTGATTGTTATACTCAAACCCCTTTATCTAAACTTCCCTATTTAACCGTCGGTCGTGCACATCTGCCATGTTTTGTAGTTTTTAAACACTTTTTACTTGTTTTTGTAGTTCTGAACCGAATCCTCCTCTAAAGCGCAATGGGTAGAGGGCAATATTAGCCGTTATAGTGAGCACGGATCCACACTTCGAAAATCGACTGGAAATAGTAGACCATCCGGGGACTTTTGGCATAGGCTATTCTTTTTTTAACACACTATGCTTTGGGACACACTTATTTTAATCTCACACACTGTTTAGGATGGATAGTATGGACATTGTGACGCAGGGCATGGCTTCAGAATTTGTATCCGCCCTTGTCTGTTTGCACAAATGGCATGACAAATAATTAACTGCACTTGAAGCTTTCGCAAAATTAAAAATGAAACCCAGAACTGTAGGCTATATGGTACCAGAACGAAGACGAACTGTATGTTGATAAGGAGGGAAATCTGGATTAGATTACTGTTGTCCATGTAAACGTAGTTACTGTGTTGATGATCTACAGATCTGTTTTTGTCAGTTGCTCACATTAGGCTGAGTCACTGTGTCTGTCTTTGCACAGTAATAAACAGCTGTGTCCTCAGTCTGCAGGCTGCTGATGTCTAAGTACAGCACATTCTGGTCTGTGTCTCTGGAAATAGTGAAGCGACTCTTGAAGGAATTTCCAGAGTCTACTGATCCACCACCCCATATGATCCCAATCCACTCCATGGCTTTTCCAGGAGGCTGCCTGATCCAAGCTGTGCCCCAGTCTTTGAGGGCATATCCAGAGATCTGACAGGACAACCTGACTGATTGACCAGGAGCTTTAATCTGTGCAGGAGACGAGGTCAGTGAGATGCCAGAAACATCTGTAAAAGACAACATTAACAACATGTGAGAGTCAGTCCAAACTTCCAGTCTCATTTCATCTGTTCTAACTATATAAATATTTGAATAATTAGTCAGCAACAGAAATATTCACTTTTCTGATGTAACTGAATGAATCCACTCACATGGCACAAAGGCACACAAAATGAGTAGAATTTGACTCATGATTGATTTC